>JALIGW010000001.1:197813415-198028415 GCA_023053685.1 Diadophis punctatus similis | reverse complement strand
TACCTATCATCTATCAACAATCTGTATCACATTTCTAAAATATCATTTCAGTGAAAAATTGATGATGGACAAAAAAATTTTTGGGACAAAATGCAATGGTAGTTCATGTGAAATTGTTGGTGCTACAATAGTTCTGTTTTGAAACAAGTCAAGTAACTTTCTGGACCTGGACAATGTCACAGATTTGTCTAGGTGATATTTTATTTATGTAAAAATAATTTCAAAAGTAACAAAAAGGACCACAATTCCCAGGCTATGCTTTTAGGAGAGTGGGTGGAGACACCTTTTTTGATGGGTACACAATTGTCTGAACAACTTGCCTCTCTGTATTTGAACATTAATTATTCAGCCAAGGATTATTTGGAAATGTGAACTATGTGTACTAATTTGTGTTTAACATCCATTTTTATTATTGCTCAGTAAGCTGATTTAATAATATGAACTATATAACACAACGTGAAACTATATAAGATAAGTTTTGATCAGTGTATGAGAGAAAAAGATGTTACTGTGGGATTTTTGTCTTGTCTTTTTCTACCATGCCTTTCCTTTCTGCATACAAAAAGAAAAAAGAAAGAAAGAAAAATATAGGGAAAAAAGTAGTATTATATAGTGTATAATATTTGCCCAACTTCCTTACAAAAAAAAAAAGGCAGTGATTGTGTAGTGTAAGGAAATCAGAGGATGAGATTGAGAGTAGATGCTGCATTTTGAGTTTCCCCTCCAAAACCATTCAGTTGTTTACAACAAATGGTAACACATTTTTGCAAGCTCATTTGAATGTTTAGTTAAAGAGATGGATTTGCATTTCATCTGGAAGAAGAGATTTTTCTGAAAGCTGCAGACAGAAGGACGTGCCATTGAATTCAAAGGGGCTCCTTTCTTCTTACATGGCAGGGCTACATTCCTGACCCAGACACTTACTTTGAGCTTCAAAATAGTAATTTGGTGGAGGTTTTTTTGCATCTGCGGATTATGATGGCCAGAAATAGCAAACAAATAAACAAACAGAAACCCAATCCATTGCTGCAGGGTGAGATACAGAGAACAAAGAAGAGAGACAGGAGGGGAAAAAAATCTATTTTTCCCTCAGGGGTGTGTGAATATGGAGTTCCTTAGGGCACAGCCATGGAGGCTGTGACCAGAATACAAGATGGATGTTCACAGTGTCTCTGTGAAATGTTGGAGGGCCTTTTTCTCTTCAATTCTGCATACACCATGTGTTCCATTTTGCTGTCAGGAAAAAATGCTGCCAACAGACTTGCGTACGGAATCCCAGACTTCATAGGGGTTTTATTTTGTGGTTTTATTTCAAAAGCACTGATGGAATCATGAATCTTGCAAATGGCAGCCATAAAGTTATGGACATGATTTTTTTTTTACAGGAAAATAAAATTATTGGAACAACCGAGGCTGATATTTAGTTGCGAAAAGATTCAGTAGAAATGTTCAGAAACCCGGCCTCTCCCATAACCACATGTTAAGAAGCCCGCATATTTCACAGCGTATGACATGTACTGTAAGAGAGAAGTCCCAAAGGCCGAAGAGAGAATCCAGTTGCAATCCTCTTTCAACACAAAATAGTTTGAGAAAGCATTCTTTTCTATTCTCTTAGGCAAGGCCTGCAATTGACTGTTATGTGATTAGTTTTCCCTTGGTCCTTGTGAGTGATTTCATACAATGCCAATGGTATCAAAAGACATGCTAAGGCTAAGCATTGGTAGTAGATCCTTCTAAGTTGATGGGCTCTCCAGTTTATTGTGTGCAGCATATGGGAGAAGCAGAGTGGAGAGTCAGATAAGATTTCATCCTATCTTATCTTGCAATGGTAGCAAAGAAATACCAGTCTGCAATAAAACTGCTGTTGGGAAGGGAGAGGAAGTAGACATCTTATCTCTCTTTATGACGATTTTGTTCCCTATCATACCAGATGCCACTGCTTCCAATATCAAAGTGAAAAGTATAATGAATTTGCTTTAATTGTCCTTGGTGAGGGGTCTCTGTCTGGTTGTTTGTTTGCAATGTGTCTGCTGGAAAAGTGTTCTTCACTTGTCCTGAATATTTTAGTTAATGTGAAGCTATTAAAAGCTGGCCTTTAGCCACGGATACCCTTTAGAATGATGAAAAGGGATGGTATCTGTCCTGCTTGCAATATCAACATTTTATGTATGAGTAAGTTTGGTTATCATTTAATTATGAGCAACTTCATTACAGCATTTGTCACTGAGACATTTGCATTTTATGCCACGCACAAATGCTGAGATAAATCTTCATATTCAGAAGTCTGGTGGGGGGGAAAGGAGAGAGAGGATAACATGTATCTGGAAAGAATCATGAATTCTTATACTGTCTAGTGTTTTTTTCTGTGTCAAATAAGTTTTATTAAAAAACAAATAGCGGCATTAAATTTAATGATATACTCTAACCCTATTCAGGCATATTGGATGTTCTTGAATTCCAGCTACCATTTGCCTTAGCCAAAATGACCAGTGGTAAGGGATTATGGGAACTGCAATCCAACATTAGAGGTATATATTCTTATGTTATGATATTGTATGTCTCCCACTTGGTAACCATTTTAGAAAGTTGACTGCGCAACCTCCAAGATCTACGACTACATGCTTCAGGCCCAAACAGCAGATCATTTCTTATTCAATTCAAGTAAAGGTGTGCAGCTTTGCTTTTGTTCTTTTAAAGATAATCATTAATTTAAGATTAAAGAGAATACGACTGCAAATACTCTAAAACTGGAAAGAAAATTATCAGTGTTGAGGTAGTAAAATCCTCCTTGTTTACAACCAAGTAAGCTTAGGAGCACCTTTCAATATTTAACAAGAGTCAGAAACAAAAATCAATGGCGGTCAAATGATAATGGTATTCTGCCATGTGCCTGAGGCCATGACCACCATGCGCTATGGATATATCTGATCCTTTCCAACATATCAGTGTTGACACATCCCCAGCTCACCAGGCTAAAAGCCATTCTTTGAAGAAAGAGAGGAAATTAGCAGGGAGCTTTGACAAGATTAAGCATTGATTTTTTTTTGTCCCACTTCAACTATTCTTGTTTTCTTAGGATTTTTTAAAAATCCAATCTCTCATCTTTCTTAATTGATCTTAGCAAAATATAACTTTCTTCTCTACCTTCCCCCTTCTTTCTTTCTTTTTCTTTCTGTCTTTCTTACTACCATCTTTCTTTTTCTTTCTTTCCTTTCTTTTTTTCTGTCTGTCTTCCTTCCTTCCTACCATCTCTTCTTTCTTTCTGTCTGTCTGTCTTCCTTCCTTCCTACCATCTTTTTCTTTCTTTCTGTCTTCCTTCCTTCCTACCATCTTGCGCAGAAGCAAAATCGTGTAAGGGGGCGTGCATGCGTAGCGAGTGAGCCCGCCCCCCCCGAAGCGTGGAGATGCGCGCGCATGGCTCCGGCAGCGAGGTAAGTGAGCAACCCGCCCCTGTTTTGAAGGATAGGTTTAATAGTGCTGAGTGAGTTTCCTTCAATCCTGTCCAGTTTTCAATATAAGTTTAAGGACTTTTTTTTTCTTTTTTGGGGTGGAGGGGGAATAAATCACAAAAGAGTGATTAGAAAATTGATTTTGGAAAGTTGCAAATATACTAAAGGCCCAGAAGGTTTTAAAATAAGATTTTGAAATTAATTATAAGACTCCTTCCTGTGGAAAAATGCTATTTTTAAAAAAAATCTTAACAAAAATGATAGTATGAGTCTTTGAAGATTGGACACTAGAGGGAACTATTAAGATATGGCTCTTCCTGCAGGTGGGGTATTGAGACCGTTGAATATCTTGGTCTCCCCCATGTATGTATTGCTTGTGTTGTTTTTATTCTTTTAAATTGCTATTTTATCGTTGTATTTTTTATTGTATTATAGCTGTTCTTGCACATGTTGTACGCTGCCCTGAGTCCCCAGGGAGTAGGACGGCATATATAAATAAATAAATAAATAAATAAATAAATAAATAAATAAATAAATAAATAAATAAATAAATAAGAAGGAACTAAAGACTATCATTAAAGGAGATGAACACTTAAATTTGACTAATACAAAATGGAACAAAATGTTTAACGTTGACGTCTATGGAGATTCTCAGTCATCCAGGTCATGGTTGTCCCAAAGGTGCTTTTTCAAGAGGCAACTGGACCTTCCATTTTCCACCATCCAGTCAGAGCTGAAGAAGCTTTTTGGATGAGAAGCGAAATGTCTTCAAAGAAAAACTAGAAAGTCCAGTTACCTCTTGAAAAACCACAGTTAAATATTGGACATGTTGAAGTATACTTGTGAACAATGGACAAAGGAAAAAATGAATAAAAATCAAGTTCTAGAACAGTATTTGAAGAGATTAAAGATCACGATTGCTAAAAACAAAGTATAAAGTTGGTTTATTTGATCATGATTAAACTATATATGTTATCTCTGGTAAGAGCCGAGGTGGCGCAGCGGTTAGAGGCAGGTACTGCAGGCCACTTTAGCTGACACTGATCCGCAGTTCAGCGGTTCAAATCTCACCGGCTCAAGGTTGACTCAGCCTTCCATCCTTCCGAGGTAGGTAAAATGAGGACCCAGATTGTTGGGGGCAATGTAAATATACATTGTTTACTGGTGTAAACCGCTTAGAGAGTGCTTGCACTGTGAGGCGGTATATAAACCTCACAAATAAAAATAAATAAATAAACCCTTAATAGACTTTTATGAACCAAGACAGATAAGAGATGGAATATGGAAAGAAGAGATCATTTTTTGTATTTTAAGAGTGGTAAGTTAGTAAAATTGCCAAATCTAAAAGAAGCCAACTCTGGAGGAACTGATATGCTATAGAGCTATACATCTTACTTAGGACTCAGAAAATCCTGATTCAAGTCAACTTTTGGACATGGAAGGTGGTTTGGGGCTCATAACTCTTTCTTGTTTTTTTTTATTTTTTATGGGAAGACAAAATGAATGGAAGTCCCCATGTTAGCTTTCTTGAATTCATGCAGAAAAATCTGGATATAAATAAAAGAATAAATAAGAATTAGTGTTTGAGCTTTAGTTTAGAAATCCCAGAAGTTCAGCTTGGATAACTCTCCCCAGTTCTGTGGAAGGCTGTGTTTACTTTGGGCATTCCATTGCTCTGAACTTGGAAAATTGGAAAGAGGAAAAAGTAAGTAAATAATGCATCACTGCACAGGATAAAACACTTGAGTATATTTGAGGATATACTGATTATTATTGGCTGGGTCCAGCTCTCTCCCATCTAGTTGTGTGCCAGATATGTGATCTTGTGGTGCGGGATTGTGGGCAACAGGCAGCCATGGGTGTTTTACTTCACAATAAATTTCAGGAATTCCCTTTCTTCATTCTCCTTAGGGATGCATCGGGCCTCTGCTTCAAAATCTTCCTGACAGCATCAAAGGTAATGGGTGCTATTCCATCATTATGTCATTTCAGGAATATAGCCCTGTGCAATGGAGACATAGGAATTTGAAAGAGGAATGGATAAAATAGAATCAACAAATGGCAATAATCTAATTACGTCCCTTGATTTTTGTTCTCTTTTGGCAAAGGACATTGTGTGCATGACCACACTGATTGCGGTGACCACACTTTTTCTGCTAGTTATGATGCACAAAAGATTATTTGCTAGAAGCAGAAATTGCATTAAAAAACCCCAGCCAGACTGATAAAACAAACCAGTAATGGCAGGAAGCCACAATTGGACAGAGGCTTAAATAATAATCAGAGGGCAAATTGTTAGGATGCATCAACTTACAGACTAGGTACTAAGATTATAAAGATGTTCTTCTCATTTCCCACAGAAATACCAAATATTTTAGGGTTGTGGTTGCCCAGGCTAAAAAATCCTGTTTAGCAACTCTTAATATGCTGGCTAGCATTTTGAACTGAGCTGAAAAACAAATCTGGAGCCAATGAAATTATTACAGCAACAGATACACACAATTCAGAAATGTGTCCACATCAGAAACACTGCCCACTTTTAAACTTTCAGAAACTTTTCAAAGGCAGCCGAAACATATTGCAATACAGCTAGTTAGCATAAGAGACAGATCTGCTTCCTGTTACATTCTGAGGCAAGAAGGTATTCAAATAAATTAGCCACCAAGGATATTTTGATATTTTGAAGGGAGAGGCAATTTGGTGTAGTGGTTAAGGCATCAGGCTAGAAACCAGGAGACCAAGAGTGGGCTGCTACCGGTTCACCCCAGATCGGGTGAACCGGCAGCGGCAGCGGTGGGAGGCTCCGCTCAACCGCCCGGACATCTCTGCACATGCGCAGAAGTGCCGTGTACACGCACTCGCACTCCCAATAGCGAACCAGTAGTAAGGTAATTGAAACCCACTACTGAGGCAATGGCAAACCACTTCCAAAAATATTGCCAAGAAAACACATGGATTTGTCCAGGCAGTTGCCAAGAATCAACATTAACTTGAAGCCCACACCCTCAAAAAGGAGTTATTTTATTTATTTGTTTGTTTGTTTGCTTGCTTGCTTGCTTGCTTGCTTGCTTGTTTGCTTGTTTGTTTGTCAAACATGTACAAGATAGCAGGTATAGGTATAATCATAAACATAAGCAAAGTAAGTACAGATAAATGAAACAATAGGACAGTAAGACAGGGACGGTAGGGATGATGGTGCGCTTATGCACGCCCCTTACAGACCTCTTTGGAATGGGAAGAGGTCGACTGTAGACAGTCTAAGGTTAAAGTTTTGGGGGGTTGGGGAAGAAACCACAGAGTCAGGTAGTGCATTCCAGGTATTGATCACTCTGTTGCTGAAGTCGTATTTTCTGCAGTCGAGTTTTGAGCGGTTAACATTGAGTTTGAATCTATTGTGTGCTCGTGTATTGTTGTGGTTGAAGCTGAAGTAGTCATTGACAGGTAGGACATTGTGGCAGATAATTTTATGAACTACATTTAGATCAGTTCGAAGGCGACGTAGTTCTAGGTTGTCTAAGCCCAAGATTTCAAGTCTGGTGGCATAAGGTATTCTGTTGCGAGCGGAGGAGTGGAGGACTCTTCTTGTGAAATATTTTTGGACTCTCTCAATTGTATTAATGTCCGAAATGCAGTGCAGGTTCCAGACAGGTGAGCTGTATTCGAGAATTGGTCTGGCGAATGTTTTGTATGCTCTGGTTAGCAGTGTAATATTGCCAGAGATGAAGCTACGCAAGATTAGATTGACAACTCTTAGCGCTTTTTTGACAATGTTGTTACAGTGGGCTCTGGCACTTAGGTTATTGGATATGAATACTCCAAGGTCGTGAGTGAGGGTCGTCTACAAGGTCGTGTTCTCCAAGCTTGCATTTTGTGTTCTGATTCTTTTTGCCAATGTGTAAGACAGAGCATTTGTTGGTTGAGATGTTTATATGGCTCTATGTATTCACATTGTAGTAGCTCTCACGGAAGCTAATAGGACGTACCTCTGTGAGCATATTTATCTGTGAATGAATTCTCAGAATATCTAGGCACAGCCTAAGGAACAATAATCCTAAAATGCTGCAGGTATTTCAAAAGAATTTCCATTTTATTTATGAATACTTGAGCTGTTTTACTGTTGGCTCCTTTTTCCCTTTCTTTCCCTTGGCTTTCTGGAAGTGTGTGTAGAAAGCAAAGCAAGATACTTTAAAGCAGCAGTCTGTCTAGTTCCTTTTTAAAGAACTAACGGTGACTGGGGACCATCACACAGCAAAAAAAAAAAGCTGAAAGTGGCTATCAAAAGATCCGTGAGCAGAACACAGCTAAGCCACTGCCAGCAGGCTCCCACCTTGGAGTGCTCTGAGAATTCTCAAGTCTAGCAGATGGCAGACCAGCAATGCCAGAGTTAAACAGGGGGGGTGGGGTGGGGAGGAATCATTTTCTTATGCTTTTTGGGTTGGGGGGGGGACAAGAAGGAAAAGAAATCTATGGAAGGTGTTTATTTAGACTGGTCTAAATATTCCTCTCCAGAGAAAGATCTAGTGACGGGCCTAGGTCAGCACGGAGAAACAGGTCAGGCCTGTTGCAATAATACCCCAGCCAGTGTGTGCTTTGCTTTTGGATAACTGAAATAACACGCTTGTCAGGCCAATACTAATAAACATTTGTGGTAGAGAAGCAAAAGTGATGATTACTAAAGTGACACGGCAGGAATAGGTTTCAAATTTTCTGGCACGGCCTGTTGAAAAAACATCAGCACAACTAATGCAAATTCTTAAGTGAATATATATATATTTTTTTTATCGTTGCATCTCCATGAAGGTATATTTCTGCTCTCTGAACATCATACAACGTACTTGGCAGGCAGCTGCAAAGTATGGAATAGAAAAGGTGGCTTATCCAAAATAGCACCACGAAGTAACATCAAAGAAAACAAGTCAAACATCGATGACGGGCAAAAAATGAGATGCCTTATCTGTTACTTCGATAGGAGAACATTTTGTCTGTGTTTAATTTTCCCTCACAATCAATATGTAATGGAAGTGATTTACTTTAACTGGATTAATCTCACCTTGAAAAAAAATCCTCAAGCAATTAGCAGAATCCTCCAGGACTGACCATGAATATTGATTTTAAATCGGAATCTAAATGTTTAGAGCAGGGGTGTCCAATCATAGCCACTTTAAGACTTGTGGACTTCAACTCCCAGAATTCACCAGCCAGCCATGTCTACAAGTCTTAACACCCCTGGTTTAGAGCTCAGAGGACTGAAGACAACTTGCAGGAATTAGGAGTAAGAATCAGTCTGTGCATATTATCCCATGCTGGTGTCAAAGTCTCCTTATATTACCACATCTGGAATAAGTAACGTTTACAGATGGGATGAGTTTCTAGATATCATTTGATGCATTACTTTTCCCTGGGGGACTCAAAAACCTAAGGCGTAATTAGGCTGGCTATCTAATAAAGTTATACGGAATGGCAACCATGCTGTAAGATTTATGGTATGGCTGACATAAAACATATGGGAATTGTTATGAATTTGCTGACATTTCATCCATTTTCACATATAAATGCATTGGGGTGGGGGAAGAAACATGGAAGGTGCTCAGGTCCTTTTATCCTCTCTAGCTCACCTTGCTTTATGTGTGAAATTGGAAAATAGCAATTCACAGAGACGTCACAGTGATTTATCCTATTTATCCTATGTATGTCCTTGTGCACCAAACATTTTGTTGCATATGAAGATATCTGATTCAGGTTTAGGCTCAACAGTCTTCTTAGATAATCATGAATGAATACCTTAAGACTATGATTCTGCATGTTTGAAAAATACAAACCATGCAGAGATTGCATATATTATTTTCATACAACTGAAAAAACATCATTTTGGTACAGGGGGAGAAAAGAAAGGTTCCTCCCCCGTATGTGTCCTCTCTGGCAAACATAAGAACAGTATCCCAGTATCCACTGGGATACTGTTCTTATGTTTTACCAAACAGCTAGCAATCTGTGGCTCCTCAGGCAGATCAATGTTGTTATAATCGATATCTGGAGAAAACTTTATGAATCAGGATTTAATCCTGGAGTTGCTCATTGGTTTGACATGTGATGATACAAAGAGGTCAATTTAATCTTCATGTATCTAACCCATATTCAGGTGGGGCAGCAAACTATTTCTGTAAGTTGGATGATACAAACAACTGCTTTATTATGAATTCATAATCAAGTCTCAAGAAAGATGTTGAGATTTTGGAAAAAGTGCAAAGAGCAACTAAGATGATTTAAGGTCCAGAGACAAAAAGATATGAAGAACGGTTGCAGGATTTGGGTTTGGCTAGTCTACAGAAAAGAAGGTCTAGGGGGGGGACATGATAGCAGTATTCCAATATTTGAAAGGCTGCCACAAAGAGGAGGAGGTCAATTTATTTTCTAAAGCACCAGAAGGCAGAACAAGAAGCAGTGGATGGAAATTAATCAAGGAGAGAAGCAACCTGGAATTTAGGAGAGACTTCCTGACAGTGAGAACAATTAGCCAATGGAACAGCTTGCCTTCAGAAGTTGTGGGTGCTTCATCACTGGAGGTTTTTAAGAAGAGACTGCACAGTCACTTGCCTGAAATGGAATAGAGTCTCCTGCTTGAGCAGGGGACTGGACTAGAAGACCTTAAAGGTCCCTTCCAGTTCTATTCTAATTGATTGATTTCATCTTTCCCTTAAACTTTAATTTGATTAGGTGCACCTGGTGAGGAGAAATTATGTTAGAATGGGGCCTTTGGGGTGAGTGACCCATACCATTGAACAATATCATTCTGCCTGAGATGGCATAAGCTGAGATGGTTTGAAACTGGTTTAATTTATTTTAAATTTATTACATTTATTTGTTTGTTTGTTTATATCCTGCCTTTATTATTTTTTTATAAAAATTCAAGGTGACGAACATAGGAAGGTGAATTCCTTCCTCCTCCTATTTTCCTCACAAGAATGACCCTGTGAGGTGAGCTGGATTGTGAGAAAGTGAGTGGCCCAAAGGCATCCAGCTGGTTTTCATGGCTAAGGAGGGACTAGAACTCACAGTTTTCTGGTTTCTAGCCTGGTGTCCTACTTCTAGACAAAATTGGATCTCTGTGTTGGAGGTTCATCCTTGCCAAGGCTTCCTCAACAAGAACAGCATAGGATTTCTTGGTTTCTAAAGCAAAGATGTGTCCACTTCAATTAACATTCATCATTATGCATAAGACATGATACATGTGTGTCTTTTCTTGTTGGCCAGAATAAAAAGTTGCCATTGCCTCAGAGAGATGTCTGCCTACTAATATTTAAATTTTCTGGGACTCTAAATCACAACATTCAATTAAAATGTTTCTCGGTCTAAGCACTGAGACTGATGGTTACAAAAGCATTCATGAATGTTAAGAAATGTTTTGTCAGTCCGAAGCCTTTTTACTTGAGGTCTTTGGCCTGCCACACTTTATGCTATTTTAAAATGTATTCTTTGCTCTGGGAATTTGGGAGGTGTCATTGCATGAGGGATGTCTGCATGTAGCCATAACACATTCCTTCTAGATTGTCAAGGTCATCCTTTGTCTTTGCACTCCCGCACCTGCATGGAAGGAGATGGGAGTTGCTGCCAAGTTGGCAGATGAAGATTGGTCAACGTGATGGACTTGTGGGTGTGGGGACAAGGGCTTGAACTTTCAACTGGGTGGAGAAACTCCTGGGACTTCAGATTCGGGTTTCTCCCAGATGTGCCAACATGGCTCTGCAAATAAATTGGAACTTTGAGGAACACTTTGCCTTGGACTCTGATTTAATTTTCAATGCTATTTGGAACCCTGACATGTTTGGGCTTACAGATCTGCTAACCCTGTGAAAACTGTGGAGAGACAACAAAATATTGCAGGCCAGGAAAAAAGAAATATCCCGGCTTCTTTTTTCAAATGACAAACTTGAAGAGCACATTGCTTCAGGCTAATCTTTAATGAGGGACTGACATCCCAATGATCAAATTGCAAATTGTGGAACTCTAGCCAAGCAAAGGAAGATGTGGCCATAACAATTCTGGTTCCTGAATGTCCTTGGAAAACATCCCTACGAATGCACTTGAGAAATATTTTCCTAATTAAGATTTGTTTTTATTAGCAAATCTGATTTTCATGTTTCATCAATTGCCCTTGAAGAGATTTGGTTTAATATCATTTTTCTAACAACAACAACAACAACAACAACAACAACAACAACAACAACAACAACCCACGATTCATACTCAATAATAGAAATAATAGAACAGAAACCCGAACCACATGAGCCTTTGAAATGGATGGAAGTTGATGTCAACAATGTCAAAATGGCAGGCACAATCTCACAAGATCCCACTTCTTTTTATACGCCTGCACTGCATGCAATACATGTTAAAATTTAATAAGTAAAAATAATGAAAGGTGGCGGGGTTTTGATTATTTCACCATTTTGATGTTATTGCCTGCCCCTCCTCCCACCCCTAAGCATGATCTGTCCTCCTACGATATCCATACAATTGTATCTCTAGCAATAGCAATAGCACTTAAGACTTACATACCGCTTCATAGTGCTTTTACAGCCCTCTCTAAGCGGTTTACAGAGTCAGCCTATTGCCCCCAACAATCTGGGTCCTCATTTTACCAACCTCAGAAGGATGGAAGGCTGAGTCAACCTTTTGCCGGTCAGGATCGGACTGCTGGAGCGAGCAGTGAGTTAGCAATCTTCCAAGAAGAAATGCCACGGCCTCCTTTAATAGTTTGAAATGATCTTATATACACATGTTGGCATCCAATCTTCTCTTTTGGTCTCTTACCCCTACATCATTTCATTGGGTTTCCCCTTAATTTTATGGTGCTGCTTTCAATTCTCATGTTTTTGTTTGACTTTGGTGTTTTTGTTTGCTGCTCTTTTGATGGTTTATTTATTTAACACGTTTATATAGCCACCCATCTCACTAAACCTGACACTGGATTAACTAAACTTGACAATTACAACTAAATTCACTAAACCAACAATGACAACAATATCACAACCATAAAAACACTTCTTACAATAAATAAAAACAAGATAAGTAAGATAAATGAAAACAAGATTGTGCGAGAACACATTGTCTAAGCTGTGAGAGTGATTGCGGTGGTGTAGAAATGTCTGCAATAAATAAATGCTACAAAACCTTTATGCCTGTTTTGCAAAACAGGAACATGCTTCTAATATTCCTTTGCAAACTGCGAGTCTTTACTATTTCCTGGGCGTTGTCTCTGTTTATTCTGCCAGATCCCTGTTTTCTGCTTATTGAAAAGCCAAGAGGGTAATAATTCTTCTGGTTAAAGCTAATACTAAGAAAAGCAGCGTTCATTATCAGCAATTCAAAATCAGCTTCCTATTTATTAGCGCATGAGAGATAACGCTCCCAGACGACCGGGAGAAGACGCTTTTGAATTCAGCATGGCTGCCTTCTAAGTCAGCATGGGTGGATAAGAGAGTTCCTGCTGATGGAACGGATTTGGATCAGCAGAAGCAGGAGTTGAGAGTGCCTCCCCTTGCCCATAATCCCCTCCATCCTCAAGAAGAGAGGAAAGCCCATGTGAGCAGAAGTCTCTTGCTGTGATATTGGACATTGCCCTCCGAGGATGAAGCTAAAGATGAGAATTACAATTCTATCGTCTTCCATTTTAAGAAAGCCTGGCCTCATGGACTTCCCAAAGGTCAATTGGCAAATAATACAATTAATGAAAGGGACAAGCAAATAGGATCTGCTTCTGTTAAACCAGGCCATTTTGAGCAATACTTCTTATTGTTCACAGCTGTAGCAAATTTCAGTATAAATTCCCAACTTCAGTTCTGGTGCGAGAAAAGTCCAGCCAAGGCTCAAATTGCCTGTATCCCTCCCTCTGTACATCTGTTCCAACCTTGTCAGTGGCCCAGAACACAAATCTAGTCAGCTTGCCATGAGGATTTGTTTCTACTTGCATGATCTACTATGAATTTATCTCCTGGAAAATTAACTCTCACCTCCCAAGGCTTATAGGATGCTTATTTTTTAAAAAAAACAGGATCATCCCAAAACTTTCCGCAGTGGAGAATTAAAAGACTGCGGTCTCAAAAGAAGAAGGGTGCTCAGAAGAATACAAAAACATTTCCCAAAATAATTCCCATTTGAAAAGTCAGTGAAATAAAAGCAAAAAAGAGCCGTTGCAAAGAAATGCAACATATGGGGAAGATGGTTTCCATCCTGTTTCCACAGATTGTGTATTGCTGTGATAGGTTTTGTTACACATGTACATTTCTGGAAAGGTGAAAGGCTGGCAAGGTACATTCAGAGGTGAATGAAACCAAGAAACCTGACACATTATTGTGGCACTCTTGAGTTTTGACCAAGCTGCTTAAAATTCATCCAGTTTATTTGTGTGAAATCTATGAAAATTAAGACCAGTTGAATTCACTGGAGAAAATTAGGAAGAATCAACTTAAACCAAGTCACATAAATTTACAGAACACTATATAGGTTATGATCATTTCTAAGTAACTTTTTGTATCTTTATTCAGCATTGAAAAACTTAGACTGATACATACATACATACATACATACATACATACATACATACATACATACATACATACATACAAGATCTATAATAGTCTCCCTTTATTTTCATGTATCAGCAAAAAATCCTACACACACACACACACACACACACACACACACACACACACACACACATATATACATATACATATACATATACATATACATATAGATATACATATAGATATAGATATAGATATAGATATAGATATAGATATAGATATAGATATAGATATAGATATAGATATAGATATAGATATATATATATATATATATATATATATATATATATATATATATATATATATATATATATATATATATATATATATATATATATATATATATATAGTCTTTACAGTGATGAACAAATATTTGAGGAATGCTTAATCAGACGAGTGGAGAGAGAGAAAGATATATGTCTTCACATATATCCATCATGCTAATCCTTTTCAGAATCAGCAAAGCCATGCTAAGCACAGAAGAAGATTAGGAAGTCAGGAGAACAAAGAATTAAAAGACAGGAAATAAGAGGAAAGGAAACATGTTCCTATTCTACTTCATACCAAAACTATTCACTCTATCCATACCTTTCTGTCTGTCAGGCCCAAGCCCAAAGAAAACATAATAAGATATAATTGAGTACAATGCTTTGTTTGCTTATGCCTAATGGACAGAATCTTGCCAAACTAAAGCTATAACCTTCTCACCTACTAGATATATCCTGAGAGATTCTAGGGTACGGTTACCCTGAACCTCTTCCCCTCTAGCATGGCACTGGGCAGCTCTTAATCTGGCCTTCCTTTGGGAAAGCTCTGTGTTATGAAAACTCTTATCCACTGATTCTCCAGGTGCACATTCCCTCATTCTGTCCCTGCAAGCCATTCTGGCTTCCATCACAACTATACATCTACTATATTCATACACTGGCCTTTGGTCTTTAAATGTCTCTCTTTTAGAGTATCTCAGTTCTATCCAACCCCACTTTCAGTCTTTCTCTTTTGCTCAATCCATTTTCTCTCCATTTAAATGGTAAAGAATGATTCATAGAGAGAGAGAGAGTTGTTGCTTGTACGTTCAGTTTTTAGAGACATGTTCAAATGAGTTCAGAAATGAGATTTTAAAATTTTACCCAAGCTGAGCTATCTTTCTTTCCACTTTAAGACACAGTTTACTAACTAACTAACTAACTAACTAACTAACTAACTAACTAACTAACTAACTCACTCACTCACTCACTCACTCACTCACTCACTCACTCACTCACTCACCTAACTAAGTATGTAAATAAAGAAATGTAGATATGAAGTAACTTAAGAGTAGACTCATGTGCAGTGGTGGTTCCTACCGGTGTGGTCCACTCTATTGTAGCGGCAGGCTGGTGATGTCATCAAGAGGCTACCGACCTGGTGCGGTCGGTTGCCGGTGCCTAGGAGCCGCCATTTTTTTTCATGAATTTTTCGGCGATTTTTTGCTTCTGCGCATGCGCGGAAGCAAAATTGCGCCAAAATCTCGCGAGGGGAAGCGTGCGCATGTGAGATTTTGGCGATTTTTGCACGGAAGTAAAAAATCACCGAAATCTTGTGCGCATGTCCCCTCACGAGATTTTGGCGCAATTTTGCTTCCGCTCATGCGCAGAAGCAAAATCGTGCAAGGGGGTACGCGCATAGCACACATGTGCGTGCACGAAACATGGTGATGTGCACGCAACGCACCAGTAGCAAGGTAAGTGAGCAACCTGCCCCTGCTCATGTGTATCTGCAGCGCTGGCAAAGTTTGTGATTTGCAATGTGATGCCTAATCCTTTGTATCATTTAAAGGGATGAAAAGTCTTTTTTTTTCATTTTCCTCCCGCTATAAGAAAATAGAAAGCTGATTTACTGCCATTTTTAATAAGAGGGGTATGGGGATATGCAATAAAGCACAGGCCCAATCATAAAGATAAGTTTTCTTGTGATATTGCTATGCCTTTTTTAAAAAAAATATTATTTTAAGGTGATTTCAAATGGTAATATAAGCAGAGATGTCTTTGACGTGGGAAGTGGAATATCAGTTGATTAAGTAAATAAATCCACGTAGCTGTCCATGGCTGAGAAAGCAGGTTGACAAATTGTCACTGCACATGGGCACGTTTTGAAAAGATATGGCATCCTTTTATTACCTATAATAAAGTTCAGCATAAAATTAATGTAAATTTACATGATAACTTTATCTGTAATTACTGTAGTTTTCTCTTGCAGTTTTATGTGATCTGCCAAGATCTCTCTCTTATGGAATTGGCTAGCCATATATGATGCCACTATGACCATATCCAGATGCATTTCCCCCCCTTTCTGTTTGCTGAATTTGCAGATGGCTGGAGCTGAAACAAGAGCACCGAAGCTTGAAAAAAATAGAAAATGGAAAACATGCTTCGGGGATTGTTCATACTAATCAAAATGAGCTGCCGTACTGTATTTCATTCACTCCTTTGTTCATAGAATTTAGATGAAAACAGAAAAAGGGGGAAACCATTTCTGTTACGGTGGTTTCTAATCCATGCTTGCTAAAGACAGGGAAACCAAATTAACCAGTTTTGCTAGTATTTTCATTGGACTTTAAATTGTACATTAATTATTAATTTCTCAGTTTGGAAATGATATTAAACATGGTCTGCAAGATGATATCAATAGAATTAACAATAAAACTACTCTCTTTCCCAGTTTGTATCTGCCCGGTTTCCACAAAGTGCGTTTTTTACAATGCAAGAATATTTTTGACTGAAGTGAAAAACAAAAGTACTATATCACTTTACTGGATTTTAATCCATCTTCGATCGACTGGAAATGCAACGTGGTCTGAAATACGTCCTCTGCGCTTGCACATTGGGATGTGAATTCACATCAACATCGATCTACTCTGAATTGTGATACTTTGGAACATTTCGCTTTATGGGACCATTTGTAAGTAAAAACTATACTCCAAAAGAAAATAATGTGGGATTTGATTGCTAGATAAAACTCTTAACAGCATTACAGAACACAAACAATATTCAGGTCTATCAATGGAAGTTTTTTTCTTGTGAAAGGAGCACCATAATACCCAATTCCTGATTTTAGTGAATCTGATTCAAACATTGCACATCAAATTACTGATTTTAGGTAAGAAATTTATGCTAGGACAATTTTAACTTTTAGAACAGTGAAAATCCCCCCCTCCCCTGGGGTATGGAATGGATTTTAAACTCCAAAACAGATGGCAAATAGCCACTTGTATAGCTGCAGAATCCAGTTTGGTAGATTTTTTACCATTTTAATTTTCTACAATTTTATAGTAATTTCCCCCCAACTTTAATTAAAACTATTGGACTATATGATGAACACTTCGAAAGGTACATAATATTTCCTTCTAATTATTAACACGAAGATGAGCAGTCAAGGAAATTTGATATACAACCCGAAATTTAATCTAGGTTGTTTACACAATACAAATACTAGCATTTTGAGCAAGTTAAAACAGGTGTTAAAGGAAAATGCAACAATGTAAAACAATTTCTAATTATGAAGACAGATGCCTAGGTTTTCATGAACCCAGGATTTGAGGCAATGACATAAATATGATTGCAATGCAAGATCTGAGAAGTGTCTTTTTTGCTTCAGTAAATATTGCCTATAGCAATTATCCAGTGTAATTAACCTGGAAAGTTTTGCAGGATAAGGATATATGATTCCTGTTTCAATCAATTTAGAGATTAACAAGAAAAAAAAATACCTTAACCACAATCATAATTTGTGCAGACTTCAGATGTATTTTACTCCTGAAATCTTTAAAGATATGCACAGTAGTCAAACTTAGGTTTTATTTTATTTTTAGCGTAGCTAAACACATTTGAGAGATAATAGCATAGCTTAATGATTGAATTCTTACTTTGCATGCTTTCATTTCCTAATTTAATCTCCCACATATCCAGTTAAGTCTGAGAAAAGCTTCAGTCAACGAGTCTGAGATGTTGCTTTCAATCAGTGTAAACCAGCCTTTTTCAGATCTGGGGATTTCAATATATAGGGATTACAACCCCCCAAATTCCTATTCAACATGACCAATGGCTGCTTTAAAAAGCAATTGTAGTTACAGAAAAGGTATGTGCTTGATTTGTCTGACAGTTTCTTATGTTCCAATAAATGCAGGATGGTGCTATTGCAAAAGATGGAGGTCCTATGTTGATTTTTCCATCCCTAAATCTAAATTATCCAAAACCTACCATCATAATGTTCACCCTTATGTGATGTATGCAGGGTGGGCAACTACAGCAACTTTATGACCTGTGAACTTCACCTCCTAGAAGTCCTGGCTCAGGAATTCTGGGAGTTGAAGTCCACAGAATGTAAAGTTGCAACATCCCTGTTTTGTAGTGATGAGGAAAGGCCTAATATTATCAGGGGTGGGTTCTAACTTACCTCGCTGCCGGTTTGCTTCCTCCTGCACTGCATGGTCGTGCCGCGTGGTCACGTGTGCGCTTCGGGTGCGCACGCATGTGCAGTGCAAAAAACCCTGAAAAAATTATTTTAAAAAAGCCAAAAACAAAATGGTGATGCATGCGCAGTGCCGGAAACTCGGCTTCTGCGCATGCACAGAAGAAGAAAAAAAGTCAATTTTTAAAAAAAAAATCAAAAAAAGAGATGGCGGTGCCCACAAACCGGCACCGACCGATCCAGTTTGGTGATGTCATCGTAACATCACCAACAGGTCGCTACCGGTTCGGGCGAACCAGTCCGAACCGGGAGGAACCCACCTCTGAATATTATGGTGTTAGGTCAAAGGTCAATTTGGATGCCTCTTACAAGGGGAGATCCCATTTCCCATAACACTTTCACCTTGATCACCGTACTCAACTCTACCTTTAACTAGAATAGAAACTTCGTTTGGCTAATGTAATAATTTGAGCTCAATAGAGGTATTTCCTTCAGGAAATCCACAGTATTACACTTGATTTTATTGTTTTATAAACATTTATTTTATATGTTAATAAATCTTGATAATGCTATCACACTGAGTAATTGGGAAAATTATGTCACTCCTGTTCAATGGGCAAAAAGGCTGTAGAAAGAAAACAGAGTAGTTCCCGTTGGAATCTGAGGAGACATCCTGAAGAACAAAGAGAGCCAACTTGGTCTCTTGGTTAAGTCACCCGTTTAGAAAGCAAGAGGTTGTGAATTCAAGTCCTGCCTCAGCCTTGAAAGCCAGCTGGGTGATCTTGGGTCAGTCACTCTTTCTCAGCCCAACTCACCTCACAAGATTGTTGTGGGGAAAAACAGAATGAGGAAGGTGTGTTGCTGCCTTGAGATATTTGTAAAAATAAGAAAAACAGGATACAAATAAATAAAAAGGCAAGGTTTCTTGGAGTCCCTGCTCTCTTAGTTCCCTCTTGAGAGAGAAATTCCCATCCTTTATCACTAGGTCGCAAAAGGGCAGGGGATGGTTTTCCACAGGTAAAGCTTAAGGAAGGAATCATGTACAGTACCTGTGAAGGCCACATTCAAAGCTTAAGAAAAGTTATCATCAATTTGTAAAGGATCATAGGTAAATAGTTTATTAGGGTACTTATAAACGAATAGGTAAACGTTATATGTTATATTAGATGAAAAATATCCTTAGAGAAAGTTATCATCAATTTATAAAGGACCATAGGTAAATGTTATATCTGGGTACTTATGAATGAATAAGTAAATGTTATATGTTATACGGTATTAGAAGAAAAAAATACCCTTAGAGAAAATAAAAATAAACTGAATCCAGAAAACAGATTTAGGGAGAGGGAAGGTGATCTAGAGCTAGTCCAATAAATGGAGAATTCCATACTGTTTCTTATTGCTCTTGGTAAGGTAGACAGTGCCACTCAACTGTTTTTAGACTTGTAAAATAATCCTTTATGTATGTGAAGCTATGCCGAAAGATGAGTTAGTCTTGTCTTCCTAACCAAGCTTTGCTTTTAATATTCTTTATTTGAACTGCTGCTGCTGCTGAAAGAATGGATGCTATGGGTTTACAGAACAACAAAGGCAAGATGTGCTGTTTTATTGCTGTCAAGACCCAATCTTACCAGGCAATTCAGAAAGCTATCATGATTGATGGTATCAAAAGCTGCCAAGAAGTCAAGTACAAGTGGTAGGGTTGCACTCCCCTGTTCTGGTTTCTGGCATAGGTCATCCACCAAGGCTACCAAAACTTTTGACCTACTCCATTTATATCCTGGCTGAAACCCAATAAAAGTGAATTCTGAAAATCAGTTATCAACCAGCTGTATCTGAGACCACATTTAAGACTAGCCTATAATTAGTTATATATTTAGTTATATACCGTATTTTTCGGAGTATAAGACGCACCGAAGTATAAGACGCACCTTAGTTTTGGGGGAGGAAAACAAGGGAAAAAGGCCTCTGCCTCCAAGCAATTTGCCAAACAGCAAACAGCACAGATGATATACACTGTTTGCTGTGTATTTCTGTGTATGTGTGCCTGACCCATAGAAATAGCAAGAATTGGAGAAATGTACATTATGCCAGAAAGTTTTCTTAAATGTAGTCACACTAACTCTTCCCAATTATTTATATAGATCTACTCCAAGGTAACTAAACTCTAATACTAAACAGGATACTGTTACATTTCATACTATACTTGTACAGAGCTGTTAAAATTAATTAAAATTTCTAGAAGTATACATTATTCTCTATTATTTAAAAGAAGATACAATAGCACTGGGCCTCTTCAGAGCAAGCATTTATTTTAAAAAGCTTCTTTATTTTGTTAAGTTGTCTAGATTTACAGGGATCTCCAACCTTGGCAACTTTAAGACTTGTGGACTTCAACTCCCAGAATTCCACAGCCAGCAAAGCTAACAAAGCTGGCTGTGGAATTCTGGGAGTTGAAGTCCACAAGTCTTAAAATTGCCAAAGTTGGAGACCCCTGGCTCTAGAACAATAATAAAGCAGTCTTTAAAAAGTAAATCTAATAATTTGAACATTCTACAGACATTTAGTTATTCACTTACCCCCTTTCCATCCAGTTCAGCAAAAAATAAAAATCTGTCTGTCTCTGCCAGCTATTTGCCTTTGTAGTTAGTTTCACTTTCATTTTTCCATGTGGCTAATCAGCTGTAGATCGGGGAAATTGCTACTGACTTGCTTGGCTTTACAGGCTCTTCCCTCTTTGCTGCAAGCAGGTAAATTGATGGAAGACAGAGGCCAAGGGGTGGGGGTGACTGGGTGGGTGGGGCTGCATTCGGTGTATAAGACACACCCAAGTTTTCACCCTGTTTTGGGGGGTAAAAAGGTGCGTCTTATACTCCGAAAAATATGGTAATTATAAGTTATATAATTATAATTATGTAACTTGGACTGTATACAGGAGACATGCTAGGCAATTGAACCACTTCCACATGACCTGCCTCCGTCGAATTCTGAGGATCCGGTGGCAGGACAAGGTGCCAAACACAGAAGTCCTCTCCAGAGCAGGCCTGCCATCAATTCACACCCTGCTGATGAAAGCCCAAACACGCTGGGAAGGCCATGTTGCAAGGATACCAGACCATCGCATCCCTAAACAGCTCCTCTATGGTGAGCTGTCTAAAGGAAAGCCATCGCATGGGGGACAAAGGAAACGATACAAAGACACGTTGAAAGCCTCCTTCAAGTCCCTCGATATCGACACCACCTCCTGGGAAACCCTGGCACAAGATCGATCAACTTGGCTGATCCACCAAGGCTGCCAGACATCTGAGGACAGAAGAACAATCACAGCAGAAGAGAAGCGAGCACTCCGCAAAGCCAGAGCTGCAAATGCTGTGACAATGGTGCCCACACATGTCTGCCCAACATGTGGCAGAACATTTCATGCCCGTATAGGCCTTACCAGCCACCTGCGGACACATCGTGGACAGCCCACAACCTGTTAGATGTCAAGGTCCTCTTCGAACACGATGGACGAACATCATCAGCCTATAATTGTAGAGATATAGCTTCTTTGGGAGAGGTCTTATTGCAGCCTCCTTTAGTAAGGATGAAGCAATTCCTCCTGCAAGAGATTCTATCTCTTTTAAGAATAGGACCATTCCAGACAATTCAATTTGATAGGGACACCCTTTGACCACATCTCAATCTGAAAACAATCCAGAACAAAAGGATAAGCTTTTGTCAAGATTGCAACCCTATGACCTGGCCTGGTACTGATGTCCAAGTTAGCTGTGTCACATTGACTTTGTTTCTAAAGCTCAGTGCAAATTGTTCAGAGTGAGTCACCGTATGGTCAAATTCCCTCTATCCCACATTTTGGCTGGGGAGAGGCTGCACACCACAAAGGCAAGGATACAAATGCTTTTGGATGCTTCCTCTGCAAACTTTCAAATGGGTCTCGTTCCATACTCAATCTGATTCATCTCCAATGTTCACCCAATTGCATCCTATCTGATGTTCCCTAAACTGCATCACTGTCATGTAAACTAAGGGACTGTTGGTTCTACAAAAAGAAGAGAATGGTTTGAAACCAGTGGCAACTCCTCAATCCTTCTATTTCTAGAGGCCATCAACTTAGAGGATCTGGAGTATTAAGCAGCTCTGGATTTTCCAGAATGACAAAGTCACCAATAGCTCAACCATGAATCTGGGAGTCAGCTCTGGATCATTTCCCCATGAAGTTACAACACAGATATTCTACCAAACCAGATGCTTTGCTGATCAGCTATTTGTATTTAAACAGAGCACAATTGCAACCGTGACAAATTGCTGATTCAGGCAGAGCTCAAAATATAATCAGTGATCAGACTGCATACATACATGACCTTTTAAGCCTATGACAGACTGTCCAAATTCCAGACTGTCCAAACAATGATAAAATGTTGATGCTGATTAGACTTGCTGAGGATAGAGTAGCAAGTTTCTTCTATTTTTTTTCTTCTTCTTTTCTCTTTCATGTACATAAATGTGTGTGTGTATGATATATGTATATATGTGTGTGTAGATGATAGATAGATAGAGATACATATTTATATATACATATATATATACACATATACACTCACACACACATATACATACATATACATATACATATACATATACATATACATATACATATACATATACATATACATATACATATACATATACATACACATACACATACATATACATATACATATACACATATATAGATATCTCAGCGGTGGGATTCAAATTATTTTACTACCGGTTCTGTGGGCGTGGCTTGATAGGCGTGGCTTGGTGGGCGTAGCAGGGGAAGGATACTGTAAAATCTCCATTCCCACCCCACTCCAGGGGAAGGTTACTGCAAAATCCCCATTTCTTCCTGATCAGCTGGGACTCGGGAGGCAGATAATAGATGGGGCGGGGCCAGTCAGAGGTGGTATTTATCGGTTCTCCGAACTACTCAATATTTCGCTACCAGTTCTCCAGAACTGGTCAGAACCTGCTGAATCCCACCTCTGAGACACACACACACACACACACACACACACACACACACACACACACACACACACATTTTATTTTGGTATTTTTTCCTGCCCTTTTATGTGTCTGTGTTGTGGGTTATGCTTATACACATATACAAACATGCATGCATATATATTATTTCTTTTTTAAATATACATATATACTTTTGTATTCGGCTTTTGTATTTTTCTTACTCAAAACCCTATATATATATATATGCCAACTTTGCTATTTTAGCAGTGCTGATAGAAGATACAGAGACATTAACATGTATATAGATTGTTGGGGTAATATGTTGACTCTGTAAACTGCTTAAAGAGGGCTGTAAAGTACTGTGAAGCAGTGTATAAATCTAAGGGCTATTGCTATAAAAATAAAAATAAGTAAAAAGGCAAGCTTTATTGGAGTCCCTGCTCTCTTAGTTCCCTCTCGAGAGAAAATTCCCGTCCTTTATCACTAGGTCACAAAAGGGCAGGGGATGGTTTTCCACAGACAAAGCTTAAGGAAGGAATCATGTACCACCTTCAAAGCTTAAGAAAAGTCATCATCAATTTGTAAAGGACCATAGGTAAATGTTATATTAGGGTAGATCTTCTTCTGCAAAGTAGCCAATGAACTGCCAAAGGTGCTTTTTCAAGAGGCAGCTGGACTTTCTGGTTTTTCTTTGAAGACGTTTCGCTTCTCGTCCAAAAAGCTTCTTCAGCTCTGACTGGATGGTGGAGAATGGAAGGAGCTGAAAGAAGCTTCTTGGGTGAGAAGCGAAACGTCTTCAAAGAAAAACCAGAAAGTCCAGCTGCCTCTTGAAAAAGCACCTTTGGGACAACCATGACCTGGATGACTGAGAATCTCCATAGACATTTAGCCAATGAACTGCTGAGGTTAGCCTGCAACAAACTGAAGCTCTCTTACCCAACCAGACAAGAATGCTCAAGGCAACCTAACAGAGAAAAATGCACTTCAGAAGTGGAGCAGAGAACGTGAGTGGGAGATTAATGTCTGTTAATTAATATCTTATCTGTTTCCACCCTCCAAAAATAGTTGCTTGCCCATTCTGGTGATAGGGCAACCAATTAATGCCGATAAGCCTGCATTACTCTGTTGTAGCTGATAGATTTTGCAGTTTATTGGTTGCCTGTTTTATGGATTTATCAAAATTAGCCTCCGGAAGTGTCAAGTAATCCAAGCCTTATGTGGCCCTTCCTTGCTTCTCAGTCCTGGAGGAAGCAAGTTCCTGAATTTAAAAGAGATGCCCAGAGCACTATTGGAGAGTGACAAAGAATAAGTACAATCAAACATGTGTAAGGATCCCCTATTGGAGATTTCATCGTGGAGTTAAGAACAGCAATATTTGTAGTGCTTCTAAATGGGAAATAGTTGAGTTGCTGGAATTTTTGTAACCCTGTCCTATTTTTCTTAATGAATCCTAGTGAAGGAATGTCTGTGGAAATTGTGCTCGGAAAGACTCACTTTGAGTTTTAGGCAGCTGTCAGAGAATCTGTTGTACTTTTTAGTTAACAGAATGTTTTTATTTATTGATGGTGTTTGCCGTCTCTCAGACTTGACAACTCCAGAAGTATTTTTGTCTGGAGTTGTCAAGGATCACAGGCTTTGATTCTTCAGCAATAGTTTCAATATATTAAGACTTCAGGTTCAATGACAAATGTTCAACTTCCCATTCCAGACGAGCCTAACAAACAAAATGTGTCCTCTTGATAATTACTTTATTTTACCTGGAAGATTTGTGTTAATCTCTTTTTTCATGGAAATTATTGCCAGGAATCCTATAATCGCCTGCTCTTCCTTTCTCATAGCTTTAAATCTTAAATCCAGTACAAGGCCTAAAGTTCATGATGAATAACTTGAACATGAAGACATTGTCAGAGCTTAAATTAGATTTATTAAAATGAATAACCACTTCCCTTCTTTATTTTATTTTATCTAGTGAGGCAGAACAGCTGGATTCTATTGACTTGTTCATAAATTTGAGCCGTCATTTAGTTTGCAATGGCCATATTTATAAATTGAATGTAGTCACATCCACCTCAGGTACAGAATAACATCAAGAGAAATAAGCTTATTTTACTTTTTTTTTTTTTTAAAAAAAAGTACTTTATTAAGGAGGCATGGGGAAGGTAGATTAAGAACCTCTAATGAACTTTGGAACAAAAAAAAATTGATGCAAGGTGAAGCAACTGAGCTGCCTAATTAAGTTAGCCTACATGGGATATCACATTAGAATAATTTCAGTGCTAATACTTTGGAGGTATACCAATTTAAACATAAGCATGATATATAAAACCTGTGGGCAAGTTTACCTGAACCCCTTTCAATCAAGAATAGATGCCAGTAACTGGAGACACACCCGGTGAGCTCATCAACAGCAAAGTGGTATTGTTCCCAACCGGATTATTGCCATGATATTTGAGCTCCAGGAAATTCAGAGGGAAATCTAGTAAAAGCAATTACTTTGCAGGCCTATGCAGGTCTCCTAGGAAGTATGGATGAAGGAATCTGAAAGTTGAATTGAGCTCTGGAAGTTAAAGTTATTTTCATCCTATTTTGGTATCAGTTGAACTTTTTTAAAAAATATTTTTTTATCTGTGTGATTTTTTAGCAAGACACATGTTCCTTCTTCCCTATATACATTCTTAGTAAGTAATTTATTCAATACTGCAATACCCCAATGATTTCCCCCCCAGGATCTTGGTATTGTATAGATTGATTTTAGTTGAAAAAGGCAGTCCTGAAGATATAGCAGCATCCAGTTATATAGGGCTTTATAGGTCAAAACAAACACTTTTCTTTGTTACCAATATACACACAAAAATTACCCATCAGCTATTTAATACACGCAGAAATCCTGAAACTCAATTTTTTTTAAAAAAAACACCCTGGTTTGCAATGAGGAATCAGTAGACCAAATGAGCCTCATGAAATAATAGCTAACAAATATATTGTGGTTTCCCTGAATTGTGCTTTTTAGTCTCATAAATACTGACATTTTATTGAATAATATCAAAGAATCTGAAAAATATATGCTTCTTGGCCCTTTATTGGAAAAAGAAATTTGCTGAACAGGTTCATTTATTTACATTTCTAGCCTAACTTAGCCAAGGTTTGGGATGGGGAGAGAGAAATGTTATATTTATGGAGTGCTTATTAAAGTGGAATTTAAATGGTCAATACATAATTCATGATAGCATCCTGACTTCCCATGCCAACCCTTTAATTTCAAGATTAAAAGGCATTTCTAGCAAAAACCGTTCACACCCCACTGCTAAATGATTTTGGCATCAGATTGCAGCTGCAGGCTACCACCCCAAGATGCTCTCTCTATGTGGCCCAGCTGTTTCATCTTGGCACACGATAAACTTGGAATTCTAATTTCCGTTCGACTGCCTTCTATTGTAGGTTTTCCTTGACCTTAACTAGGTCTCAAGAGTACAGCATTCAGATCCCATGAAAAAGAGCCAAATCTGGGTGCTAGGAATATCAGATCAGATAATCAGAGGTCTAACATCCACCTCTTTTGACACATTCCATCTGGAAAAGAATGCTACCCTTTAAATGCGACTAGGAAAAAGTTCCTGTTACAGGTTGAAAAGGTCCCCCCTTGAAATAAACATTTCAAGTGGCAAAACCTAGACTTTCATCAGCCTAACATGCAGCTGTAGGAAGTTAATACCCACCCCCTCCTGGAAGGGTGAAATACCCTGGGAAATATTAAAAGGCTGAATATTATATACAGTAGAATATCCCTGGAAACCTACTTCTAAGCAAACAAAAGACTCATCTTATGTGCCAGCTCACCCATTCCCCCCACCTAGTCTGAAACAGTATTTTTACATTACAAAGAGGAAAGGAATCACAAAGCCTTGTCATTCACCACATGGGACCTGGTAAAATTCCATCCCAACCACGCACCTGGGATTCAGGACAGCCCACAAGAGATGCCCCAGAATGCCCTGTGAATCTTGACAGCCAATAGGATAGATTTCTGTATAGGAAGAGGAAACAGTTGGGGAGGGACCCGAAGAGAGAGTATAAAGCAAGGAACTCCAAGCATCTTGCCCCTTCCTTTTCTGGACCCAACACCTGGAAACATGTGATCCACCTTTTCTGTTCAGGAGCCATGTGCTCCTGTTCCTTTGTTCTCCATTAAAACCTTCTTTCCAAGCAACTTCCATGAATCCAGTGTTCTTTTTCCCCACTTGGAACTGAACCCAGAAGAATATTACTTTCAACAATTGGCGACCCAGACAGATGGGACTCCAAGCTAACCTCTCCTTATGGACCTGGCCTAAGTAAGGCTTCCCTTGCTAGCAACAGACCAATTGAAGTCTGTGGGTGAGTTTTTTCTTAGGCCTTGGCCATTGGGAAGTAGGTTTTAAAGGGGGTTTTGAGTTTGAACTCAAAGGTTGCTGGGAATAAAGGTGAGTACCTCTAAATTTTAAATTTTAATTTAAACCATAGAAAACCATGGGAAATGTGTGTATGCCTGTGTGTGTGTGTGTGTCTGTTTGTCTAAAGGGATCCTTCTCCCAATCAAAGCTGGTGTTTGCTTCTGTGTGTTCTGCAAAGAAAGCCTGGAAAGTATAGGTCAGGCCAGAGCAGAGGACCTTCTTTTTGTGTATGGGTAATAAGTTTTATTTTATTTTATTTTATAGCATATGAAATTCCAATTTCAATTGAACAGTGTGTTCTCTGGTACAAATCATTTTAGGAAATAATACTCATGCTATTGTGCTGTTCTTGGCTTTTATAATCATGTTTTTTTCAGCTTTTGAGTTGCTTTTCCCTTTAGGACTTTCATCCAAGGAATCTTTCTCAAGTTTTCTCTGAGTTTATTAAAATTGGTTCTTTCAAAAAAAATCTAAGACTTTGGTGTCCTTGTGTTCAATTGTTTGTGTTTGCATTATGTTGCATTCTAGTATGACTGCGGTCACTCTCACCCAATGTTCCTGCAGTTTCAAATCCTTCTACAACTTCTCCTTTGTTTGTAAGTATTAACTAGAGCTGATTTGGATACAGATTGGATACAGATACAGATTAATAGAGTTGGAAGGGACCTTGCAGATCATCTGGTCCAACCCACCGCCCAAGCAGGAGATCCATACATTTTTTTCTCAGCCTGCTAACAGCTGAGTTGATGATCCATTCAGGGCAGGTAGCCCTCATTTAACGACCATTCCAAGTTACAATGGCATTGGAAAAAAAATGAGTTAGGGATGTCCTCACCCTTACGACCTTATGGTCATGTGAACGAAATTCGGGTGCTTGGCAACTCACATGTATTTAGGATGGTTGTGCCAATGCAGGATCATGTGATCCAGTTCCCAAGAAGTAAACTCAATAAGCAAAGTTGGATTCGCTTAATGACCGTGTGATTCATTTAACAACTGCAGTGATTTGCTTAACAGCCATGAAAAAAGGGTTTGCCATAATGTCCCTCTAGTTCTCTCCTCTACCTTTTGAAAAAAAATTAGTTTTCCAGTTTCCATGCCTTTAATTTCTGTGTCTGCCATATTTATATTTAGCACTTCCAGTATCAAAAAGAATAGCATCCTTTTCTTGTGCCCTTTTTTATGTATTTAAAATCATTCTGATTTTGTTTTTGATCTGTCTTTTAAGAAAAAAAGCTTAAAGAGATCTGAATGTATAAATTCATTTAGCAACCTTTTAGTCTTACTGCCATTATTGAAGTATATATTTTATAATCAGCATTCAGTAAAGAGATGGGCCTATAGTCTATCTGCATTAAATCCGAATCTTCTTTTGGAATCAAAGTAATATTTGCTTCCATTCACAAATTTGGTACCTTTGCATCAATCAATACTTCATTATGTAAAACCTTTGTAAAATTCTGCCACTGGCCTACCTGGTTCTGGTGTTTGGTTGTTCTTTTGTCTCTTGATTGCTTTTGATAATTCCATCATTGATATTCATTTGTTTAGTTTTTTACCTTTTCTGGTACTTTAGGCAATTCCGCTTTTTCCAAATATTCTTTAATTTTATTTTCTGAAACTTCTTGCTCATACAGCTTTTCATAATATTGAATTTTTTTTGTTTATCCTCATTTTGGTAGTATAGAGTTTCTTTCTCATCTACCAGCCTATGTGTCAATATCTTCTCTTTCTCTGTTTTTGATTTGTGTAAGTTCTGTTTAGCTTTTTCAGAGCTTCTGTTAGGTAAGGAGAAAGAATGTGTGTGCATGTGTGATTGAAGGGTGGGAAAGCAAATTTTGTTAGTTGTTTATCCTGTGAACAGCCCAAAAGCAAACCCCAGGATTTTCAAGTAGACAAGCAAGGAGTGAAGTTGTAGGAGTTGCTCGTACTGATCTGCGTTGGGGGCAGCAGTTCTCCCGGATTGCCGTTTTTTAGAGGGATCCGAAAACCGGAAGCAGAGTTCCCTAATAGAGAGGTACGCATACTTTGTGTAGGGAACCGAAGTCCTCTCCAGACCTTTTTGTCTGAAAACTGACGTGGTACCATCCCGGCTGCATCAAAGTGTCAAGGCCCACATCAGAAGGGAAAAAACATGGGAAGTGCAGCTCGAGGGAGGTAGAACCCCTTTAGGAACCTTGCTTGTGGCTCAGGACGAGAGGCAAATGCCTTCCTGGCCGGTATGATGTAGAAGAATATGTAGAAAATGGGCTTTGCTGAGGGATGACACAGGAAAACCGATTTGGCTTAATAAAGGTACTTAAAAGAAAAGGAAAATGTTGGGGTTTTGTTTGTTTGTCTCTCTCTCCTTTCCTCTCTCTCTCTTATATGTAACCACGTGGTTTATTTGTTAAGATTTGTGCCTTCCCTAATTTAACTGAGATTTATGGTGGGAATGACTTGTGTGTTTGTCCCTGTTTTTGTGTTCCTGTTTTTGTGTATGTGTACGTCTTAAGTCCTTGTGCGCACTTGAGGTAATTGCAACTGTAAAATGTCTCTGTTCCCTAGAGATATGAATTTTAAATTGTTAGAAAAGAGTTAAAAGCACTGAAAAGAAAAGAAAATGTCTTTGCCCAGCTAGGTCCGGCCAACCTAGACTTGGGTGACGAACAGAGTTCAATTTTCCTATTCTTTTCTGTGTTTTTAAGAAAAGCCCAAGTTTAAGAGGGAATGTTTTAAGGTAATTTACGGGAAAATTTCATTCTTACATTTATTGTATGTAAATGCAAACAATTTTTTTAATATTGCTCTTTTGTGATGTTTAAAGGATGCCAATTCTCTGCTGAGATGGAAATGTCTGTCCTTTTTTCTGAAGGTGAATCCAGTTTTTCTTCCTCATTTGATGTCTCCATTTTGTTATAATTGATTTAACTGTAATACTGATGTGTTGTTTGTTTTCCTCAAACCCTGCCTGCAAGCTATCTACAACCCCCCCCCCCAAATCTCTAATCCTTTTACAATGCCTTTCCTGGTAGAATTACCAGCAAAAAGGGGAGGGGACCCTGCTCTTATGTCTTTCAGCCCTGCACACATGATCCTGAAGCCTATGGAAGCATAGCACATGGACTCAGATATTGCTTCCAGTAGAGATCTTCCATCCATTTGAGCCAGAATTGGGTTTGAATCTAGTCCTCTAGTCATCACAGCAACCAGAGTGGAGCAGATCTTCCCAAGCCTGACTGACCAGCCTTACCACCAAGCCTAAGGCCACCCAGCAGACATGAATGAAAGGACCCTGAGATGGACAGATAAAGACCAAAAGTCTATTTTCAATCCCCAGAAGACAGCTGACAAGACTAGGGGGGAGGGGGGAAATTCATTGTGAGGTTTTTTTCTCTCTCTCTCTCTTTGCTTCATTCACAGAAATTCATTGTAAAGTTTTTCTTTCTTGTCTCATCTATATTGTAATCAGTTTAATGTACTCATGTAAGAATTGTATTTGGGAGTGGTTGCCACAGCAAGTTCTTTACCCTTTAGATTTCTATCTAGTGGGAGGGAAAGTTGTGCAGAATGTCTGTAATTGCCTGTATTTTAGAAAGTAGCTGCATACACAAGCACACACAGAGACACCCCATTCAGAATTAGACTGAGGTTATCCTTCATCTACCTCCACCCAAAGCTGCCTCTAGATTACTGTTTGTTTGTTTTTTTTCCTTTTTTTCCCTGCTTTGTGGCATTAAAGCCCAGGCAGTCATATCTCCCTGCTAATCCCATGGGGGAGGGGACAAGTCCCCTCAGGCAATTTCCCCACTTGAAGAGCTAGCAGAAAGAATCTCCCAAAACTCAAGCCCTGAATGCTGCCCAGTAAAGCAGGGTATGTTGCACTGGTGGTCTCATGAGTAGGAGTCCCAGGGCTCATTGTGTGTAATTTTGAAAAAAAAAAGAAAAAGGGGGGGGGGCTGGATTGCACATTGGCTAACCTCAATTTGGACTCACAAACAATTTGGACTCACAAATCCTACATGCACTAAAGTAAGAGCTAGGGCAGATTCAAGAACCATCCCTTGGAAATGGGCAGCCTATGATTTAAAGGTAAACCATGGCTGTGGAAATATTGTGGGGCCTGTGCTTGCTTGAAACCTGTCTGGGAGCTCACAGAAAGTGTTATCAAACATCTGAACATAATTGGCATGGAAAATTGGATACTGTAAATTTACTTCCAGAACTTTTGCCCTGGCACTGACCATCATGGTTGAAAGCTCTCCTTTTGGGAGCCACTGAAGAAATCCTTCTGCTGCCTCTATCAAGTCTTCCCCTTTGTATCAGAGAAAATTTAAAGCACCCATCAAGTCTCCCTGACCTGATCAATCTGAAGCTTGTGTCAAAACATGTGTGTGGCACTCACATGTTTTGAAAAAAAAATGAGGGATTGTAGGAAGTTAATACCCACCCCCTCCTGGAAGGGTGAAATACCCTGGGAAATATTAAAAGGCTGAATATTATATACAGTAGAATATCCCTGGAAACCTACTTCTAAGCAAACAAAAGATTCATCTTATGTGCCAGCTCACCCATTCCCCCCACCTAGCCTGAAACAGTATTTTTACATTACAAAGAGGAAAGGAATCACAAAGCCTTGTCATTCACCACATGGGACCTGGTAAAATTCCATCCCAACCACGCACCTGGGATTCAGGACAGCCCACAAGAGATGCCCCAGAATGCCCTGTGAATCTTGACAGCCAATAGGATAGATTTCTGTATAGGAAGAGGAAACAGTTGGGGAGGGACCCGAAGAGAGAGTATAAAGCAAGGAACTCCAAGCATCTTGCCCCTTCCTTTTCTGGACCCAACACCTGGAAACATGTGATCCACCTTTTCTGTTCAGGAGCCATGTGCTCCTGTTCCTTTGTTCTCCATTAAAACCTTCTTTCCAAGCAACTTCCATGAATCCAGTGTTCTTTTTCCCCACTTGGAACTGAACCCAGAAGAATATTACTTTCAACACAGCTAATTTCTTACCATACATGTTTGGTGGGTACTTTGCACAACCTGATAGTGGAGCTGGATCACCTGGTCCTTTTGACAAGCAAGTAACTTGTTTATTTCACAAATAAAGAGAACTCTGAGGTGAAGATGTTTGTTGCTTAGCAATGGCTGGATAATGGGTTTCTTTCCACAGAAATGGAAGGTCACCTCGATCCCCACAATGGATGAAAGGTTGCAAAACTTGATGGAGTTAGCAGAAATGGCTAAATTGACTGTTTTGATCAAAGAAAAAAAACCCTAATACCTTTATTTCTACTTGGAAACCACTTCTGGACTTTGTGTTTGAGGTGGAAAAAAATAAACTTTGATTTTGGGTTTTACCGATTAGATAGATTTGTTGTTATGGAAATGGCTAGTTTATACTATTATGTAAAAGTAAAAAGTTGAGGTTTGATGTTAATACCTTAGTCTACTGCACCAAAGGGAGTTGGGTCAATGTTTCCACGCCATGCTTTTTTCTCTTTTCTTTCCTTCACTTCTCCCTTCCCTTTTCCCTTCCCTATTTACCCTATTTACTTTTGTATTTTCTTTCTATGCTATATTATAAACTAATAAAAACTGTTTCTTTTTTAAAGAATGTTTTTTCCCCAATGGTTGTTCAACAGAATAGTTACATTCATTTCAAAAGGAGAAGAAGATTAGTTCAATGCATTTTAAAAAGAAATTATTCATTAAAACACTGGAGAAGGCCATGCAACTCTATGAATAATAATAATAATAATAATAATAATAATAATAATAATAATAATAATAATAATAATAATAATAATAATAATAATAATAATAATAATAATAATAATAATAATAATAATAATAATAATAATAATAATAATAATAATAATTATTATTATTATTATTATTATTATTATTATTATTATTATTATTATTATTATTATTATTATTATTATTATTATTATTATTATTTGTATGCCGCTCAACTCAGCAGGGACTCTGAGCAGCTAACAGCAATATAAACAATATAACATAAAACAATTTTAAAAACATAGCTAAAACACAATAAGAACATTAAAAGCACTCAATCATTCACACACTCATGGGCCTACATCTATCAACTATTAGGCCCAGGCTTGCCGAAAAAGCCAGGTTTTCACAGCTTTTCTGAATCTATATAATACTGTTTCATGTGCTCAACAGAGTGCTGGCTTCTATGAAGAGAAACAGGATGGAACTAGGTGAACTGACCTGCTTGCGTTGCAAAGTATTCTGACATCTGATCATCCATAAGCTTAAGCATTTTTTTTCTTGTTCTATGTCACAACAATGTGGGTTTTAAAAACCGTTTTAAAGCACTGATTCAAAATGCATTTTCTCTCTCAATGCAGGAATTTAAAATACACTTTGTTTTCCAAAATTGAAAGTGCAGGGGAAGTTTTGGGAAGTACACATGAATCCTTAAATTAAGGTGACCAGACGTCCCGCTTTTGGCGGGACAGACACGCTTTTCAAGCGTGTGTCCCGCGTCCCGCATTCTTTTCAAAAAGTCCCGCTTTTTTTGAAAAGAATGCGGAAACAGCGGGATGTCTGGTCACCTTATGCTAAAGGCCACCCCACTGCCAAAGAGCTTGGACAACAGAGCCGGCAACCAGCCAATCCCTGAAGAAGGCTGAGTACTTTTTAACAACCAGTGGCCAATGGCCGAACGCTCCCTTCACATTAGGGTGTGACCCATGAGAGTTAAGCTTGGAGGCAATCAATGATATAACGGTAGAGGGCGGGACTAAGCTAAACATTGGAGGAGAGTGGAGAGAGGGGGGGCTCCCTTCACTTTAGGGCGTGACCCATGAGAGTTAAGCTTAGGTTGGGGAAGCAAGAGAGGTACCGGAAGCAAGTCGGGCGGCTGCCTGCTGGGGAGAGGGGGAAGGGGGGCTGCTCCTCCTCTCCTTCCCCCACCCCATCCCTAGCCCCGCCCTCGGAGGCACCGCTGCTGTTGGGATGCGGGTGGAGGGGTGAGGGACGAGGAGCCGTGGCCGCTGCCGTCGCCGGTTTGAGCTCCGGTGGCGGTGCAAACAGCCCTTCCTCGTCTCCCTCCCCTTCCTTCCCCCCGTCGCCTCGCTGCCGCCATTGCCCTGGGGCCGGGCGGGCGACCGGGAGACCGTGGCGCTTGGATGTCTGTAGCAGGTAAGCTGCCGGCTGCCTCCTTTCCCTGTCTCCCGCCTCCCGTTCGTTGCTTGCCAGCCCGGCCGAAGGGGAGGCGGGAGGCAAGGAAAGGCCTCCCAAAGGGGAGGTGGGCTCCCGAAAGGCTGCCGGCTCCCGAAGGGGAGGCGGGAGGCCTTTCCTCGCCTCCCGCCTCCCCTTCGGCCGGGCTGGCAAGCAACGAACGGGAGGCGGGAGACGGGGAAAGGAGGCAGCCGGCAGCTTACCTGTCGCGAGCTCCAGGCATCCAAGCACCCTCCCTCCTCCCCCGCCCCACCTGGACGCCGACATTTGCTGTTTTGCCCTCTGCGCATGCGCAGCGTTCTGCGCATGCGCAGAGGGCAAAACAAATATTTTTTAAGCGGGACGGGGGGGGCAGGCGGGCCCGCCCCCCCCCATCCCGCTTAAAAAAAAATATCTGGTCACTTTACCTTAAATTCACTCCACAGTTTAATCAAATGTACAGAACAGGCTAGTTGCCAACTGAATTTGCCAACTGAATTTGGATATATTCCAAAAGCCTCCTTTGTTTTGGACAGAAAGAGGCACTCTTAACTAGCATCCGAACATTAGTAACTTTCGAATCTGAAAGAGCCCTACCTCACTTGTAAACACGAAGCCATCATTTTTCCAATGTCCAGAGAAGCTGATTAAAAAACCTCAACTGCTGAGGTACGGCAGAGTTAAGTGTGGCTAAAAAGCCATGCAGCTTGCAGCCAGCCAGGGGAAGGTTGCTGATGGACTTGGTGCGCTGGGCCTTCCACATTTGGGTACGGAATGACCTAACTAGCAAGCCAGCTGTGTGCCCTCCTTGGGAGTTACCTAGAGCCATGGCCTCTCTGCTTATCTCTCTAGTTCAGTGGCCCCCAACCTTTGGGGCACCAGCTCTGTGGAAAGAGGGGGCATGGTTTCGCCTGCGGATGGGACTTCGCTTGTTTGCACACTCTGATTTCTGGCATGCTGCGGCCTGGTGCCGTCCACGGACCGGGGATTGGGGACCCTTGCTCTTGAAGAAAGAAGGTTGCTATAGCCACCAGGAACAATTAGAAATAACAAAATGTGTTTCTAAACAGCAGGACAACCTTTAATTAAAGTCTGGTTCTGGAATGGCAAGAAAAAAAATATGAGCCTCACACTGATAAAGAGAAATCTTAATAAGGAAAATTAACAGTGTACAGCTCAGGGACTATTGCAAGAGATAGAAATCTTACTTGGAATCAGATGGGGGACCCCTTAATTGCCTTCCAATGACTCAGCCGACCAAGGGACAGACTGAGAATTGTAAAACTGGAACACCCAAATACAATTTTTATTGGTTCTGTGGTGGCTGGGGACAAGATGAAGGGAACATAATTGAAAGGCAGTATATAAAATATTGGTTCAGAAAATATCTTCACCTCACAGTTTAGAGGACAAGAAAATGGACCCTTGGTCTGAAGAACAAGCTTTACTTTCCTTGTTGTTCTGAGGACTTGTGTTGTTCTCCTGGTAAATCTATAGAAGCCATATACTTTTTCTTTATTTTCTTCTCTCCCCCCCCCCCCCCCAATTGAAACAGAAGCAGAATTTTAAGAGGTTTGGCGCTTGTTGTTTCTACCTCCTTCAGTCCAGAGGGTATTCTGCAAACACTATTTTCCCTCTTATCCTAACATAATTTTATCATGGATATGATCTATGGTGCTACCTCCAGAATGTGGTTGATGACAAGGTCAGGAGCTAGGATCTGCTCAGTTCCAAGGGTCTATAGAAGAGATTGGACACCCGATTTTCACAGAGGCATCTATCTTCTTAATCCCTGGGTCCTTATGTCTGTGGGTTTAGCACTCTTTTGAGCAGAGAATTGATTCAAACTATAAAGAGAGATGGGTCTTGCCAGTTGCTATTTGTCTCAAATGAGTGCATTACAGATTTTCAGCTGCTTCAGCCAACAAAGGATTTTACATAATTGTACTTTTTAATATTTTGGTTCCTGCGAGGTGTGTGTGTGTGTTGGGGGGGGGGCATTATGCTTATTCCTGAACCATTTTGCATATTCTGTGATTACTTCCAGAAGGTTCCAGCAACATCCATTCACTGCCAGCACTTAACATTAATAGCACTTATCAATTTGGGCTCATATCAGTTGCAGCTCACATCAGTTTCCAGCTTCATTATCCTCTTGGAGTTGAAATCTTAATGAGTCTTAAGCCTCTCTCTGATTTCTGATTCTTTGCAAATCCTTCTGAGCATTCCAATGTGCACAGTTCCCAGTTCAGTGAACAGTATTGGGTTGACAATCATTCTGCCTGCTTCCTCCTTTAGCTCAGCTGATAGTTAAGACGGAAGGATGAATCTGGAAGGTTGGGGACTCTCCACAGCTAAGGAGGCCCTGTAAGGATGTGGACTGCTGGAGATCTCAATGTTCTTAACTTCCTTTTCACCAGTTGAAATATTTTAATTATTGGGTTCCACTAAAGGAAACTGTTTTGGCAGCTTCCTCTTTGCCTCCTCCTCTCAGTTTCCTTTTCCCATGTACAAAACTAAAGCCAGGAGATGAAATTTGTTTTCCCCACAACATTGTTGCTCACATTTCTATAAAAGGGAGTACATTTCCTCTCAGATGGATCAAACATACCACTTCTTGAAAATTTGCATCCTGTCATATTTTTTTAACACTTCTCCAGAAGTGGGATCTTAATGAGTTTCAGTCAACTGAAACTGATAAGATAGGAAGGCGTTTTAAATCATTACTTTCCCCCTGGTTCTCTCACTGCTCCTTATCGTAGGGAATATCCTGTAGGCAGAGAAAATGTAATCAAGAAATATAGTCTTGCTAAAGGCGATGGTTTCTCTGGCTGTTGAAGGGCTTACAAACGCTGCCTGCCTCTCTGAGCTTGCCTCTAGCATTCCACAAGAGATTCTAAGATGGTATCGCTGAGCACAAAGATTCAAAAGCATCAGCACAAGGAGATGCACTAGGAATATACCTATTGTGTTTTAAAATAGTCTTCCAATGCTGCCAAATCCTAAAAGCCTTGGGCAATGCAGTGAGATTAGGGTTCCAAATCCTATTTTTACTGGTATAGAAATTGTGCACAGGTTGTTTACCCATCACATAAAATACATACTTTAAGGTTAAAGTAATGTAGGAAGAAATGTAGCAATCTTGGCAAAAATACTGTGTGTGTGTGTGTGTGTGTGTGTGTGTGTGTGTGTGTGTGTGTGTGTGTGAGAGAGAGAGAGAGAGAGAGAGAGAGAGAGAGAGAGAGAGAGAGAGAGAGAGAGAGAGAGAGAGAGAGAGAGAGAGAGAGGTTGGTTCATTTCACCCTGCCATATGACCCCAACATCTCCTCACACTAAGGGGGCCAATAACTGCACTTTTTGAATTGAATCCAAGGAAAAGGGATCTTTGTTAAGTTCCCCTCATCCCACCGCAGAGGTGGACAATCTTTTGTAACTAGGAATTTTGGGTGACCTGGCCAGAGATGAAGCGATATCACCTCAGTAGCCAAACTACATTTTGATGAGACTGAAAAGCCAAATGGGTGCAAATTAGGCCCAAAGAAATCCCTCTCCTCCTAGGATTAATGTATATGGAATAAAAAGTGACTAGAAAAATTCAGCCTCTCTCTTTCTCTCTTGGCCCAGATCCATTTTAGCCTCATTTGTTGAGTCTTCCTATTACATTTGCGCCTGGTTGATAGAAATGTGATTATCAAGGAGAAATTGTGTAGTTATTTTGTCTGAAAATCAGGACTGGGCCAATTTTCTACCAGAAATTTTCTACCAGGATTTTCTACCAGAAAATCATTTTGAAAATTAGGAGACAAAAGATAAAAGTAAATATCAAGGGACAGAAGGTAAAGTAAACATCACACATGCAAGTCAAACACAACTCTTGCATGGTGTCTGAGCTGGTCTGCAATAGGCAGAGCAACATATTTATTTATCGTTGTTTTGGAGGAATTTGCTTTGCTGTGTAAACCTAGACTTCAAGATAATATGGGTAAAGGTACAAGGTGACAGAGGACACCAGTGTTCAATTTTTCTTCTGTCAATTCATTTTCAAGATGTGACAGCTCAGCTTCCACCAAGCTGACATGTTTTTAACTGCATTCCAGGCCCTCCACCAAGCAGGTGACTATCTGAACTCATTTCCTTCCTTTCCATCTAATAACTTCTTGTCAGAGTGGAGGAAGGGAGAGTTATTTTCTTAACTTCCATCAAGAGGGCGAAGCAAAGGTTATTGACTGATATTTCCCATACATTCTTAGCCACCCAGAACCACTCGTAACTCCCACCTATCATAATCTGAAAATGAAGGGGTTCTCAAATTAGTTTGGCTTTTTAGAGTAACATAGAAAATACAGAATTTGTTAACTCATTCTACACTAAAAAAACAAACAAACCAACCCAGTGAAGAACGACAAGAAAGAATTTAACTCTTCAAGAATATTTGCAAGTGTTGTAATAGAATCAGGAACTTCACATTCTTTTCCATTTTTGAGAAAATCAGGGTCAACGTGAAATCCCTTGGTTTGTTTATTTATTTATTTATTAGTGAGACTTATATACTGCCTCATAGTGCAAGCACTCTCTAAGCGTTTTACACCATTAAGCAATGTATATTTACATTGCCCCCAACAATCTGGATCCTCATTTTACCTACCTCGGAAGGATGGAAGGCTGAGTCAACCCTGAGCCGGTGAGATTTGAACAGCTGAACTGCTGAATCACAGTCAGCTAAGGTGGCCTGCAGTACTACACTCTAACTGCTGCGCCACCTTGGCTCGGCTTTCATGGAAAAATGACCATTCAGATGTGATTTATTTCCCCCCATAAATATTTTTGCTTAAATGTCTCATTTTGTATCTGAAAATGTGACCAGGAATTCCTAAGAATTAAAAGGTAATTTCATGCAAGTGTCTCCTAATTAAGTACCGATAGCAATAGAATAAGGACTTCTAGAGATCATCCAAATATCATGCCATTAGAATAGAAGAAAGTAAATCAAATCAGTCATCCGCACAGAGACATACTCTGGCTACTCTTTATAAAATAATGAGAGAAGAAGAAGCCTGATTACAGATCCGAATTCTCTGCAAGCTCAGCTTTTGACTTGATTGGAATGGACATACCCCAAGTCCAGTCAATTCCTATTACTATAGCAGGGTCCTTCACGTGTCTGGTATAGTGCTGTTGGAATAAAGCAGGTGCCATCCCAACCAGGATGATCGGAGAAGATGCAACTGGCAGCCTTTTTCGTTTTTCTAAAGCAAACACAGGACAAAATAAATAAATGCTTGAATCATGAACCAAACAATATGCAAGTAATGAAAGGAAATGTGTCTTAAACCTAAACACCAAGTGTCTTACTTGACCCTTCACAAACAACGTGGAAAATTAACTCAATCTGTGGAAAGAAAATAAAAGCACGGATTGTTTGATACAGAAAGAAAACTAAAATTAACAACAATAACACAACCCCAGCAATAACACCACCCCAGCTGTTAGATCAGAGGTAACCTGGGCTGACAGAAACGAGGCGAGATGAGGTTTTGTAACAGGAACGCTTTATTTCTAACTTCAGCACCACAAGCAACAGCGAGGGAACAGAACAGCAACTTGGTGTTTGACAGCTCCTTTTATAGACTGGCAACCAATCAGGATGCCCCATTTTCTCGCTGGAAGGGTTTCCTTTGGGTGGTTGGTTCTGGTGGCCCTTCCATGCAGACCCTGCACAGGTGACCCTTCTTGCTACAATGACGACATATGATGGAGCAGAACCTACAATCAGCTCTGTTGTGGTTCCCCCCATAGCCAAGGCAGGAAGGCTGAGGTGTTTTCGCCATAGGAGCTCTCTTCCTATTAGCCTTGAGGCGGCAGATGTCTTCCTTCTCCTCAGATAGGTCATCAAAGCCAGTGCCCTAATGGTGGACTGTTTTGCTTCAGCTGGGCAGCGAGCTGGAGGGAATGTACCTCTGCATTTCGGTGGCTGACCGTTCAGAGAGTTCTGAAGTTCTGGCTTCCTCTAAGGCAGTCTGTAGGTTCAGCTCAGTGTAGGCTAACAGGCAATGCTGTAGCCTGAGGTCTCTAACTCCACAGACCAGTTGATCCATCAAGAGATCATCCAGGTCTGTAAACTGACAGTTCAGGGTGGCTGTGCGAAGTGCAGCCATATAGTCATTAATAGACTCTCCTTCTTTCTGGAACCAATGGTGCAAGGCATGCCACCTTGCGATGCGAGATGGGGTTGGAGAGTAGTGGTTGCGAAGCTTCTCGAGGAGCATCTCCCATGCACTGTATAGACTGCCTGAGGGGCTGTTAAAGCCCTTGACATGGCAAACATTTCTTTGCCGCAGGAACTTAGAAAATAGCCCAGCTTCCTGGTGCTGGAGACTCCGTGAAGTCATTAGCACGGAGAACGCATTCAAAGCATGTGAGGTAATCATCCCATGTCTCAGTAGCAGTCACAAAAGGAGCGAATGCCAGCAGGATAGCCATCCTGACAAGGATGGATTTGGGCGGCAGGCACCCAGCGACCTCTCGTTGCCCCGGCTAGTGACTTAGCGCAGCAGTGCTTCAGCTCAGTTGTGACTCAGCTTGGAAGTGCTGTAGCTCAAGTGGGCTAGCTTCGCAGTGTGCGTGCCAATCGTTCTGTCAGAAATCCCATCTTCGTCACCAGTGTTAGATCGGAGGTAACCTGGGCTGACAGGTTACGAGGCGAGACAAGGTTTTGTAACAGGAACGCTTTATTTCTAACTTCAGCACCACAAGCAACAGCGAGGGAACAGAACAGCAACTTGGTGTTTGACAGCTCCTTTTATAGACTGGCAACCAATCAGGACGCCCCATTTTCTCGCTGGAAGGGTCTCCTTTGGGTGGGTGGTTCTGGTGGCCCTTCCATGGCCGGCAAGGCGGCCCTGCAGACCCTGGACAGGTGACCCTTCTTGCCACAATGACGGCATATGGTGGAGCGGAACCTACAATCAGCTCTGTTGTGGTTCCCCCCACAGCCAAGGCAGGAAGGCTGAGGTGTTTTCGTCATAGGAGCTCTCTTCCTTGAGGCGGAATGAGGAACAAATCTAACACAAAATAGCTTGGGCTACATCTGGAGCTAAGGATCCAGCTAGTCTTTGCACAGTTCTAGTACTGTATGAGGTAATTATATATGCTGTTCACACTCATAAACTGACAACTTATTTTATGAAATATAAGGTGTGGAGAAAGAAATATCTGTGGCATATGCAAAGTGAAATTATCTCTGATCACAGAGTCACCCTAACAAATCATTAAGACTTCTCTCTTGCTCCTATTGATTATAAATGAGGTGGAGACCATTCTGATTTTAATCTTAGGGAAAAGCCAGCCTGCTTTTCAAAGTGCTTTAGGTTTAAGAAAAAAAGTATTATCTGTTTAAGAAAAGTTTTCCATATTTGAAGAGATTTCTTTCTCACACAACTGAGACAACTATAGTTGTGCATAGGAAAAACTCTTTGATCTTGCTGTCTTGTCAAGATACAGTAAGCTTAAATAAGAAATGTGGTACTTGCTTTGCTTTTTTCATTTCCTTTGTGCATTCCTCTGTCAGGTGTCAGTTTATGCCAACTCTAGAAGGAAAAGAGCAATATAGAAATACAATACAGATTTGGATTCAGTTCAGTGGTGTGATTCAATTTTGTTTTACTACCGGTTCTGTGGGCGTGGCTTGGTGGGCATGGTGTGGCTTGGTGGGCATGGCTTGGTGGGTGTGGCAGGGGAAGGATATTGTAAAATTTCCATTCCCACCCCACTCCAGGGGAAGGTTACTACAAAATCTCTATTCCGTCCCCACTCCAGGGGAAGGATACTGCAAAATCCCCATTTCCTCCCTATCAGCTTGGACTCGGGAGGCAGAGAATAGATGGGGGCGGGGCCAGCCAGAGGTGTATTTACCGGTTCTCGGCACTACTCAAAATTTCCGCTACCGGTTCTCCAAAACTGGTCAGAACCTGCTGAAACCCACCTCTGATTGGGTTGTCACAAAACTATTTCATACTTATTCATCCCTTCTGCACATTTTCATGCTCCTTCAATTAAAGGTTCTCATAAAATAAAGAGCTTGGATGAAACAAAATAAAGTTTTGTTATTCTATGTTTTGTGCGGTATCACTCCCCCCCCCCAAAAAAAAAAAATAAAGGAAAACTACTCCTATTTCTCAAAATCTGTAAATAATGAGAATGATAAATTGAGCGGTGGAAATGCCATTAGAATCTTGATTCCCAAGCTCAAAAATGCTTCTCTCATATGGTGGTAGGGTGATGATAGTGAGGATGGTAAAAACCCTGAATTCTTTTATCTAAAATAATTCTAAGGCTGCGTTTTACAGTTCAAATTTTCCCAATGTGGTTTATGACTTCCAATGGAGCCATAATATATTGATAAAACTTTAATAAAAGCATTGATAATAAAGCATTTGGTTAATTCTGTTTCCAAATCGTAATTTTAAAAATTACTAAAATCCCTTAACTACCTATAGTGAGGGGAAAATGTACCATGCTAGCAATCTGCTGTATATATACGGTAGTTCTGGCAACCTATTGTTGATACAGCTGGAATCCAAAGTTCTGGGATCTTTTTGATAACCTTCAACAGGATGTTGGGTTATTTGAATTGGTTCATCAGACAAAGCTTTCTGGAAGGATTTTAGGGAACAGAAGAACATTTTCACATGCTTAGGATTTTCCGAACAGTAACTTCTGTCTCTCATGCACATAGAAGCTGCTCAGTTACATGTCTCTCATGCATAGAGGCTGTTCAACTTCAGCATGCCATCTAAACGTCTTTTATAAATGCTGCCGGAAAAGTTGCAATGTGATGGTGATCTATAACTTCCATTGTGTGGAAAAAAAGATGGTTGCTTCCATAGTATCACTCTCTCCCTATTATTTTCTATTTTGCAGGCATAATGTACCTGGAGAGAAAGAGAGAGAATGAAAGAGACGGAGAAAGAGAAAATGGACCAGCATCAGGGCATTTATCAAACTCTAACGCTGACCCTGTTTCCCAATCTATAAATCATTGAATTTTACCGAAATTTCCTCCACTTATCTTTCCTGTTGCTTCAAGGTCTAAAAAAAAGAATGGAGGACAGAATGGGAGTAACCCTAGAAAATAAATGGACTGCTGGTTTAGATATCTAAATCAATGTTACGCTTAAAAAGAAAATGCAGACTACCAATGCTTATCTTTCACTAAATCTTTCATCAGAGTGCACTCTCATAAATCATTTCAAGTAATCAGACACAATCAAATCACAGTTTTCAGTGCACATCGGAAAATAATGGGCAAGCACTGATTGTTTTAGGTTGCTGCGGTCCACCCCAATAAATCTGCCATTTGAAATACAGTACGGTGTTTTTTTTTAAACCAAGAAAATCCTCTGCGGTTTGGTCAGCTTTGACAGAGGATATATGAAAAGGCTATGAACATATTGCTATTACAACATATCCTTAGTTATTTTCTTCCTTTAGCTTTTGTCATCTAAAGCAGGGGTCTCCAACCGTGGCAACTTTAAGACTTGTGGACTTCAACTCCCAGAGTTCCTCAGCCAGCAAAGTCCACAAGTCTTAAAGTTGCCAAGGTTGGAGACCTCTGATCTAAAGGACACATTATTTAAAGGACTCTTACCTAAAGTATAATATCTGAATGCAATAACCCTCACAGTTATATATAATTGCTTATTCTACTTGTTCAGAGATTTCATTAAATAAAACATTGCTTTCACATTTGAACCATGGGTCATATTGAGACATTGCTTTTCTTGAATGAGTTGGAAGGGGAATTAAAAAGTTCTTCTGGACACCAGTTTAATATATAGCATTATATTACCCAATAAAAGTTTTATTATCCACATTAATAAATGATTACTATTCAGCAAAAGATAGAAAGTTGGGGTACGGCTGAGGGCAGAGATTTAAAAGTTTGAAAGAGATACTTTTTATTTTAAAAAAAAGAACTTACTATGGTGTTATAATGAGGCAAGAATTTAACTGTGCTTTCTAAAAAGTAGGCAGCAGTGGTGGGTTCCTACCAGTGCGGTCCACTCTATAGCACCGGTAGCGGCCCGCTGGTGACATCACAGTACCGGTGCGGTCGGTTGCCGGTGCCTGGGCACCACCATTTTTTTAAAAAAGCAATTTTTTAAAAAAAAATTTATTCTCCGCATGCCCAGAAGCCGAGCTTCCGGCACTGCGCATGCGCTGCCTTCCTACCCCACAGTGAGTCCAAGCAGGGGAGGATGGCTGAGGGAGCGCGTGAGACGCTGAAAGAACGGGCGGCAGGAGCTATCTCCATTCCTCTCTCTTCAGCAGTCCGAGAAGCCACGAATGTGCGGTGATGATCCTAGGCATTTTTGCACGTTTCAGGCTTCTCAAGCTGCTGAGGGGAGAGGGAATGGGCGGCAGGACCTATCTCAGTTTCCCTCCCTTCACCAGTCCGAGAAGCCACGCCCACCCAGTCACATGGCTGGCAAACCCCACCCACAAAAAAGCCACGCCCACAGAGTGGTAGTAAAAAAAATTAGGAACCCGCCCCTGGTAGGCAGGGGTATAGAAAAGACAATGTGTGCCAGAAGAAAAGAAACAAGCAAAAAACGCCAAAACCTAAACTAAATTAAAATCACATCACGTGCAATGTGATGCCAACAACATCTAATAATGATTCTGCATTCAGCTCACACCTTATTTTTTGAAAAGCTGGAACAGCCAAGTGCACCATAGAAGAAAATGGTTTAGGTTGCAGCGCGGATTAACCTCTAACCTGAAGGCCTCCAGATATAGACCTCTGATTTAATTTTTAGATTTTCTTGCTTCTTCCATACCTGTTATTTCTGGCAACATTTTACCTGATGAAGAATTCTAGAAAACGAATACCACAGTTTATAATTTCCCCTGTCACATTAAGAGTGCAATTCTCTGATGGGATTCTGCAGCCTAAACACTTGCCTTGTTAAAATCAATTTTACAGTAGCTTATAATAATCCGGTCTCTGCAGAACCATCATTCTTTTAGCAGCAACTGCACAATACTTGCAAATTTTCTACCTAAGAAAAATGATGGGTTCTTGCTAGAAATTGGAAGAGTAACTTGGAATTATCCCCACGCTTTCAGTACCATTCCTCATTCCCAAATGATGGGCATGATAGGAAAAAGAGAAAAAGGCATACATTTAATTGAGATGTATTTTAAATTAAAATAGCAATAATGGCATTTAGACTTATATACCACCTTATAATGCCCTACAGCAGTCTCTGGGTAGTTTATAATGTCAGCATATTGCCCCCAACAACAATCTGGGTCCTCATTTTACCAACCTCAGGAGGATGGAGGCATGAGTCAACCTTGAGCTGGTCAGGATCGAACTCCTGGCAATGGGCAGAGTAAACTTGCAATACTGCATTCTAGCCACTGTGCCACCATGGCTCTTATATATTACATATAGTTAATATATTATTCTCCAACTATTTAACAATTTTCTCTTCCATCAAAGGATAGTGGTGGCAAAGTTTGGAAGGGCTCTGATGACTGCATCCAAGGTTTGGGGAGGTTCCCACTGACTCTGGGGTGTAAACTGTACTTTCCAGCTTTTAAACATATAACACAAAAATGGTCCAGACTAGCCTTTCCCAACCAGAATCTTCTAGAGATATTTGGCTTCAGCTGAAATTTTAATTTAGCTCGGAAAAAAAGTTATGCTCCTCCCCGTTTCACTCCTCAATAAGAACCCAAATTCTGACCTTCCCACCCACTTTCAGATCTTGTAAAACAGCTGTCCTCAACTTAGTGTCCTCCAGCCATGCTGGCTTGGGATGGTAGGAAGTTGAAATCCCACAGGTCTGAATGGTGTTCAGTTTGGGAAGTGCTTCTCAAATAGTGGGGCGGGCCCCCCTGGGGGGGCGCAGAGCAATGCCAGGGGGGGGCGCATGACCCTGGGGAACGTGCTTTTTTTTGCTGCAGGGAGTAGGGGTTTTTTGCACCGAACAATAGCACACAGCACAGAGCAGGAGATCTGAAGTGCAGATAACAAACCCTTAAGAGACACCATGGAAAAATATTTAAGAGGGATGAAAAGAAAGGAGGAGAGAGATGGAGATAATGAGACAAACGTAAGTCTCCCGAAAGCTAAGACGAGGAAATATGATGAAATGTATGTAGCGCTTGGCTTCACTGTGACTACGGTGGGAGACGAAGAAAGACCGGTATGTTTACTGTGTCTAAAAATGTTGGAAGCGGACAAGTGCTGAATATTGCAAACAATTGTCCCGGTGGAGAGTTGGGGGCGCGTGAAATGTTTACTTCTTCCTAGGGGGGGGGGGGGCGTAGCAGAAAATAATTGAGAAGCACTGAGTTTGGGGAAGAGAGCTATCATCCTTTTCAACTGTAGCTGCTTAGATATGATGACTCATACTAATTGTTTGGAGAAAAAAGGTCTTGGTTTTCAGCCAGAAGAGCCCAAAACGTGATGCAACCAGCTCACTTCTAAATATAAGGACTACAATCAGCTACCATTCTTTCCCACGTATGCCTACTGTAATTGCTGCTGCTACGAACTTGAATAGGCCTACTTGATTTGTTTAATTGGGTGTCATCCGCTGCTTTTACGTGATCTATTGTTGTGAACCGCTCACAGTCGGTTGGAGTAGTTCTCATTCATTGAACACGTTTGGGGCCAGCAACTCCATCCCTTGTGGCCTGGTTGTTAATTGAAAAACCACATGACCATGCCTATTTATGACATCAGTTCCAGCTCTGATCGTTAGGCGAACCACCTATGGTCATTATGTGCAGCATCACATGACTGTGACTTGCAACTTCCTGCTGACTTCCCCGTTGATTTTGCTTGCCAGAAGCCAGTTATGAAGGTCACAAATGGCAATCACGTGTATGTGGGACTTTTGTTGTAAATGCATGCTGGTTGTCAAGTGCCCATATCATGATCACATGACCCCAGGGACCTGCAACATCTGCAACTGCAAGAACCAGTCTCATTTATCACCACTGCTGTAAGTTCAAACGATAGCAAGGACTTCCTGCATTTTCCTCTAAAACGCCACTTTCTTCATATTTCTGGAATCCTCTCTTAGATAAAGCAAACCTAAATATACTTTCTAGAAGGAACATTCCATGGAATTCAGTAGGATTTATTTATGACAGTGATTAAGTGAGGGATTGCTTCCACATAAACAAAAAAGGGTTCCCCCCCTCAATGTAGAATGTGGACAATGACCCAAGCCCAGATAACTTTAAACTAGGCTAGCAGGCTATTTATTTATTTATTTTTACCAAAAATGACTGAAAATTAAAGTGACTTTAAAATGATCTATGAAGCCCCACTTTTAAATGTTCATGGCTGCATGTGTCAAGTTTAGTTAAGTTCTTCTTTCTGTCAGAATTTCTCTCCTGATAACAACTTGAATAATGTACATTTGAAACGATGAAGCTTCCAAACTGGAAAAAAAAAGTTTTCTAAAAATAAAATCCTAAACAGATTATGCCAAATTCAGTAAGATCTTGCCTTCGTGTAACCCCTCACTTTTTAAATGGCTTTGCCCTAAAACATTATAATGTGATTTATATCTCATTAATTTACTCATCTACAAAGAGCATCAGCAAGAGCTTTTCTACTATTTCTGCCGGATTGATTTTCTGCCACGGGGTTGTGGTGACATCCCCTATTCTTTGGGCTGGCCTTTAAAGATAAAATGCTCCCAAAGCAATTAACTGGGATGAAACATTAATAAAATCAATATTAAATCTGGTACAGCACATACTGCAAAACATACATAATCCGAAATTCAAGATTGTGCCACCCACAATAGAAAAACTAACCCCAGTTCCCATGAAGTCAGAGCTGTAGGATTTGTCTTTGGGAAGACATGAATACAGCCATGGCTTTTTAGGGCTTAGATGATCGTATGATTGTGGCATAAATCTATTTATTTATTTATATATCTATCTATTTATTTATATCCCACCTTCATTATTTTTTTTATAAATAAGATGGTGAATATATCCAACACACCTTCCTCCTCCTATGTTCCTCACAAAAATCCTGTGAGGTGAGTTGGCCTGAGTGAGAGTGACTGATCCAAGGTCACCCAGCTGGCTTTCATGGCTAAGGTGGGATGTGAACTCAGAGTCTCCTGATTTCTAGCCTGGTCAAAGTGGCTGTAATCTATGCTGTCCATAATGCAGTGTCAAGGAAGAGGAAGCACATATGACTATGTATTTCTCAAAAATATTTTGGAAGCCTCTCTCTCTCTCTCTCTCTCTCTCTCTCTCTCTCTCTCTCTCTCTCTCTCTCTCTCTCTCTCTCTCTCTCTCTCTCTCTCCCTCTCCCTCTCCCTCTCCCCCCTCCCTCCTCCCCCCCACAGAGAAACTACACCAAGCATCTTTAATCCCCTGGGATGATTAATGAACCCAACTTTTGATTGTAATCTCAGACGAGGTACCAATTCTTTTTGGCAGAATTAGGAAACATGAATGCCCCACGGCTGCTTCCTCTCTAGTGAGTATGTTATTGATAAAAAAAGTCACTTGCTCAAACCTTGCTTTTCTGATTTCAGTGCTCTGATCACATACCTGAATATTGATGAAGTGCCATTATCAACCAACATATTACAATTTGCAACCTACTAAGCTGAGAGCAATCCATACTGAGATTGGAAAGTATGACTCTCCAGATGTTGCTGAACGATAATTCTCGTCATCCTTCAGCATTTGTTGTGTTGGGTAGGAGAGTTGGGAGTTGCATTCAGCAACCTTTGCCGTCCATCTCGTTTCAAAGAGACTCTAGGTAGCTTATAGCAGAAAAACATTAAAATCATCAAATATAACTAGACACACAATAAAATCCCAGTGCAAACAGAATAATGTCATTGGCATGATGTGGAGAAGGAGGCAGCTGGATGCACAGTGGTGGTGGGGAGGTGGGATTAGGTCTTACTTAATCAACCAGCTCCAGTTTGAAGCTTCTCCCTTGGTTCCCCAAGCCATCTGCCAGAGCCAGGTCTTAAGGCTCTTGTGGAAAGTCAAAAGAGTGGGAGCCAATCTCACCTAACGAGGTAAGATGTTCCAAAGGGCAGGAGTCACAGCAGAGAAGGCCCTTCTCCTGGACCCCACCAACTGAAATTCCTTGAATGACAGGATCTGCAGTATGCTCCCTCTGACAGGGGGCGGGGGCATGCCAGTTCCATTAGAGTGAGACATTTCCTCAAGTAACCTGGACCCATGCCATGCAGGGCTTTAAAGATAATAAACATTTTTTTCTGATTTTGCAAAAAGAAAGGAGACAAGATCAACCTTCCACACAGTCATGGATATACCATTTGTCCTGATGAGTTAATAGTGCAATAAGTCCACCTCACATCTTATTTTTAATGTCCAAGATTCTCTCTTTAATTATATGATGAATTTAAATATGCAGTCAAAGCTTGTTTTCATGATGAGGCAAAAATTAACTGATGCAAAACATTTATCTCCTTTGCTGATTCTTTGACTGAGGGGCCAAGTTTATTTTGATAGCAAAAACTGAGAAGATATTACAGGTGTGATTTCTGAAAATCAACAAAGAGGCTGGCTTTTCAAATCTCATTATTTAAAAAAATGATTCCTTATTTTTTGGGAAAGTGTTCTTTCTGTTTTTGAATGAATGAAAATATAGATTGCAACATTCTAAAAAAAAAAAACCACAACACCGGTTTATGTTAATCCCCCCCCCGCACAAAAAAATAGATTAAAATTAGGTTGAAAAAAAATCTAGTGGCATTTAAACAGTTTATTATTATTTCAGAAATTTTCACAGATCACAGGCAATTTCAACAGTTTCATAACTGCAAACAAAAGTTTATATAATAGTACACTAATTAGGTTCTTTAGTATTAGGAATTTTAGCTTTATTGTTGGTAAAGAAGATGAATACCAATGGACAAATTTTGGCTTGTTTTTCTTCTTTGTCATTGGGGCACAGTAGACATGCTGTATCATGTGGTTTGGTTTGGGATTGCTTTCCTTTTCTGCAGATTTTCTGAAGTGGAGATACTGAGCGATTTTGGTTAATCCAATGAGCTAAAAACTGAAATATTCTCACAATGGAATCCAGTTCCTGCACCAAAAAAGAAAAAAAAAGAAAAAGAAAAAAGAAAAAAAAGATGGATTTTGGTCAGAAGTAATCAACTACTCTCTTGTTGGAATTGGGGGGGGGGGGAGGAGGAGAGATTTTGAGTGTAGAAATGATGACCTGTTAAAATTATGCCTTTACAACTTTCTTTGAAATGTTTAACACAGGAAAATTAGGCAGTATAGTCAGGCAGTTACAGCCTATTACGAAGGCCCTGTTTTCTTCAATTTTTTAAATGACCACACAAACACACATGTCCTGAAATGGCCATTTATTTTCTTTTCCTTTATGCTGAGCATAGGTAAAGGCTTTCTGTTGCTCCTGGACCAGCGGTAGTTTAGCAAGGCACTGATTAAATAATGTTTTTGGTTTTTTTGCAGGCTCAGCTATAGTTAAGGCCACTGATTGTCTCTGGTTCTCAGCATGCCGAGATCAGCAGAAGAGGAGAAAATCAGCAACTGTTATGGAAGAACCGAGAAAGAAAGCTAACAGTGTCTGAATTGCTGTTAATTGGAGAGATATCCTGCTTTTTAATTGTAGGTTATCAAGTTTTTAAAACCTTGTTATGGCTGAAATTGACAAGGCCTCCAAGGCTCCAATATGTGAATTTCCAAAGGCCTCAATGAAAAAGTGGACCTTAGCAATTGGACTGAGTCAGTATAATAAAAAGAAACCAAATTCTTGACAATGTCTGGAGGTTACATGTAATGAACATCAGTTGGAGCTCTGTACTTTCCCACAGAGTATTTTATGAAAGGTTGAGAAGTAAAGTAAGAAGAATTGTGATCACAGAAAGTATGATTACACGAGAATAAGAAAATTTGGTTCAGATGATCTGTTTAATAGAATGAGACAAGGACAACTCTTGCTATTGTCCCCGTTTTTTTAAAATAATAATTTGAACCCTAGCCAATAGCCAATGTGTAATAATGGAGAGGAAAAAGTGTGTAAAGTAAATTATACTTTGTAATTTGAATTGTAATGCAAATAATGCTCTGAAGTTTCAGTTGCTCCCAGGAAGATAACCTTGTGCTTTGATGTTGCCTTGAATCTGCATCAGCTGTTGTGCTAAATAATAATAATAATAATAATAATAATAATAATAATAATAATAATAATAATAATAATAATAATAATAATAATAATAATAATAATAATAATAATAATAATAATATTATTATTATTATTATTATTATTATTATTATTATTATTATTATTATTATTATTATTATTATTATTATTATTATTATTATTATTCAATTGTATCACAGCGGCCAGTTGTTTCGCCGGATTTGGCATTGATTACTAGCCGAGCCCCACCCAGGGGCCTAGGACGTCGTAATGTATTTTCGAAGTATATGTGCGGAACCGAGCAGTGCGGCTTTCTGCATTTGACTGATGGTGATTTTGTCAATTTTGAGCTGTTTTAAATGTAATTCCAGTGCTTTTGGGATAGCACCCAGTGTTCCAATCACCACTGGAATTACCACTGCTGGTTTGTGCCATAATCGTTGGATTTCAATTTTTAAGTCCTGGTATTTTGCGATTTTTTCGTGTTCCTTTTCATCGAACTTGCTATCCCCTGGTATTGCAATGTCAATGATAGTCACCTTGTTTTTCTCGACCAGCGTGATGTCTGGTGTATTATGCACCAGTACCTTGTCTGTTTGTATACGAAAATCCCACAAGATCTTGACCATCTGATTTTCAGTGACTTTTTCAGGCTTGTGTTCCCACCAGTTTGTAGCAGTATGGATGTTATAATTTTTGCATAAATTCCAGTGGATCATTTGTGCAACAGAGTTGTGTCGTAATTTGTAATCAGTCTGCGCGATTTTCTTGCAGCAGCTGAGCACATGGGCTACAGTTTCATCAGCTTCCTTGCATAATCTGCATTTAGCATCATTTGAAGATTTATCAATTTTGGCCTTTATGGCATTTGTACGAATTGCCTGTTCTTGTGCGGCCAGGATCAATGATTCTGTTTCTTTCTTTAAAGTACCAGATGTTAACCATAACCAAGTTTTTTCACTGTCCACTTTGTCTTTTATTTTTTCCAGAAATTGGCCATGTAATGCTTTATTTTGCCAACTCTCCATTCTTGATTTATTATTATTATTATTATTATTATTATTATTATTATTATTATTATTATTATTATTATTATTATTATTATTATTATTATTATTATTATTATTATTATTATTAATTGTCATTGTATGTATATACACAGTACACCCATATAACGAAATTCACATAACGCTTCAAGACCAGTCCCAACACACATAGCAATCCCCACCCGCCACGAATTCCCCATCCTGAACCACTCAAACATCCATACAACAGACCAAGTAATACTATCCAACAGCTCACTGATGGTGACCCTTCAATTCATTATTAAGTGCAATTATAGCTCTAGGATAAAAACTATTCAGAAAGCGTGTGGTCCGAGTTTTGATTGTTGGATGAAAAGAGATGGAATAGAGATGCCACTGGTGTGCAACTCCTTCCACTTATCCACATCTTCCAGATCTGAGCTAGATGGGGTGACATCTGGCCTTTAATACTTTTCTTTCCAGGGTGTGCCCTCAAATACTTCAGTGAGACTCGTTCTCATCTTACACAACCCTTGTTCTGGTTGCACCTACACTTACAGCCAACTGTTCAGGCCATTTCATATTTCCCATGTTGTGCAGGTCCTGACCACTGTCAGGATATGACAGCAGGCAAGAAACTGAAATTCAATTCTGACAGGAGAGTAAATGGTTCATAGAAGCATAGAATTAAATGGCTGGAAGGGACTTTGGAGATCTTCTAGTCTAGGAACCTTATATTATCCCAGTCAAATTGTTGTCCAGTTTATTTTTGAAAACCTCCAGGGATGGCACACTTACAACCAGAGGAGAATAGCTATTCCATTGATAAATTGTTCTCACTGTCAGAAAGTTTCTCCTTACTTCTAAGTTAGTCTGTTTTGAACAAGCTTCCACCCATTACTTTTTGTCCTACCTTCTGGTGCCTTAGAGAATAAGTCCCAACATACCTCCCTAAGACCGATTAGACCCTACAGAGTTGGTCTGCTGGTGGTCCTGTCAGCCAAACAATGGCTGGTGGGCCCACGAACGAGAGCCTTCTCTGTGGCAGCACCGGCTCTCTGGAATACACTACCCCCCCAAGATCCACATTATTCCCACCCTGCCAGCCTTCAGAAAAGCAGTAAAAACATGGCTTTGTCGACAGACCTGGGGCCAATGATTTTAATACAACACCGATCACTCTTGGCCCCAGGAATGATTTATTATATGGGTTTTTAAATTGTGGTTTTTAATGTTTTTAAATGTTTTAATATCTATTGTTTTTATATTTGTTGTTGCATGTGAATTTTTACTGTTGTGAGCCGCCCAGAGTCTCTGTGGAGTGGGCGGCATACAAATGCAAATGCAAATGCAAATGCAAATGCAAATGCAAATGCAAATGCAAATGCAAATAATAATAATAATAATAATAATAATAATAATAATAATAATAATAATAATAATAATAATAATAATAATAATAATAAGAAGAAGAAGAAGAAGAAGAAGAAGAAGAAGAAGAAGAAGAAGAAGAAGAAGAAGAAGAAGAAGAAGAAGAAGAAGAAGAAGAAGAAGAAGTCAATCTCCTCTTCTTTGTGACAGCCCCTCAAGTATCGGGAAACAATACTAGGGAGCAGTAGGGCGTTTACTTGCACTCCTTTGAAGAAGCAGGTACACAGTCTGAAGATGTACTTAGAGACATCAACACTATAGTAGCCACCTTAGCAAGGAATTTTATCTAGTTCTGTTTGGTTCTAAGGATATTTCTGAATTGGAGTAACCCAGTCACAATGACTAGTATCTTCAAAATGAGAATATTCCCATAAGATGCATGATGGACTGCCAATGAATCTAGTCTGGAAGTTGCCATTACCATAGAACATCATAGTTCTGAATTATTTGTTTGCTTATAATAAATGGTAATGCATTTGACATTAAAAGGCAGAGTACCTATTTTATAAATAAATGAAGAGGCTAATTCTTTTGTGCATGTGGCTGAAGAATGCTCAATCTAGTTGGTCCATCTGCCATATATTACTAAGAGTTATGTCCTCTTACTGAACAGAAGGAAAAGAAAGAGAATCATAAGATCTCCCACTAGTTTATGCCATATGCGGAAATGAAGGAAGTGATATAAAATACATTATCTGTTAGATTTTATTCTGCTTTTCATCCAGGAATTAAAAACAGGATAAATGGTATTTCTTCCTCAAACTTTGAACACAGTAGACCTGTGAGATCAGTTGGATTAGCAATGACTGACTGGCTCAAAATTGCCTAGTGACTTTCCAGAACTCAGGATGGACTTGGTCCTAATTTAACCTCTTAATCATTAATCAAGCTTGACTTGATGGATTCCTTATTTATGGAACTCTTCCTTATTTATGGAACTCTTCATTATCTACGGGGTGGGAGGTCCAGATATTGTGGAACTTTTTATTAACGTTTGTTCCAAAAATCAAAACCAGAAGCACACACAGATAACTGGTTCAGCTGGATTCATTAACTTCTTTATAAACATAGTAACACATGAATTTACAATACCATTAGCAGAGTTCTTCTTCCATGTAGTTACAAGTCAACACAAGCAGGAGAGTTAGTTTCATTTCAGCAGAGCAGACAAGCACAGCGAGTACAGAGTGTGGACCTGGAGCCACGCCCAGCCTTAAGCTTAGGTTTCCAGTTTTGATTCTCTGCACAGACTCAGATGTGTTTAGCTCCCATTAGCTGACTTAGTTGCTATGCCTATTCATTGGCTGACCTTGTTAACATGGGCTCTCCCAGTTCATGAATATCTTAACACTTTTCACTGAAAAAAAATTGTGGAATCCTGATCAAGAGGCAAAGTCCTAGTCATAGAAAATTGGCTGAATTTGGGTTAACTTTTTTCCCCATTGAGTCTCTCACAGAATTACATCAAGCTTTTGTGGAATGCTAGGGTTTCACAGAAAACAGATTGAAAAATCCTGGTTTACACCAACAAAAACCCATGCACACAAGAAAGGCATGCCACTCAACTGATGGACCTTGAGAGAAGAAAACTAACAGGGACACCATGATGAAAGAGAATCCAATGAATGCATTTCCTCTGATGTGATGGTTAATTCTTAAATTCTAATGAGAGCCTATGGATTTTAGTAAAGCCTACACTCATGAGAAAAAAAGCTGAGATAATGCTCTAAGAAAATGAAGCAAAATTAATGCTTTACATATGCAAATATTTTTCTAATAATGCTTTGCTATTCAGAAATTGAGGGGCAATGCCACTTTGCTGGGACTGTTGTCTCAAATGCATGTTTCTTAGAAGATAGATTTATTAAAGACCAAAGTATTATTTGAGCCGTATGCATAAAGGGATTCACTGTGGTCACTAATTATAACAGTATCTTTGAAAAGATAATACAACCACTGTAAGGCATTGCCACAAACAGGCCATGTGACATGATTGTGGCTTTTGCCAATGTAACAAAATATATTTGAAATGGGCTACATGAAAGAAAACTAAGAAAAAGGGAAAAAAAGCTGAAACCAGGAGGAAATTATACACATAAGATATTTACCTAATCAATCATATCCCTCTGCCGTATCCTAATCAGTAATTATGCAGAGAAACAATCCATTTGATTTGGGTCCCAAATCTCAGCTCTTAAAAGAGCCCAATCTAGGTGGAGCTAGACTGAGGGGAGAGTGGAAAGGGGAGCTCCATTGTCCCATAGCACCCAGCTGCTATGGCCTAGAGGTGGAGCTCTTGCCTCACAATCAGGAGGTTGTGAGTTCAATCCTAGGTAGAGGCAGATGCAGGGTCTCCTGCTTGGGCAGGGGGTTGGACTAGATGACCTGCAAGATCCTTTCCAACTCTGTTAATCTGTTAATATCAAGCAGTGGAAAAACAGCCTCAATAGTATTGATTTTTATAACAACAGGATGAAACCTGAGAGCAAGCTGGACCATTATGAGAAGGCGATAGTTGCCAAATTTCAAGGAGGAAAACCTCATATTTGGTCCATTTTCTGTTCTAGGAGCTAACCAGCATTGCAATTTAACTTAGGAATGCTGAAAAAATGGAACAGTAACTGTAAGCTGGCAAGAAAAAAAAAGGTCCTTAAGCAACCTTCTCTTCTCTTCTTAAGAACTGTTTGCTTCCCCGTGCAAGGGGTTCTAAATGTCTGTCATGTTTAGGGACAGAGCAGAGGGTGGTGGCAGATCTACTTCCACAGTTCTGACCCAAGACCATAATCTTTTAGGTCAGAGGTGGGGAACTACGGCCATTTTATGACTTGTGGACTTCAACTCCCAGAATTCCTGAGCCAGCCATGTTGGCTCAAGAATTCTGGGAATTGAAGCCCACAGGTCATAAAAGGGCCATAGTTCCCCACCCCTGTTTTTTTAGGGTTTTCTAAGGTTAGAAGCTAGGAGAGGAAACCAGTGTCAAATTCCCCTCTTCAAGATCAGAGCTCTGTCTGTATCCCTGGAGTGGGAAGAGCTGCATCCCTGAAACATAGCAATTGGTTAATTAAAACTTACCAGAAGAGCAGAAAATTGGACTTTATTTACAGGTGCCGGTATGTGAACAAAACCATAATCAATATGATCTCTGGTTCAAGTAAAAACAGACATATTTAGAACTTAACATGCAGTTGTAGCCTTGGAATTGAAACTGAACATGCAAACTGTCTGGCACCCGGGTTGTTTCTGTTTCTGTTCCCCGATGTCAATGTTTTATTTCAGCATTTCTTTCTTGAATTGTTGTGGACAGGCTGTGTGCTAACAAGTCTTCCAAACTGGATGGCAGGAAGCAGGTTCTTGGATCCGCCTTCAGAAATTCTATACCTCCTTGGCAGCCTATTTTGTAGTTTTCTCACATTTACCCACTTGTTTACAATATGAGCTGGATGAGTTCCACCAAGTCCCTCCGAACCATTTTATCTTCATGATACCGAGAGCTTTTTAATTTGTGGTGTTCTTTTTCCAGATTATACTTACCGTGGAATTCTTCCATCAACACTCAGGAGGCGATTTTGGTTTACGACGGCATCGGAGAAATCAGAAGAGTGCTGTTGTTTTTTCTCTTTCCAAAACAGAATTTAGAGCAATTATTAACTTGGAAATATGAGACTTGTGCAAAGTTGTTCCATTCTGCCTCGGGGGCACGACCCCCATCCTTTTCAAAGCAATTTTTCATGGGAAAAAAGCTAAGTTGCTCTGCCTTGATTAGAAACATTAATGGGGGCGCCTTGCATCAGCCAATGCCTTTAATCTGATGGACAGAATTGTCTGTGGATGTGGAAAGCCTCTATTGGACTGGAACTGTATTCTGGTAATACATTTCCCTATCCAGGGTCCTTGGGAAGGATTCAATAGGCAGATAAATAATATGCCAAAACCAGACTAAACATCTGGCTGACTGTGCGATGAACCATAAGAACTGGTGGGACCACTAAATATAACAAAGAAATAGAAAACGAAGAAGGTCAAAGACTTTAGAATTCAAACTGACAAGCACCTGCCACATAATACTTCAGACTTAACAACTGCCGATAAGACGGATTAAAAAAAAAGTCTGGAGAATGGATTGCAGAGAAGGAACTGGAGAAAATCACAAAAATGCAAAGACCATAGATGTTGAATGACTGTGGCAAAAGAAAGCAAAGAAAGTACCAATAGTAGAGGTAGAGCTCTTGCCTCACGATCAGGAGGTTGCGAGTTCAATCCTAGGTAGAGGCAGATGTAAGGGGCTCCTGCTTGGGCAGGGGGTTGGACTAGATGACCTGCAAGGTCCCTCCCAACTCTGTTAATCTGTTAGCAATAGTCACCTAAGATACAATCCCAAAACATCTTGAACACCATCAGCATTGACAAAATGACCACCATTCAATTGCAAATGGCAGCTTTCCCCGGGACACACTGCATTCTGTGATAATACCTTTAACACCATCAAACAACATCTGCTTCCCCACCAGGTCCTTGGGAAGGATTTAATAAGTGGATGAGAATGCCAAATCCAGTTTGAACATCCAGCTGACTTGTGTGATCAACCATAATAACAAAGAGAGGAATCTTTCAGAGAGACTCATTATCACCACTACTGTTTGTTATTGCACTGATCCCTCTGGCAACAAACCTGAACAAGTCAGACTATCAAACATCAAAAACATCTTCCAGGACATCCCACATCCTTTACATAGACAAACTGAAGCTGTATGGGGGGAAAATGCAACAGCTTTTAGTACAAAAGAAAGAATTGAAATAAATTCAATACAAAACTATGTTGCCATAGGTATTTCTATGAAAACACTTCTGAGGGGCCCTTGGCACTTGGTCCTTGACAGAGTGAGAATTAATCTCACAGAGGCAATGTTTGATCTTTTCCCGGAATTCTGACATTAGAAATGAAACCGCAGTTTAAATATTCTAATTAAAATATTTATTTTGGCACAAAAACAATAAATTCTAATTAACTACATGACTGATATAAAATGTAGGACTTCCCTCAATGGAAGCCAGAGCAAGAAGGGTAGAACAGAGATTGGAATGCACACATGCGTACAAGAACATATCAATCACGTGCTCAGGAATAAACCATTATATTAGATAGGGATGCATCTCCCTGCATATACATGTAACAGGCAATAAATCACACCGTGACAGTCCTTGGGTCTAGCACTGATGATGTTACCTAGTTTGGGTAATGAAATGTCTACAAGAAAACAAGCAAGCTCAGACAGCACCAAGGCGCTCTCATTTCAACCCTGAGCTATAAATATTCTCTTTCACTTTCGGTTGGTCACTTGGAGTATCCTAAAGTCAGTGCATTCTAAAATGCAAAGTTTTCAACAAATCTGTAAAATCTTACTGGCTACAGATAGGCAAGAAAACAGCCAAGCTCGAGAGCACCAAGAATCCCTCATAGGCAGGAGAGAAATGCAGTGACAGATGGAAGGCTGAATCAACCTTGAGCCGGTCAGGATCGAACTGCTAGCAGTGAGCAATCAGTTAGTCTGCAGTAGTGCATTCTAACCACTGTGCCACCACGGCTCTTAACAGCATAAATTTGCTAAAACAAATGCGGATACCTGCCTACCCTAAGTGATTTCTGTCTGTAAAGATAGAAAATAATTCTACTATAAGTTCAATTTTTGATATTCCACTCCCAAAAGATTGTGCAGAGAATTATTCACAAGCCTCAATCAAGAACACCAGCATTTTTCCCCAATTAGAAGTATGAAGAAGGGAAAGGAAAAATAAATACTGCAAACATGAGTTTTTAAAATAGTTTACATTACTCAAACATATACTTTTAATATCTACTTCAGAAAATGTTATTAAAGGGTGATTTAAAAGCAACTTGATATTCATTGAAACAAAGGTTCCTGGGCAATTTCCATTTGTTGTTATATAAATTAGAATAGAATAGAATAGAATAGAATAGAATAGAATAGAATAGAATAGAATAGAATAGAATAGAATTTTTTATTGGCCAAGTGTGATTGGACACACAAGGAATTTGTCTTGGTGCATATGCTCTCAGTGTACATAAAAGAAAATATGCGTATAACTTAAGCAAGATGAGTTATACAGTGGCTATGATTTCCCAAAAAATATGTAGGGAAATGGAAATATTGTCCTATTAGTACAAACTATAATGTATAGAATAGATAATAAAGTGACAGGATAGTATGTATGTATCAAGATATTACATACAGATTTTGATACTTTCTGCTGTCTCTTTAAAGAAGTACATGATTAAAATCTTAAGAAATAACATGTCTTGGGTTTATATCTCACCTTATTAGAATCTGGAAAATCCAGTAAAGGCAAAATGTTTTAAGAATTCTATTCCATATTTGAGAACTTTAAGTTTTAGTCATACATTTTCCCCCACTCCAAATCAGAAACATTACTGAGAATGGTTGCATATAATAAGCTACCGCAATGTTTTTCAGCAGTCCAAAAAATAGATATTCTTCTGATACAATGAAATATTTGCCCAGAAATATTTTTATTTAATTGTATCTCACCTTTATTTATACAAATAACTCAAGGTAATGAACATATCCAACACATTTTCCTCCTCCTCTTTCCTCTCACAACAACAACCCTGTGAGGTGGATTGAGCTGAGAGAGAATGACTGGCCCACCCAGCTGGCTTTCATGGCTACAGTGGGACTAGAACTCATAATTTCTCACTATCTAGCCTGGTGTCTTAACCAATAAACCAGACTGGCTCTCAGAAAGTAACAGAAATATTAGTTCGTTTATGGCTTTGATATGGCTTATAGCCGTGATTTTATTATTTATTTAGTGACATTTATATACCGCCTCATAGTGCAAGCACTCTCTAAGCGGTTTACACCAGTAAGCAATGTATATTTATATTGCCCCCAACAATCTGGGTCCTCATTTTACCTACCTCGGAAGGATGGAAGGCTGAGTCAACCTTGAGCCGGTGAGATTTGAACTGCTGACCTGAGGCTCACAGTCAGCTACAGTGGCCTGCAGTACTGCCTCTAACCGCTGCGCCACGAAACTGGAAGAGCTGGTCTGCATGTAACCGGAAGACTTGCTGGCCGGTGCACATGCCGGAAACCGGAAGTTCATTTTCCGGTGCGCGCATGCTCCCTGGGCAGCTCCTCCTTCGGGTTGCAGCTCAGATGAGCGCACGCGCGCTCCCTTTTTGGCACTCGGTGCCGAAAAGGTTCGCCATCACTGGCCTATAGGGTAATCAATAAAGCTATAATCATAATCACTTCCTTTATGGCACATTTAGTCCTTCAGTGATATTTGGTAAAGCAGTTTGGTAATTAATCATCTGGTGATCAGTCTGTATTTATCAAACTTTGCAACGAAGCTTCTTTGTATCAGTGGTGGCAGGCTGGCAAAATGATGCACAATTGAGACCTTACTTCATGACAAGTCAGCAATGCCTGGTTATCTATTTTTCATGAGATATGTAATGAGAAATCATTGTGAAGAAGATAAGAAGAAACACCGAACACAGATATATTGGAACCAAGGAAACCAACAGCGAACAAACATCCCCTGAGAAGCAAATGTTATGATAAGTAGTCCTGATAGATTTCTACTCTTAGAAAACTGATAACTCTGGGACAGACTTTTTTGATCTTTAAAATGTGACAGCATGTAAATTGCAAATCTTCATTGTATTTTAATAAGCTGCTGCTCTATATCTTATGTGTATACGTATCTCCCTATGCATATGCAAGGAAAGTCTTCTTTTCTTTTTGGAAAGAAAAACCCGCAATGTAGCAGTAATACTAAGAAACCTAGTGAGATAACAGATGATAGTTGCTGTTATAAAATCCCATTGATCGGTGCTGCCCTGTACAGAGTTTGATTTAATCTGTATTACATAATCAATACTAATCATACTCACAGGCACACAGGCACACAGGCACACACACACACACACACACACACACACAAACAGACACGCTACTAGTAGAATCGCAGTCTTTGAGAAGATTTGGTTCCTTCTTTCCCAAAAGGAAAAAAAAATTAATTGACATGATTTCATCTAGAATTTAATACAATATTTCAGTCATGAGCCAGAGTATTTTGGCTATATCTTTACAATACTGAAGTCCATGTCAACTAACCAAGTCAGCTGCAATATGATTTATTGTCTTATGGATATAGGTAACTAGAATAGGAATAGGAATAGGAATAGGAATAGGAATAGGAATAGGAGTAGAGTAGAGTAGAGTAGAGTAGAGTAGAGTAGAGTAGAGTAGAGTAGAGTAGAGTAGAGTAGAGTAGAGTAGAGTAGAGTAGACTAGTATAAAATGGAATGGAATGGAATGGAATGGAGTGGAGTGGAGTGGAGTGGAGTGGAGTGGAGTGGAATGGAATGGAATGGAATGGAATGGAATAGAATAGAATAGAATAGAATAGAATAGAATAGAATAGAATAGAATAGAATAGAATAACAGAGTTGGAAGATTGGAGGAGGTCTTCTAGTCCAACCCCCTGCTCAGGCAGGAAACCCTATACCAGTGATGGCTAACCTTTTTTTCCTCGGGTGCCAAAAACGCGTGCGCTGTCGCGCATGTGCGTGTGCGTGTGCCCACACCCATAATGCAATGCACCTCCCACATGTCCCACCCCCTGTACTTGTCCACGCAACCCCCCGTGCTCCCCCCGCACATGCGTGCGTGACCTCCATTTTGGCCTCAATTCCCAAAACAACGCTGGGGGGGGGGAGCCTCACATCCCAAAACAGCGCTGGGGAGGGGAATCTCCGGAGATCTGGGAAAGCACAGGCGGCAGAAAGTGAAGAGAAAGGTAGGCCCCCGCCCCTGCGCATGCCTGCATGCCTGCATGCCCGTTCCCCATGTGCGCACGGCCCCTGTGCATGCGCGCGCGTCTCCCACATGCAGGGCAGGGACCTGAAAATCAGCTGGTCAGTGGGAGGCGCGTGCGCATGCGCAGTGGAGCTGAGCTGGACGACGGTTCGCGTTCCCGCAGAGAGGGCTCCGCGTGCCACCTGTGGCATGCGTGCCATAGGTTCGCCATCACAGCCCTATACCATTTCAGACAAATGGTTGTTCAATCTCTTCTTCAAAACTTCCAATGTTGGAGCCTTCACAGCTTCTGGAGGAAACTTGTTCCACTGATTAATTGTTCTGTCAGGAAATTTCTCCTTAGCTCTAAGTTGCTTCTCTCCTTGTTTAGTTTCCACCCATTGCTTCTTGTTCTACCCTCAGGTGCTTTGGAGAATAGCTGGACTCCCTCTTCTTTGTGGCAAGATGTTCTCCACCTGTATAAGTTGGCAGAATGTTAATCATAGGCTACCTTCCCATAAGCTGTCAGACCAGAGAGATATGGATGTTATGCGATGTTTGTCCCTGTGTTCTTACATGACCTCCATCCATCCACTCTTTGGATGGTGGTGGAATTTCATACATTATTTAAGTTTAATGATGAAAAAGGAGACCAACTGGCCTCTGTTTGTCACTGTCTTTTTGAGTTTACTGTCAGTGGAGGAAGATTCTTCTATCCTTGATTCCTCCGTGTGAGATTTTAGAACCTGGGAACCCCTGGAATAGTCTCTCCTGACAGAGGAGATGTATCTGCAGACAATCACAGATAAAAAGTGAACAGTAGAAGTGGAGTGGGGAAACCCCCACTTTATTTATGCAATCAAATTTCTGCATTGTTTTTCATTTCCAGAGACTTACTTACATACATTTTCTGATGCATACAAGTTCTGAGATGTTCTGGTAAGATTTACAATTAAAAACATTAACATATTTAACCACTTCCATATGTGTATGTGTATATGTATATTCACACAAAACATTCAAAGGGGCTCTTTGTTGGTAACACTGCTTCATCTCAAAGCATCTATTTGGCTGCATCTTGTGACTGCTTGAAGAGCCTTTCAGAAGAAGTGTCCTATTCATTGGCATTCAAGTGAAAATATGATGTTAGAAGGCCTTCCAGACAGCTGCTCAAAGATTTTGGAGGGGCCTGAATGCAGTGGGGAGGGAATTGGGAGCAGTGCTTCGCTTGTAGACCACCTGTTCACAAGGAAACCTTGTGTAAAGATAGCTCTTCAGGAGGAAATTAAAACAAATTTGGAACCTCTTGAATATGGAGGTAAGAAGACATTCTAATGCAGGTAGTGACAAGAATAGCTCTTCAGTCACTACAAATAGCAGTAAACAAATAGCATTTTTCACCATAGATCACCATCTCTATTACAGTCTTAAAAAACTGTTGTTTCTCTATTTCTTTCCTCCAAATAGATCTATGGTATGGTTAAATTAAATTTTAATAATCACTCTTTTGGCTTCTACTAGGAGTAATGCACCCATGAGAAGCAACTTGTTCTGTTAAGCCCAATGTAGACAAACAACGCATACCATGTCTGTCTGTCTGTCTGTCTGTCTGTCTGTCTGTCTGTCTGTCTGTCTGTCTGTCTGTCTGTCTGTCTGTCTGTCTGTCTGTCTATCTATCTATCTATCTATCTATCTATCTATCTATCTATCTATCTATCTATCTATCTATCTATCTATCTATCTATCTATCTGATCCAGATGGACTCCAGCCCAGCAGTTACTAATACCAAACGCTTCAGTTTATTGTTTTGTTTTATTTATTTATTTATTTATTTATTTATTTATTTATTTATTTATTTATTTATTTATTTATTTATTTTTTTTTTTTATTATTATTAAAAAAATTATATAGCCACCCATCTTATAACCAACTCTGGATGGCTCCCAATCAAAAGTTAAAACAGAATAAAAGCCATTATAAAATAATGAAACTAACACATTAAAAACATCCATCCAGATTTAGTTTTGACATCCAAAGTCAGAATGTCCCACTGAAGGCATCTCTCTATGTCTTCTTGGATTCATTCTTGCAATTTTGGCTACAAAATTAGAAGAGAGGACTCAATGGAAAAGATCCTGATGTTGAGAAAGATTGAAGGCAAAAGGAGAAGGGGGCAACAGAGGATGAAATGGTTAGATAATGTCATAGATGCAGTGAATATGACTTTGGGCAAAATCTGAGAGATAGTGAGAGACCGGGGGGGGGGAGGCTGGTGTGCTATGATCCATGGGGTCGCGAAGACTCAGACACGAGTTAGTGACTGAACAACAAAGAGAAATTGGAGGAGATTCAAATGGAGGTGTCAAATCAAACGTCAGCAGGTCCAACAGGAAACTGAAAGGGATGACACTGAACTAGACACTACAGTACAGAGCATTGATTTTTTATAAAAAAAAATGTTTGGCCTCATTATGGATTACAAATGCTTAACGTGGAATGCAAATGGAGTAAATGTTCCTCAAAACAATTAAAACAAGAGATCAAAACAATTAAAACAAGATATAATTTGCCTATTAAGAGGCACTTATTAGAAAAAGTGACCTAAAATATTTGATTTATAAAAAGTTGGATGAAGAATTGCTTTCAACAGCAACTAAAAAGAGAAAGAAATTGAGTTGCCTTTTATATAAATCCCCAACTATAATCAGAATTGTATTGGCTGATGAGCATGACAGATTTGTTGGGGTGAAAGATAATTTGCATGGGACTAAGGTTTCTCTTATGAAAATTAGTGTCTGATGGGGAATTGAAGTGGAGTGGTCTCTGATAAGTGGACAGAACTTCTGAGAAAGGTATTAAAATTACTCAAAGCAAATTGCCAAGAGTTTTTTTAAAAAATTTGATGGATAATTTAGGATTGGTTGATATATGGAGACCAAAAAAAAAAGGCAATCCAAGAGAGTGTACCTAATTTTCTGAAAGACATAGATCCTCTTCAAGAATAATTTGCATTTGAAAGGTACTGCTTGTTCTCTCCACATCCTTCTAAAGTAATCCAGAAGCATTGCCAGCCCTATCACAAAATACTGTAAAATGGCTGCCTGGGCCGCAGATTTAATGTATGAAGAAGGAAAGGTAGCAACTTATTAGTACCCATATTTATTTTTGCCATGGAAGGCTAGATGCACCAGAAATCTAACTTGAAAGACTCTTGCTTTAAGTGTTAGTGTAAGCAGGGCAATGAAACTAGTAAAAAACATTCTAACTACCATCTAGAGCAGGGGTGGGCTTCAAAAATTTTAGCAAGGGGTTCTCTGCCCGGTTGTGTGGCCATGTCGGCCTCCTGCACCACGGTGGGGGGGGGGCATTTTTGCCCTCCCCAGCCTCCGGAGGCTTTCCTTGAGCCCCCGGAAGGGTGAAAACGGCCTCCCCAGGCTCTGGAGAACCTCTGGAGGCCAGAAACGAGCCCGAACTTCTGGTAGGCATGTTTTTCGCCTTCCCAAGCCTCCGCGTGCGCCCTGCACTTACCTGCATCCAAGACAGGCCGCGTGGGGACTCCTGGGAGGGGCAGGGTGGGATGGGCGGGACCAACCAGGAGTGGGATTTGGGGGTTCTCCGAAGTGCACAGAATCTTAGCTGGAGGTTCTCCTGAACCCCTGTAAACCCCCAGCAGCCCACCCCTGATCTAGAGCCATGATGGCACAGTGGTTAGAATGCAGTACTGCAGGTTAACTCTGCTGACTGCCAGCAGTTCAATCCTGACCAGCTCAAGGTTAAAGTGACCAGATTTTTTTTTAAGGCGGGACGGGGGGGGGCGCCTGGGCGCCGCCATTTGTTTTGCCCTCTGCGCATGCGCAGAACGCTGCGCATGCGCAGAGGGCAAAACAGCAAATGTCGGCGTCCAGGGGGGGGGAGGCGGGAGGGCGCTTGGATGCCTGCAGCTCGTGACAGGTAAGCTGCCGGCTGCCTCCTTTCCCCGTCTCCCGCCTCCCGTTCGTTGCTTGCCAGCCCGGCTGAAGGGGAGGCGGGAGGCGAGGAAAGGCCTCCCGAAGGGGAGGCGGGCTCCCGAAGGGCTGCTGGCTCCCGAAGGGGAGGCGGGAGGCAAGGAAAGGCCTCCCGCCTCCCCTTCGGGAGCCGGCAGCCCTTCGGGAGCCCGCCTCCCCTTCGGGAGGCCTTTCCTCGCCTCCCGCCTCCCCTTCAGCCGGGCTGGCAAGCAACAATCGGGAGGCGGGAGACGGGGAAAGGAGGCAGCCGGCAGCTTACCTGTCACAAGCTGCAGGCATCCAAGCGCCGCGGTCTCCCGGTCGCCCGCCCGGCTCCAGGGCAACGGCGGCAGCGAGGCGATGGGGGGAAGGAAGGGGAGGGTGACGAGGAAGGGCTGTTTGCGCCGCTGGCTCCTCGTCCCTCCCCCCGCATCCCAACAGCAGCGGCGCCTCTGAGGGCGGGGCTAGGGATGGGGCGGGGGAAGGAGAGGAGGAGCAGCCCCCCTTCCCCCTCTCCCCAGCAGGCAGACGGCTCTCTGAAATTCCGCCCGACTTGCCCGACCTCTCTTTTGCTTCCCCTTATTAAGGTGACCAGACGTCCCGCTGTTTCCGCATTCTTTTCAAAAAAGCGGGACTTTTTGAAAAGAATGCGGGACGCGGGACACACGCTTGAAAAGCGTGTCTGTCCCACCAAAAGCGGGACGTCTGGTCACCTTACTCAAGGTTGACTCAGTCTTCCATCCTTCCAAGGTCAGTAAATTGAGTACCCAGATTGTTGGGGGCAATATGCTGACACTGTAAACCACTTAGAGAGGGCTGTATATAAGTCTAAGTGCTATTGCTATTGCTATCCAAATGATTTTTAAAAATCCAGAATTCTATCTCTGCATAATATCTTGAACCGATTCTAAATGTACATTAAACAGAAACCAATCAAGTATGATAGCATAATCATGGCAGTTACAGCTAGTTATTGCAGGCTCGGCCATGTGGCTGCACCTGGATTTAATTAAATTTTCCATTCTCAGAGAAGTCGGGCCTCTTTTAAAAGGAAAATGAAGAAATCTTTGACCCAAACGTGCCAGATATATTTTTGTGGCCCCGGATAAAGAACCTGTTCCTAGACATCAAGAAAGTGAGGCTTTGATAAAGGCTGTTAGAGATATCTATAAAATTAGAGATGCAATTTGCCCCATATATATAATTTCCTTTTTTTTTTTGAGGAAAAAACCCCAGCTTCATAATTACTCTTATTATGTAGGTGGGCAGTCTCTTAATATAGATAAAGACCTGTGCAGCTGCTTTCTGTGCAAGCTTGGTGTTTAATATGCACTTTGCAATTAGCTCGGATATAAAGCCCCATTTTTGAGGCAGCCCATTTTCAGATCATTTTTAATCTAAGCAGCGTTCAGCTGTGAAAGGCTGATAAGCATTTTAGAAATCTCTGGCTGTGACAAACACGACTTTAATCTCTGCTTAGTTTTTCTACTTTGTTCATTAAAACTCAGCTAAAAATATCCTTTCATGCATTCAAAATAGTCTTTTTTTAAAAAAAATATACTGTATTCTTTTCTTCCCATCTTCATAAAAAGTACTCAATTTGATTCCAAAGTCCATTAATTTTGGTCACAGTCTTACTTGGAGGTGGTATCTTTTCAAGCGTTTTCCTCCTAAATGCTGCAAAAAAAGGAGTGGTTTTTTCCCCCCTAAAGGGAAAAGGATTTTTAAAAAGATAGTTTTTTTTAAAAAAAAGATGTAAATTCACTTTTGGAGAACAATTCAGCAAAGCAAAATGGAATTTCTTAAGCCTGTTGACACCTGTTTAACAATGATGGTTGATTTAAGTTTTAAAATAAGCATTACCGTTTTTTAAGCAAGTCCTAACCTTTTCATTCCAGAAAGCCACTGCTGGTTTTTTATGAGGGGGGAAAAATCAGTATTTCTCAAGAGTGACAAATTATTTCTCCAAAATACAGAGAAAAACTTTGTTTTCACTATAGCCTGAACTGCTTTTATTTAAGCATGCAACCATGATGGGAAAAGAGAGAGTGAAGCAGCATCTGCAAATATGCTCCCATATAACAAACAGCAAATGTAATAAAAATGCATTCCTATCTGCTGGTAAGAATCTCATCCTTGAATGAATACTTGAAAGCAAATTTTAAAATATTTACCTGATCTCAGTAAAAGCCAGCTGAAGGGGAGCGAAGGAAACCCTCCACTTTTTACTGCTGATATAGTAAAATTGCTAAATGTATTTGCAAAATCATCAGGTTACAGAAATACAGCCAAATCCTTCCCTTTTCTTATGCACCAAGTCTTGTAGATGTGAATAGCCAAAATTTAAACTGACATTCCCACCCAGGTCCTTCCTTTTTTGCAACCATAAAGTCAGGAGTTGTTATTTCTAAAGAATACTTCAACAGGGAATCCTCAACTTGCAACAGTTGCTTTGGTGACCGTTAAAGTTACACGGGCACTGTAAAAAATTGATTTGTGACCATTTTTCACGCTTATGACCATTGCAGCATCCCCATGATCCTTTTTTAAAATTTATTTTATTTATTTATTTTTGTCAAGTACGTATTGGTAATATACATAGATATAACATTGTTTATATACATAAGATGGGTACTGATAAGAGGGAACATTAGGACAGGGACGGTAGGCACGGTGGTGCGCTTATGCACGCCCCTTACTGACCTCTTAGGAATTGGGTGAGGTCAACAGTGGACAGTCTGAGGGTAAAGTTTTGGGGGTTTGGTGACGAAACCACAGAGTCAGGTAGTGAGTTCCAGGCATTTACCACTCTGTTGCTAAAGTTGTATTTTGTACAGTCAAGTTTGGAGTGGTTCACTTTGAGTTTGCATCTATTGTGTGCTCGTGTATTGTTGTGGTTGAAGCTGAAGTAGTTGTTGACAGGAAGGATGTTGTAACAGATAATTGACTCATATTTATGACGGTTGCAGTGTCCTGGGGGTCACGTGATCACCTTTTGCAGCCTTCTGACAAGCAAAAGCCAATGGGGAAACCAGATTCACTTAATAACCATGTTACTAACTTTAGCAACTGCAATAATTCACTCAACAACTGTGGCAAGAAAGCTCGTAAAATGGGGCAAAACTCGCTTAACCACTGTCTCATTTAGCAATGGAAATTTTGGGCTCAGTTGCAGTCGTAAGTCGAGGACTACCTGCAATGACTGAAATACAGAGGCCCTCCATCAGCAGAAGCCCATTTTTGACAAACCCTCAAAGGCATCTGGGCCTTCCTTTTTCTTCTAACTACAAACAGATCCCTTTAAAACAAAACTTCTCTCTTTCGGGCATCTATAGAAAGCAAGAGAGCTGCCATTTTATTCCGTCCCCCATTACATGTGGTATGTTGTTGCAAGCGGCTGAGGTAATAGCTTCCTTTTTCTGCAAGCACCACCTGGCAATCCTCTCCGTGCCAAATTACAAGAATTTTCTTCTTTAAAAAAAAACAAGCTTAAAAGTCTCTGCTTGGCTCCCTTCTCAGACGGCCCCCCTTGGTAAATGGGCTCTTTAGGGACAGGTTTTTTTTCCTCTCTGTAATATCCAACAGGAGGTTCTTTGAATAGTAGCAGCTGCCCTGTAAGGTATGCTGGCTGATTGCAGTGGCAAAGTATTTTAATAATTCTCTTGGATAGACACTTCGGAGGGGGGAAAGGGGGGGGGATTTTCATTCATTCATGATCCTACCCTACTGCAATGGAGTCAGCATGCAGAGCAATTAAGATGGCAATATATCTCTCAGTGTCACTTGGGTTCACCGAAGCCTTGCATTGGAGTCCCTACAGCACATGTTACTACAGGAAATGCAAGTTGAGGGGGACATTAAATCTGGTCTTTTGGTGACTTGACTCTTCGAGAGCTGGGGGACTTACAAGTGTAATAAATTATTATGGTTGTTTACATATGTTTAGACTGGATTTGGCATTTTTATCCAACAATTAGTCTTTCCTGAGGACCTGGATTAGGCTAAAAAGTATCCCAAGTAAAGCTGCCTTTTGCGATTGGCTGATGGTCAGTTTGTCAATGACAATATGTTAATGTGGTGCTCCAGATGTTTTGGGATTGCACCCAGGGCACCTATTGTCTTTGCTTTGTAAATTATTATCTAGAGTTTGGGTCTCTTTCACATTACCAATAAATAAATAAATAAATAAATAAATAAATAAATAAATAAATAAATAAATAAATAAATAAATAAATAAATAAATAAATAAATAAATAATAAATAATAAATAAACAAACAAATAAATTCCATTGGAGTTGGGTGACTAACAAATTTAAACAAACAAACAAATAATGGTATGCAAAAACAGAGCTTTATAGCAAGATAATAATAAATTTATATGCCACCTGAGTCCCAGTGATTCTGGGCAATTTGTTGATTTTTTAAAAACATTAAAAGCAAAGAAACAATGTCAAAAATGAATAGTAAAATATGGCAAAAATGACAACTTCTCTTCTAATAATGCTTTCCTATAAATAAACATCATTTCTGACATTGTAGCTGCAGGTTTCTGTCACCATTCTTCAAAAATGTCTTGAAATAACTCAAATTCCTTTGAAAGACCTACAGGATGATGTGGTGAAACAACATCTATGCAGATTTACTAGAAAATCTATGCAGATTTACTAGAAAATAAAGAAATTGTGGATTACAAGACAGAGATAGAAAGTGGAAATGCAAATGACAAGTCAAGATAATAACCTGGAAAACAATTTCTTGGTAGAGTTACAAAAGAGAGTTGCTAAAGCCTTGAAGCAAATTCAGAGATGGGAGAAAGAGAGGAAGATCAAAACTTACCACACTATTTGAATTAATCCAATGGTTCTCAACCTTCCTAATGCCGCGACCCGTGCCCCGCCGCCGTGCCCCCACCGCGATCCACCCCACCGCCGCACCCGCCGCCGCAACCCCCGCCCCGCCATCACCATTTGGGTTCTTTTACCCTCTGCTCATGCGCAAAACATTCTGCGCATGCACAGAGGGTAAAAGAACCCAAATGGTGGCGTCCGGGCGAAGTCTCCCGACCCCTGTGAAAGGGTCGTTCGACACCCAAAGGGGTCGTGACCCCCAGGTTGAGAACCGCTGAATTAATCAAAGACAAAGATTGTTAGAAGCAAATGCAAAGAATTTACAGCTGATTTGTTTGACCAGGGTTAAAACAAATATAAATTGATAAAGTTGTGGAACTCCTTTTAGACTTTTTGCTGATACCTTGACTGGAATGTTAATAAATTATGGATTTAGTGATGAGATATGGGCTATGGAAAGAAGAGATAGCAGATATATGCATGCAACCTTATAAGGGGGAAGAAATATTAAGTTTGCCTGTATGTGTAATGATGAAGATCAGAATCATTTCTTTAACAATTTCTCTTTTTTCTTTCATCTCTTTTTATTTTTTTCTTGCACTTTCTATTATTTTTCTTTGCATTTTCTCTCTTCTGGATTTGGTTTGTATTGTCCTTTGTTATTTTTAAAACTTTCCATAAATTTATTTTTTTAAAAGATGACAAAATGACAAAACCAGATAGGAAAAAATCCTATTTGGTTTTGTTTTATTCTAGGACCAACACTCTTCATACTCTAAATAAACGATCTTTGTGATCATATTATAAGCAACTGCGTTCTCTTTGCTGATGATATTAAACTATTTAACACCACCGACAATGCTGCTACCCTTCAAAAAGACCTTGATCATGTATTGTAGCAGAATGGTCAAACAACTGGCAACTTCAAATCTCAACCAACAAATGCTCTGTCCTACACATTGGCAAAAAGAATCAGAATAAAAAATACAAACTTGGAGGAAATGAACTTGTAGATGACCCTCACTCTGTCAAAGACCTTGGAGTACTATATCCAACGACCTAAGTGCTAGAGCCCACTGTAACAACATTGCCAAAAAGGCACTAAGAGCTGTTAATCTAATCTTGCATAGCTTCTTCTCTGGCAATATTACATTGCTAACGGGAGCATACAAAACATTTGTTAGACCAATTCTGGAATACAGCTCACCTGTCTGGAACCCGCACTGCATATCAGACATTAATACAATTGAGAGAGTCCAGAAATATTTCACTCCTTCACAGTCCTTCACTCCTCCGCTCACAACAAAATACCTTATTCCACCAGACTTGAAATACTGGGATTAGACAATTTACAACTAAGTCGCCTCCGATCTGATCTAAATGTAGTTCATAAAATCATATACCAAAATGTCCTTCCTGTTAATGACTACTTCAGCTTCAATCGCAGCAATACATGAGCACGTAAGAGATTCAAACGCAATGTAAACCGCTCCAAACTCGACTGCAGAAAATATGACTTCAGCAACAGAGTGATCAATGCCTGGAACTCACTACCTGACTCTGTGGTTTCTTCCCCAAACCCCAAAAACCTTAACCTTAGACAGTCTACAGTCGACCTCTCCCAGTTTCTAAGAGGTCTGTAAGGGGCGTGCATAAGCGCACCACTGTGCCTACCGTCCCTGTCCTATTGTCCTATTGTCCTCTTTTATCGTTACTTTTTACTTATGTTATGTTTATACAAACTACTACTATCCTATACATGTTTGAGAAATAAAAAAAAAAACCAACAATCTAAAGGGGGTTTCAACCACCCTCACCAAGAACTGGGTGGGAATAATTAAGTTCTTGGGAAAACGCCTTATTTCAGAGGGTTAAATTAAAGACCAATTTTCTACTAAGGTTGTAGAAATATTTTAGTGGAATGATTCAGGATGTAATCACTAGAGATATGCCATGTTCCTTCTTGCTTCAAATGCTCCACTTTCATCCCAGTGCCGAAGAAGCCCTCCATCAAGGAACTGAATGACTACAGACCAGTTGCTCTTTTCTGTAGTCAGGAAAACCTTTGAAAGGCTAGTGATGTCCCACTTGAAAACCATCACGGATCCACTATTAGACCCCCCCCCCTGCAATTTGCATACTGAGCAAATAGATCGACAGATGATGCTGTTAATATGGCTCTGCACTACATCCTACAACATCTTGAATCTCCAAAGACCTACATAAGGGTCCTCTTTGTAGACTTTAGTTCAGCATTCAATACCATCATACCGGCCATTCTTCTAACTAAACTAAATCAGCTAGCGGTACCTGAACACACTTGTAAGTGGATCACAAGCTTCCTAACAGACAGGAAGCAGCAGGTGAAGCTAGGCAAAATCACATCAGATACCTGTACAATTAGCACAGCCCCCCCCCCAAGGCTGTGTACTCTCACCACTTCTCTTCTCTCTATATACCAATGACTGCATCTCAAACGATCCATCTGTTAAACTACTGAAGTTTGCAGATGATACAACAGTGATTGGTCTCATTCGAGACAATGATGAAACCGCATACAGGTTGAACAACTAGCCCCGTGGTGCGACCGGAACAATCTGGAACTGAACACACTCAAAACCGTAGAAATGGTGGTAGACTTTAGGAGAAACCCTCATTATCATTAAGTGTTGTACCTCATGATTCTTGATAAATGAGTCCTACGGGAGTTGGGCGGCATATAAAAACGACCAAATAAATAAATAAATAAATAAATTTTCTTTTATGTACACTGAGAGCATATGCACCAAAAAAAATTCCTTGTGTGTCCAATCACACTTGACCAATAAAGAATTCTATTCTATTCTATTCTATTCTATTCTATTCTATTCTATTCTATTCTATTCTATTCTATTCTATTCTATTCTATTCTATTCTATTCTATTCTATTCAGAATTCTAAACTGAATTAGGCATCTTTCCTCCATATGGCCTAGTAAAGCTATGTTTGATTTTCAAATGGCATTTTACGCTGTTTAAATGTTTGTACATATTGTATAGGGTTCCTTAGTCCAGTGTTCCCCAACCAGTGTGCCACGGCACACTGGTGTGCCGTGAGGCCATGCCAAGTGTGCCGCGGCAAAAGCTCGCGTCATATCCAGAACGGCCTGCCGCCCACCGAATGCTAGATTTTGCCCAGCAACATTTTGTTGCATTTGATGTGCGGCCGCGGCCCTACAGCTCTGAGTCCGAGAAGTTCTATTCCCCCCCCTTCCCCCGCTCACGATTGTCCTGATCACAAGTCTACAGGGCCTGGACAGAGCAGTGTTCATTATTAGGTATTACCTATCTGTCGTTTTCTGCACTGTGTTCTAATTTTTAAGTTCGCGTAGTTCAGGGGTGGCCAAACCATGGCACATGCGCCAAATGTGGCGCATTGGATGATTGCAAGTGGTGCATTGCAATCATCCAATGGCTGATGCCTCTCGCGCCCGCATGACTTGCTGTCTTTTAAAACTCAAGCCGCCTCGGCTTGAGTTTTAAAAGACAGCAAGACGCGGGCGGGAGAGGCAGGTCTGGTCATTAAGCCTGCTGGCCGCTGCAGCGAGGCTTAATGAGCAGACCTGCTGCCCTGGACACAACAGCGAGGAACGCGAGGAGGAGGTACCGGGGCATGTCCCAGGTAGGATACGCGTCTCGCGCTGGGGGTTGGCAGGATGGGTGGGGCAGAACTGGTGGGCGGGACGGGGCGCATGTCCTACCTGGCACTTTTCCCGGTAGCTCTAGTCGCGTTCCTTGCTAATAGCGTCCAGAGCAGAGCAGCCCCTTCCAAAAGATAACGCCTCGCGAGATGTTATCTTTTGGAAGGGGCTGCTCTGCTCTGGACGCTATTACGGTAGCAAGGAACGCGACTGGAGCTACCGGGAAAAGCCCCAGGTAGGACACGTGTCTCGCGCTGGGGGTTGGCAGGGCGGGCGGGGCAGGACTGGCAGGCGGGACGGGGCGCGCGTCCTACCTGGGACTTTTCCCGGTAGCTCCAGTCGCGGGCTGGCTTGATTTGAGGCTTGGCAGGGGGGCGTGGCGTGGCGTGGTGCGAGTCCTCCTCCCTGCCGCTTCTGTTTGTGGAAGCCGAAGAGCCTTACCGGTAGTTTGGGAGAAAGAAAGAAAGTTTTTTGCTGCTTTCCTTCAGTGCACTCAAAAACAGAAGCAGCAAAAAACTTTCTTTCTCCCAAACTATCGGTAAGGCTCTTCAGCTTCCACATACAACCTGGAAAGCAGTCTCACGCGTCTCGCGCTAGGGCTGGCTTGATTTGGGGCTTGGCAGGGTGCGAGTGAGGAAGGCGTCGGCAAGAGGCGGAGCCGAAAGGGAGGGCGACAGGGATGTCTGCTTCTTAAGCCAGCAAACTTCCTTGTCGCCAAGCTCCGCCTCTTGCTGACGCCTCCTCACTTGCTGGATTGACTCGCCTGCTCTGGGCTGCCTTGGGCAGCTTGAGTTATAAAAGACAGCAAAATGCAGACGGGAGAGGCAGGTCTTGCTCATTAAGCCTCGCTGGCCACTGCAGTGAGGCTTAATGAGCAAGACCTGCCTCTCCCGCCCACGTTTTGCTTTCTTTTAAAACTCAAGCCAAAGCAGCAGGTGGGGGAAGCGGCCCCCGGCCGCTTCCCCCGCCCACCTGGATGCCGCCATTTGCGGTCTTTTGCCCTCTGCGCATGCGCACAGAGTTATGCGCATGCGCAGAGGGCAAAACTCAAATGGCGGCATCCAGGCGGGCCCGCCCACCCGGGACGCCTGGGTCAATTGGCGCATGGTATCATTAAGGTTGGCCACCACTGACCTACCTAATTATCAAATAAAATAATAAATCAAGTAATACTGTTATGCCCAGTTTGACATTCCTATACTATTACACTCTTCAAAACAATATTTTGAAGATTATATTTGTTTTTTATCCAATTTTTGTATGTGGTGTGCCGTGGAATTTTGGGAGAGGCTATGGTGTGCCAAGGGTGACAAAAGGTTGGGGAGCACTGCCTTAGTCTATTGTGATCTGTAGACTTTGTCAAATTATATTTGTTTTAAATCTGGTCAAACAAATCACCTGTAAATTCCTTGCTTTTGCTTCTAACAATCTTAGACTTTGATTCATTCAAATATGCTCTGTTAATTTGGATTCTTTCAGTTTGTCATCGAGCTACGTATTGGATTTTGTGTGCCAATTCAAAGACATTACTGAAAATAGGTATGTTGAAGTCCATGTATTCATTTATTTGATTTCCATCCTGCTTTTTGTGCAAGAGCTCAAGGAAGCACACATAGGATTCCCTCCTCTTATTTGTTCCCTCAACAGCAACTCTCGTGAGATAGGTTGGGCTGAAAGAAAGAGCAGCTGGCCAAGAATCACTCAAGTGAGATTTGATGGCAGAGAGTGGATTAGAATGTTGGTTTCTTCACTCCTAATACAACACCATAACAAGTATACCACACCGTCTCTCAAGCCAGTTCATGCCATGTTATACTATGCACTGGGATTGTGGCCAATGCAATGTTGGCAGAAATGCAAGTGCAGGACATCCACAATATTACATTCTACAAAGTTCCTCCACAGATAGTGGATGTTCTCTTATTACACATAGTCACTCTCGAATCACATAAAATGATAAGAGTGATGATACCAGGCTTCTAGAAATAGCCTTCCACCACTTCTTTCCTGGATGCTGCACATGTTTTGGGATACCTGAAGAGAACTAATGAGTATCTGCTCACTTGGGCTGCAAAAATTCAGAGGAACAGATGGGAGCAAAGAGGAATGTGTACAGCATTCATGGCTGTTAAAAAGTTAGGAATCACATTTTGTGTAAGGCTATTGGTAGCAACAATATGGAAAATCCTAGCTTTTGTGGTATGGAGTGATAAAATGTTTTGGTTTTGTTAATATTTGGTTTTGTTAATGTTAGCTCTGTAAAAAAAACTATGAGACAAATGTGCAGGTGTGGATGTAACAAGAAGGCAATATTTGGTAGTGTTTTATTTAGATGCTATAATAAGGGACTTACCTTATAATAAGGTGTTCAAAAAGACACTCCCTAACTGTTTTCTTGACTCTTCAGCATTCTATTTCTCTCAGACAATCTTTATTACTATGTTTTTAAAAAACTAACTGTGAGTTGTCTGCTTTAGAGCTATATTCTGATGCAATGGTACTATGCAAATTATCAGTACAATTATCATCAAAGCTGTAAAAACTCTTCAAGTATTTGACCTCAACTACCTTTAGGAGTAAAATATTAGGCGGACGATCTCTGCTATTCATTACACACTGGCAAGAATGCACATAGTTAATTGTATGGTACACCGAACTGACATTTCCAAAACAGACCAAAGGAATTGCCTGGAAGGTAAATTTTGGTGGAAAGCAGGCTGTAATTTTAATTTTAAAAAGAAGGAAGCATTGAAGCCTCATTCCTGTTTCAACAGCAGCCTGCTGCCACAAATGATTCTTGAGCCAAAGAGTCATAACATGGAGAGTAAAGTTTATAAAAGAAAATAATTGCATCCCCAATAATATTTTGATTGTTAGAGGTCCATCTCTGAAAAACTCTGAATTTCACAGTGCTAGGCATGCTTCGAAAGACTGGAGAGAAATTTATTTATTTATTTATTTATTTGTTTGTTTGTTTGTTTGTTTGTTTATTTATTTATTTATTATTTTGTCAGGTATGTATTTGATAATATACATAAGTATAACATTATTTGAGTACATAAGACGGGTACAAATACAAGGGAACATTTGGACAGGGACGGTAGGCACGCTGGTACACTTAACAAAGGGCCATGCAGCGGCCGGAAAATGGGGAAAATGAATCTCTTTTCACCTACGTGTAATGGGACAGATTATGAATATATACTCTGAAGAACCTCATCTTGAACTGTAAGTCTATGATATGAGGATACCGGACAATAAACGTAATCTGCATGATTTTCCTGTTTGCGTGGAGTTTTAACTGTCTGAGAAAAGCAATCCTGCGCTTGGACTATTTCAAGCATGTCATGTCTCTGCTAGTGACCAAGGTAGCTTGGCGCTTCTCCCCCCCTTTTCCCCCCACTTCTTTTTGTGTGGCTTCCATGCAATCCTGAGAAAAAGATCCTGGTTCTTTCAGGAATTCAGTTGTTCAAATTAATGGGATTCTACCTGGGCCTGGGGCTTTTTGGGGGGGTGGGCAAAACAATCTTCCATCTTGTCAGATGACCTCACCCTTTTCCTATGTAATGATTGAGATCATGACTAAACTGCTATGTCTGTCTTGAATAAAGTAACAACTTCCCCAAGTTGTTAGAATGAATATTACTTGAAGGGTGATATACTTACTTAGATGTATTCCAATGCTCATATAACTAATTTAAAACCGATTGTTGACATCTTAAGAAGCTTTTTTATGTAAATAAAAATCACTTAGATTCTCTTTATTTAAATCACGGCTTATATATGATGATGATGATGGTTTTAGCTCTCTTGACTTTCAGTTTTATCATTCGTCGTACATTTTGACTTCAATTTCTCCTTGGAATGCAAGTGATCAAGTCAAAAGGACATAGTAGGCACAGTTAGAATGGTGTTGTGTGACCCCTTTCACATTGTGATAGGGGCTTGGTCCTATTTTTAACAATGGTTATATTAGGTTTCCCACATTAAAGGCTGCAAGGCACATTAGGAAGGTGTTGGGACATTTTAACATATGGATAATCCTGCCTGTAAATTTCAGGAATATATATATATTGCAGGGGTTCAGGGCGAAGGATGGAAGTCAAGAGCACGTAAAGAGATTAATTCATGGATTAATTTATTGCCAGTCATGTCATTAAAGTATATGAAATTTGGAAGAGGAGTTTGGATCATCTAAAACTGCAGAATGGCAGTATATTTCAATACAAACATCTTTTTTATTTCACCATTTGTATTGCAAGACAGATTTGAATTGCCTAAAATTGCAAAATGACATTAGATTCAATTAAAATGTCAGTTTCATAGTGACTGCGTATTATTAACTGAGCACAGGAAGTAGCAAAAAAGATTGGTTTTAAAAATGAGATAGACAGTACGAACTCAGGATAGATACGTGTTTAATTTCTGTTTGTGAACTCCCTCTTGATCACTGTGATGGAATGATCATATTATTGCTATGTAATCAATTGTCTTTAAAAATTAGACTAAATGATTTTTATGTTTTCCCCCCCTCTCTCTTTGTATATAAAGCCACAAAAAAATTAAAAACTCTCAACGTATCCCCTTTTGTGTTCCAGTTTTGAATCAAGCCAAATAGAATAATTGAGTCATAGCTAGAAGGCCAAATAAATCCTCAAACACTATGTTTTTGTGAAGATCCTATAGAGCCATTTCTGAGTTTTCATCAACAAAACTTAATATTCTGGTTGGCGTCCAAACACTAAAGAAAGAAGGGATTGTAGATACAATGGAGAAAAAAAGTTGTGTTGACTGATAAACCAAATCAGTATCTTTCTGCTCATTGTACAAATTGCTTCCCTGTCTCTATTTTAATTGCTTAGATGCCGCTCATATACAATATGTGTCATCATTACCCTGTCTGTTTGGCTGCCTCCATCAATTTCTAGTCATGATTTGGGTTTCTGCTAGTTTTTCTTCATTGTTATTATTGGTTTGGCACATTCTCTTAGTATGCTCTATTTATTCCAGTCATATGCTTGCTTCTTTGTGTTTGATTCCATGCAGAAAATCTTGGCAAACTGGTTGCAATTACTTTCTGTATTACTGGAAGAACTGATTCTGGTATTTCCTACATGGAAAATTTCCCTTTTGTTCTCTGCATAACTCCTGGACATTTGGGCTTTTTCTGTCATTGTTGGGTTTTAAGTAAGTATAAACAGTTCTGTTATAGATAACATCCATCACATTTTGTCTGTACTGATTCATTTTTGGTGGACTTTGTCAAATTATTTGCCCAAATTATTATTTTATAATTATTTCCTTTTCTTTGACTCTTCTGCTTTTCTCAGAGATCTTTGCTAAAAATATTACATAAGCATTTGGGTAGCTCATGAAGCTTGAATGATGAAGTGCCATCATTAAATTAAATGGTACTTAGGGAAACTGGATGGTTTAATGAGGGTGGTCAGATATCCCATTAATGTGATTCTTAGTAGACAGATAAAGGGAGATAAAGTTTCTGGCTCTCACTTTGTTAACTGTTGGAAATAAAGGATTTCTTTCATCTCCGAATTAGGTGCCTGAAAGAGAAGGAAAGGAGGCCCTGTCCTACTATAAGCTTCTCGGATGCATTTGGTTTGCCACCATGTGAAAGCAAATACTGGATAATTGAGCCTCTAGCTTGATCCAGTTTATATCCTTGTGAAAATGGTATCAGACACAGAAGATCATGAATCAATTGTTTACATTTTCAGTAAAATAGCAGAAACCAGAGGCTTGAACATGACTTTTCTCAGGAACTCTAGGGAAGAAATGGTCAACTGAAGATGGTGGGGTTGACCAAATTAGAATGAAGAGCCACTAGCTCTATATAAATCCTTTTTGGACCTGAGATCATTCACAGCACTGAGTGAGATTTTGCAACACTAGGTAAAGTTTCTTTCAAACCCCAGCAAAAGAAGTTTTAAATACAAGTTTAAGGACCTTATTTTTCTCTCTCTTTAGGAATATAGAGCAAAAGGGTGATTTTGAAAAGTTACAAACAGACTAAGGGTCCAAATGAATTTGAAGTAAGAGTTTGGAATTAATTATAAGATTCCTTCCCATGGGAAAATGCTTTAAAATGTTTTAAAAAAACCATGATAGGCTGGACTTTGAATGTTGGACACTAGAGGGAAGCAGAAGGAACTAAATAAAATTGGTTTATTTGATCAAGGTTAAAATAGATGCGTTGTTATTTCTGGTAAGCCTTAATGGACTTTTGCCGATTAGGACTGAAGTGACAAGGCTTTAAGGATTTGTTTACAAATCAGAGATATAGGATATAAGGAGGAGAGGTCATTTGTTGTATTTTAAGAGGTGATCAGTTACTAACATAGTTATACTTGTGATGAAGGGACAAGTCATTTCTTTATATATTAATTTTTCCTTATTCTTATTTTTTTGTTTTGCAATTTTTTCTGCGATTTTTCTTTTTATTCTTCTATATTTTTTTAGTTTGCATTAGCTTTTCTCAAGACACTGCATTGGCAATCAAACTGGATATTGCTATTCCAAGGATCATTTCTTTTCTCATTTTAAAGCAGTTTTATGTATATGTCCATAAACAAGTTGAAAACCAGCTTTAATGTTGAGGAGACAAATAGCAGAGAAGATAATGTTTGAAAGATACTGGAAAGTATAATACCACTCATTATTCCCAATATGTAAAGCTGTTGTTTCCTCAGCAGCTTGCACTACTGCCCAGAACAGAAGAAAAGTACCTATTTCCAGTTTCCCCAGTCAACAGAGATACAAATGAAGAATGTGGAGTTATAGTTTAACAACCTTTGAAGAGCCTCGAGACCTCCATCCTTCAAATATAGAAACAGAAATTCTGTAAGCCCTAGGTAATCCTCTCTCTGTGTTTGTGTGTGTTTCTATGTGTTACAACACAGAGACACACAAGCACTCAGAGATCTATATAGGCATACAAACATTCAAGTACCCACTCAGAAGCTATTTTTTTTAAATCTTATTTTGATACTTTTACCAAATACAAAAAGAAATAATAGCTTTGCAGAGAGACAAAACAAATGAACTGCAGTGATTGTATAAATGAAAATTCCATTTCTTTTCCATACAGGTAATGCTGGGGTAATTGTAGAGACTGGTAAGAAGTGTAGAGAGAAAATGCATACCCGGACTTTCTTTTCTTCCTTTATTCCTTATAAATGAACACAAGCTTCTGAAAACCCTAAGGGATGAAGCGGATAACCATTAATATTCTTTTGAATATAGTTTATTGTATAAATTCAGTGCAGGGATGCTGTAGTCAATAAGCTGGCTAGGGTTAAGTTAGGATAGCCTTCCTTTGGATTTTTTGATTGGTGCCCTCAAGATATGCTGGGACAGCAATTTTCAGAATTTCTTAATCCCTATGGAATTCTGCTGGGTTTGGCACCCAACATCCGAAGATTGGATGAGGAAGAAAATTGGGAAAAGATTGTTTCTTATCCATGTGGAATCTTGCATAGGTCCATTTCAGAACGCAGCTGTGGCCCATAAAGCTAGATTAGATGTGTGTCTGTGATTATCAGGAGATCAGCAGTGACAGCACAATTCTGTTCTTGTTTATTTCCAAGCAGGCTTTGCTAAGTCCAATAGAAGAATATAAAATTGCAATCTGAGTTAAATCATCTGATTTAAATATATCAGATGAAATATCCAAATCAGCCTTAAATTGCCTTTTTATTTCCCCATTCCCAAATTCACGCAGGGAAGACAATGTTCCCTTCACACTGTTTTGCATTCTACACAATGTAAGCATAACAATCAGTACGTCTCCCTAGTGATTTTTTTGCCACTATCCGTAACGCAATAACCCCAATCACTGAGTATTAATATCAAACCCAGCCTCCTAGGATGAAAAATGATCTCATCAACTATTCCACAAAACAGGAACATACACATATGATTACAATTAAAATTAATTATAACGGGCATGTTTAGTAAATTGCTTCTTGCTGCGTGAACGATTTCTGATGTTGGGGCAAACTACTAACACACAGTCCAAAATGCAATATAAACCTTTTCGTATTCACATGAAAGCCACAATTTTTGTAAAAAAAACAAAACTTCCTAGCATTTGATGAAACTACCGTATTTTTCGGAGTATAAGACGCACCGGAGTATAAGACGCACCTTAGTTTTGGAGGAGGAAAACAAGGAAAAAAGGCCTCTCCCTCCCAGCAATTTGCCAAACAGCAAACAGTACAGATGATATACACTGTTTGCTGTGTATTTCTGTGCATGTGTGCCTGACCCATAGAAATAGCAAAGAATTGGAGAAATGTACATAATGCCAGAAAGTTTTCTTAAATGTAATCACACCAACTCCTCCAATAATAACAGAGCTGGAAGGGACCTTGGAGGTCTTCTAGTCCAACCCCCTGCTTAGGCAGGAACCCTACACCACTTCAGTTCTAACTTCAGTTCCAATTGTCCTAACTGTCAGGAAATTTACTGAACAGGACACTATTACATTTCAGATTATACTTTTACAGATCTTTAAATTTTATGTGGCTTTCTGGAAGTATACTTTCTCTGCTATTTAAAAGAAGATACAAAAGCACTGGGCCTCTTCAGAGCAAGCATTTATTTTAAAAAGCTTCTTCATTTTGTTAAGTTGTTTAGAACAATCATAAAGCATTCTTTAAAAATAAGTCTAATAATTTGAACACTCTACAAACATTTAACAAAGTAACAGAATCTGCCTCTACCTAGGATAGAACTCACAACCTCCTGATTGTGAGGCAAGAGCTCTTTCTTCTAGGCCACAGTAGCTTGCAGTTTACTTCCTTTCAATTTCAGCAGTCAAACATTGCCCAGCAGTCTATTTCAATTTGTCTCCTCACAGCCACCATAGTTAGCTTCATTTTACCACGTGGCTTCTGAGTCAGCTGTGTGTCGGGAGGCAGATACTTTCTTCTTGTGCTAATCAGGCTTTGCCTAAGGTGACCAGACGTCCCGATTTTGGCGGGACACACCCGCTTTTTAATGCTTTGTCCCGCGTCCCGCCCATCCTCTAAAAAGTCCCGATTTTTTGAAAGAATGCAGACAAGCTAGGGCATTCTTTCCAAAAATTGGCTCTTTTTGAGCCGCTGGCTTCACTTTTTACAGAAATAGATGTGAACCGCAGAATCTAGCCCTTCTATTCCAGGCTGCTTTGCCATTGGCTGAAGAGAGACACGTGTACAAAGGAACCAGGAAGTGACTCCTGGAATTGGAGTATCGGCTGTATTTTGCAACGTCTGGGTGATCTTATTGAGTGTATGTAGTAAATTATTATTATTAAATAGAACGGGTTATTAATTTTTTTAAAAAATCCAGGAGAATACATTGAAAACAAACACCCAGGCAGGCAAAATTCTTGCTACATATAATATGGAAACTTGGAAAGACTGTAAAATTTGCTGCCTAACTGTTAGGGAGAAGCCATGCTATAAGTGATTTTATTTGCTGTATTGTGTGATATATTGTGTGTATAAGAATTTTTATTTAAATTTTGTCAGACTTCTTTTGTGAACATGTACTCTTTTTCCATTGCTGCAGTTTTTTCCTTTAATATTATGTCTGAAAAATATGTCTTAGTTATATCTGAAAAACAAAATTTATGCTTGTGATATTGTAAATTGTAATTAATATAGGGTGTATCTTTCCTTTTTTCTCTATAACTGATTACCAAATTATCTACACAATAGACTGTTCATAGCTTTAATTAATACTATATAAATATAATTGTATTGAAACTATAATGAACAATTAGAACAATGTAACATAAAAAGAAAACAAGAAATGCAAAATGCAAATAGTATAATAAACAGATTAAAATAATCGTTAATTTCAATTTTAAAAAGAGAGGAAATTAAACATAAAACAAAAAAATTATTTGAACAATTTAAAACAGCATTTTTACAAGGAAAATGAGAGAAGAAAGGTGCCTTTAAAGATGTAATTATAATCAGCTCAGGAATTTCAGGAAAGAGTGCACCATTGAGAAATTCTATGACAAGCCACAAGAATGTACAATGTGGTTCTTGGTCCAGCGACAAGGTTCTTTCCCAGCACTGACCCAGCCTATAACAAGAAAGGTAATACTTGTACACTGGGAAGTCCAGTTTAAGCCATGTATTGCCAAGGAAACCTTGTATTTAGTTCAACAGCTAATTATCCATTGGTGCTGCTGATGCTTCAGCAATAGTATCACATGAGCACTGCCAGGTGCGCCATTCTGCACCAGTTTTGGCCTCCAGACTAAATGCAAGGGCAGCTCCATAACACAAGAACATTATAGCAATCAAAATGTGAAGTGCCATGTGGTTAGCATGTTGTGCGCCTGTGGTTTGTAAATGAAAGTTATCACAGTGTGAGAAAGCCATCCATAATGTGGTGTAACTGAAACATTGTTTAATCAATGAAAGTATTATAGTTCGATGGGGGGGGGGTTGTTTTCATAAGTGCATTTGTTCAATTTTTTAATGCAAGTTTATGTTTTGCACAGAGTTCTAAAAAAGTGAACAAAAATAACACATCCAACCTGCAATTGGACAGTTACATACAAATTTGAGCATATTATTTCATACCATTGTTAATGGAAATTTTTATAATCACCTACTGTCAGGTTAACATATACAGGTAGTCCTTATTAAGAGCTGAAGTGGTGCAGTGGTTAAATGCAGCCATTGCAGGCTGACTGCTAGTTCAACAGTTCAGCTGTTCAAATCTCACTAGGCTCAAGGTTGACTCAGCCTTCCATCCTTCCGAGGTCGGTAAAATGAGGACCCAGATTGTTGGGGGCAATATGCTGAACTCTGTAAACCGCTTAGAGAGGGCTGTAAAGCACTATGAAGTGGTATATAAGAAAAGTGCTATTGCTATTGCTATTAACTTACAACCACTATTGAACCCAAAATTTCTTTTGCTAAGTGAGATAGTTGTTAAGTGAGTTTTGCACCATGTTACGACTTTTGATGCCACAGTTGTTAAGTGAAGCACTGCAGTTGCTAAGTTACCGTATTTTTCGGAGTATAGGACGCACCTTTTTACCCCCAAAAAGAGGGTGAAAATTTGGGTGCGTCTTATACATCGAATGTAGCTCTACCCACCCACCAGCCCCCACCCTTCGGAGGTTTTCGGCCTCCGTGGTCCCCGCCGCTGCCACTGCCGCCACCGCCGCTTCCCCCCTGCTGCTTGCCTCCCCCATCCCCGCTGTTGCTTGCCGCTGCTGCCGCCGCCACCACCACTACTTGCCCCCGCCGCCCGCCGCCACCATTTCTGCTGTCCCCGCTGTCCCACCGCCGCTGTTTCTGCTGTCCCCGCTGTCACGCCGCCGCTTGCGCTGTCCCACCGCCACCGTTTCTGCTGTCCCCGCTGTCCCACCGCCGCCGTTTCTGCTGTCCCCGCTGTCCCACCGCCGCCATTTCTCCTGTCCCCACTGTCCCACCGCCGCCGTTTCTGCTGTCCCCGCTGTCCCACCGCCGCCGTTTCTCCTGTCCCCGCTGTCACGCCGCCGTTTCAGCTGTCTCTGCTGTCCCACCGCCGCCGTTTCAGCTGTCCCCGCTGTCACGCCGCCGTTTCCGCTGTCTCCGCTATCCCACCGCCGCCGTTTCTCCTGTCCCCGCTGTCCCACCGCCGCCGTTTCTCCTGTCTCCGCTGTCCCACCGCCGCCGTTTCTGCTGTCCCCGCTGTCCCACCGCCGCCGTTTCTCCTGTCCCCGCTGTCCCACCGCCGCCATTTCTCCTGTCCCCGCTGTCCCACCGCCGCCGTTTCTGCTGTCCCCGCTGTCCCACCGCCGCCGTTTCTCCTGTCCCCGCTGTCCCACCGCCGCCGTTTCTCCTGTCCCCGCTGTCCCACCGCCGCCGTTTCTCCTGTCCCCGCTGTCCCACCGCCGCCGTTTCTCCTGTCTCCGCTGTCCCACCGCCGCCGTTTCTGCTGTCTCCACTGTCCCACCGCCGCCGTTTCTGCTGTCCCCGCTGTCCCACCGCCGCCGTTTCTCCTGTCCCCGCTGTCCCACCGCCGCCGTTTCTGCTGTCTCCGCTGTCCCACCGCCGCCGTTTCTGCTGTCCCCGCTGTCCCACCGCCGCCGTTTCTGCTGTCCCCGCTGTCCCACCGCCGCCGTTTCCACTGTCCCCGCTGTCCCCGCTGCCCCAGCCGGTGTCCCTGCCACTACCCGAAGTGAGCCGCCCCCTCCGCTACAGCCCAAAACCCCCACCACCGCTTGAACCCTGCTCCCGAGGCACCTGAGGAGCTGCTGCTGCTGTCCGAAGAAAGCCGACAGGTTAGAACTTTTTTAAAGGGTTTTTTTAAGGGTTTTTTTTAAGGTTGCCAAGTGGAGGAGGAATTCTGGGAGTTGAAGTCCACAAGTTTGAAGACCCTTGCACCCCCTTGGCAAGTTTAAGACTTGTGGACTTCAACTCCCATTCCTGAGCTAGTATGACTGGAGGAGGAATTCTGGGAGTTGAAGTCCACAAGTCTTAAACTTGCCAAGGGGGTGCAAGGGTCTTCAAACTTGTGGACTTCAACTCCCAGAATTCCTCCTCCAGTCATACTAGCTCAGGAATTGGAGTTGAAGTCCACAAGTCTTAAAGCTGTCAAGTTTGAAGACCCCTGGGTTAGGGGTGCAAGGGTCTTCAAACTTGGCAAGACTTTTTACAACCATGTACACTTTTTACAAACTTCAAATTTGACAGCTTTAAGCCTTGTGGACTTCAACTCCCATTCCTGAGCTAGCATGACTGGAGGAGGAATTCTGGGAGTTGAAGTCCACAAGGCTTAAAGCTGTCAAGTTTGAAGTTTGTAAAAAGTGTACATGGTTGTAAAAAGTTTACATGGTTGTAAAAAGTATTCTGCTACACTGGTATTTTATTAAATAATATATTACTACACCATTTGGTTCAGAATACTTTTTTCCTTGTTTTCCTCCTCTAAAATCTAGGTGCGTCCTATATTCCGGTGCGTCCTATACTCCGAAAAATACGGTAGTCACACATTAAGTGAATCTGGCTTCCTCATTGACTTTGCTTGTAGAAGGTCACAAAAGGTGATCACATGACCCAGGAATACTGCAACTGTTATAAATATGAGTCAGTTGCCAAGCGTCTGAATTTTAATCCTGTGATCATGGGGATACTGCAACAATCATACGTATGAAAAATGGCCACAAGTCATTTTTTCAGTGCCATTGTAACTTTGAACGGTCACTAAATGAGCTATTGTATGTCAAGGATTAGGTGGTTTTATATTAAAAAACAAACAAACCGGAATTATTACTTGGCGGGGGGGAACCGATCTAAACAATTTTTACTTGTCAATTTTATATCTTGGGATTTTCTACAGATTGATTATTTTAAAAATGGACCGCAAATCGTTTTTTTAAAAACAAAATATATTTTACGGTGTGGCAAACCGATTTACTCATTCATTTTGGTGCCTTTCACGTTTTGGGTGGGCTATCGAAGCTTTGCTTTGAATGAAAATGGCCCATACAGATGGATTAGATCCAGTGTGATTAAAATATAGGAAATTTTAATTGTTTGCAAAGGTTAAATTGGCGACGATAAGATTATTATGGAACTTCATATAGACTGATTTAAGTTACAGTAACCTGGAGTTGTGCATCCCTGGGTTATATTAGAAAAGATCCTTCTAAAAACCTTTGAAAGTCATATTTATGATATCCAAAACCACATTTATCAACTGTAGCAATTAGATTTTATTTTAAAGGTATACATACATGACGATTGTGACTACCTTTAATCCATGTCCTGACATCTGGGACTACTCTTGAAAGGTTTCAGGAATTTGCAGTTGTTGCAAAAGGCAGTTGGTTCCTAACCAATGAAAGTGGTATGCTAAAATTGAAGGAGAAATTCCATTTTTTGTGCTTCTTCTGTTAGCTTGAATTTTGGTGGACAGAAGAATTAACCAGTATGTGTTTACAGCAGCTTTCGTGATGATGCGTGAGTGGTATTTCGTGTATGTGTATATATATATATATATGAAATATATTACAATACTATTTTTGCGTTCTATGAAAATTTTTGTTGCTCCATATAGACCAAATTTTTAATCAGGAACCCACCCACACCCGGTCAATGGTGTCCCTCTTTACCAATGTTAAAATCTGGTCACCTTAGCTTTGCCCTGTTTGCTGTAAGAGGTAAATTGCTGGCAGGCAGAGGCCAAAGGGTGGGGGTGACTGGGTGGGTGGGGCTGCATTCGGTGTATAAGACGCACCCAAGTTTTCACCCTCTTTTTGAGGGTAAAAAGGTGCGTCTTATACTCTGAAAATACGGTAATTCTTTTATATTGAGATTTATCTTTGAATCCTGTGGTCTCTCCTGGTGCTGTCTTGTTAAAAGCACACCTCCTGATTGCTCTAACTTTTACTCAGGAAGAAAAATGGTGACCTTGTAGTTCTCCAGGTTTGGTTGGCCTACATCACCCAAGTCCCTAATTATTTGCTGCAATGTCTGGGGATGAGAGGAATTGGAAGATCCACATCTGAGAGGGTCATGGAGTCTCCTGTCCTTTGCCATTCAAATCACACTGGTTTAAACTGCTGTATAACAAATGAAGAAAAAGTGGGGAGGGCTTCAAACAGGCATTTGGAGATACTGGACCTTCTGTGGGCACTCCCCCCCCCTTTTTTAAAAATGTGATTAAGTTCTGCTCACTTACATTCAAACCTACCACAGTTTTAACAATGGAGGACAGAGGGGGCCTGGCATGCTGTGGTCCATGGGGTCACGAAGTGTCAGACAGGACTTAGTGATCGAACAACAGCAACCTTCAGAAATGTCTACATAAATCAATTTTATTGAATATGTGGCTATGATGTCAAGGAAGGTGCTTTCATTTAAAAAAAAAAAGACTTTATCAGAAATGTGCCAGAAAGTTTAGGCTCCTGTCCTCATAGCATCCAAATCATGCAGTTTGGTTAAAATTAAGAGCTGGTTGCTACTCTGTATATTCATTTATTTCTCTACTTGTGTGCCACCTCAATCACAGGGTTAGACAATAGGATCAAGTAAATCTATATAGCACAACTCTCCTGTTTTTTTTTTGTAACCTTCAATTAGCGCAAACGATGAATCAAAGGACAAAAAGTGTTGAAACGAACTACCTCAAAACTGCTAACTTAAAGAATGTGTGCAAAATCCAGGACCTATTACTCCTGTGTGTGTTTAGCTTATGATTTCCGATGCTCTTGTCAGCTTCCTACAAGCAAAGTCAATGGAGAAGCCGGAAGGAAGTTGGAAGTTGTTTCCATTCCCATTGTTCTTTTGCCCATCCGTGCTTCTCTGTAAAAAAAAAATGGAAGTGAAGCTTTCACCTCTGTATTGAACTCCTTTTGTTAGTGTGACATTGAATGCAGGCAATAAAGTATATTGTAATATTCAATTATACTGTTATATCTGATCGTGACATGGTCGTACGCATTAGTGAGAGGCATCTGATGATTATATCTCTTGATCTCATGGCTGGGTCAATGTGTCCAAAATAAGCAAACAAAATCAGCAGTTGTATTAAGCAATTCAAAGCATGAGTTCCTCCAGTTTACATGTGGATCAGCAGTGTTAATGCTTTTTGACCAGGCCTATGTGCACAAAGATTGGATGTAGTATAATGTTTCAACTGAGAAAGTGTATCATTCAGTAATATAAACCCTTGCGACCATTATTCCTGAGTTTCTCCAGCATGATTATTTCCAGGAAGAAAATGTTGAACTTTTTTCCCCTCAACATCCAACTTTCATTTACATCGCTTTTAAAAAAATAAATATATAAACTTTATCATCCTAATAATGCCAAAATAGCCTTTGCACATTTTTGGAATAAATAGAAGTATATGCATGCTGAAAAACCAAACAAATCACAACTAAATCCATCTTTATTTATTTTTTTGGGGGGGGGAATCTTCAGACTTTTTCCTAAAGGAATTGCATGACTGAGTTTATGCAAAGCTGAACCCTTTGATTGCTTGGGAACCAATGAAGCCCCTTGTTAATTCTCTCGCCTTTCTATCTATAACCTCAACAACTAACAGAAAGAGGGAAAGTTGCAATTATCCTGGCAGAACATTTGCATAATGCTGCATAATATATCTGGGATGGGGTGGGTTAGACTTATATAAACAGGAAAAGGATTCTCTACGAAACAGTGTGCTATTCTTTGCCCAGCGGTCCTCTGATTCCATAGAGGAATCCAACAGAAGGAAAAGTCTCTCGTTGCAGAATGTGTGCACATGAAACATCCTTCCACAAAGTGAAACAAACCGAGGCAGCTTTAGATTAGGTTGTATAAACAGAAGATTATTTCAGCAGAAATGTATGCCAAAAAGCTTATTCATTTCATTAGCATCTGGATTTTATAGTGCTCTTTTGCGGGGATGAGTAAGCAACATGTGAACTGAACATCAACAATCATTGCAATGGAAACTCGACTCTCTCTTCCCTCTGGCCTAAACTGGCGTTGTGAAAAGGAACTCCCCCAAATCAGGGGCAAAAAAAGGTACCTCCCAGGTCCATCTACAGGGCAGAACCATTTTGGTCCCAGGTCCATAGAGGGTGTTTTCCAAGGTGACACAATGGAGACCAAATTGTGCAGACAAGAACTTACCGGTACTACTAAGGCTTTGTAAAATATTGTTTCCCCCCTGAAAAAAATCTCACCAGAGATATTAATATTTAGGAGACTCGGTCTGTTTTCCCTTCCACTGCAATACACCAAAACTGCATTCTTGGCAGGGTTAAAGAGAGGGTATCCTTTCCCGAGCAATTATTGCAATGCACAAAAATCCTTCATGGCAAATGGAAGTTATTTTCCATGTGGTTGTTTTGACTTGCTTGTTTAAAATGTATCTGTACTGCCATAAAGGGAAGCAACACACCACAAGGTTAAGGGAAAGGTGGATGGTGGATGGCAATGGTTTTTAAGCTGTTTAACCTAATTACTCCTGTTTGAATAATGTCACTGCGCCATACACCGCCCTGAGTCCCACGGATTGGGCGGCCTATAAGAGCGTCTAAATAAATAAATAAATAAATAAATAAATACACACAAAAAACATAAGCATCTCAGCAGCAAAGTCCAATACTGAATCCTCGACTCACAAACAAGCAATTACAAATTGCTCCATTGCCCAAATTTAAGAACCACAAATGGAACAGTTCAGATACTGGACCTGGATCTTGAGAGAAGCTAGATTAATTTAATCTCAACCATGGCAGCTGGCTGTTACTGGGCCAAAAACTTTACCTCAGCCTTACTGTCTTTTCAAGGGGCTGAGGTGGGATGGGAAACATGGGCTTTAAAGCAGTAAGCAGTTCTTTCAGACAGCTAAAGTGGTACAAGCAAATAAAACAGCAGTAAGAGAGGTGTGGAATAAAGCAAAAAAAAACAAAACCAGCAGTCGTGAAAGAATACAGACTTCAATTTAATATAATAACAGTGTTGGAAGGTACCTTGGAGGTCTTCTAGTCCAACCCCCTGCTTAGGCAGGAAACCCTACACCACTTCAGACAAATGGTTATCCAACATCTTCTTAAAAACTTCCAGTGTTGGAGAATTCACAACTTTTGGAGGCAAGCTGTTCCACTGATTAATTGTTCTAACTCTCAGGAAATTTCTCCTTAGTTCTAAGTTGCTTCTCTCCTTGTTTAGTTTCCACCCATTGCTTCTTGTCCTGCCCTCAGGTACTTTGAAGAATAGTTTGACTCCCTCTTCTTTGTGGCAACCCCTGAAATATTGGAACACTGCTATCATGTCTCCCCTAGTCCTTCTTTTCATTAAACTAGACATACCCAGTTCCTGCAACCGTTCTTCATATGTTTTAGCCTCCAGTCCCCTAATCATCTTCGTTGCTCTTCTCTGCACTCTTTCTAGAGTCTCCACATCCTTTTTACATTGTGGCGACCAAAACTGAGTACAGTATTCCAAGTGTGGCCTTAAATTTAAAATTTGGTTAAATTTGAACTAGAATGAGAGGATAGGGTAGAGCCGTGGTGGCGAACCTATGGCACGCGTGCCAGAGGTGGCACGTGGAGCCATAGAAGCCGGCACGCGAGGGTTTCCCACCGGCAAACCGGAAGTGCGAAAAAAAACTCACTTCTGGTTTGCCGGTGTGCTGTTTTTTGCACTCTGGAGGGTTCAGGGAAGCTCCCTGAAGCTCCGGAATGCAAAAAACTACAAAACGGACAAACTGGAAGTGCACTTTTCCACACTTCCGGTTTGTCCGTTTTGTAGTTTTTTGCATTCCGGAGCTTCAGGGAGCTTCCCTGAACCCTCCGGAGTGCAAAAAACAGCATACCGGCAAACCGGAAGTGCGTTTTTTCGCACATCCGGTTTGCCGGTTTCATCGTCCCAGGCTCCGGTAAGCCTTTGCGCGGGGGTGGGGGTGGGTGCGCATGCGCAGGGGGCAGCATGGGGGTGTGTGCGCATGCGTGGGGGGGAAGGGAATGGGTGTGGGCACGCGAGCGCGTGCGAGCGCCCCCCCCCCTTTTTGGCACGCGAGCCGAAAAAGGTTCGCCACCACTGGGGTAGAGCATGACACTTGTCAAAGGTGCCGTGTTTTGGGTGACACGCCAGCATTCACCAACACCTGCTAACAACTATTCTTGAAGGTACACCTGATTCTGACATGATCTTAGGAGGCTGCAGAGGCCATGGGAGAATTGGGTGTGCCCTCACATGGCCTCTGGACCTTTTTGAAGTCAAAGAGAGAGGGCTGTGCTCTTGTGTGGCCTCCAGAGCCTCCGAAAATCATGCAAGAACAGGGTGTGCTTTTGCACAGTTTATGGAGGCTGCTGTGGCAACAGAGGCAATTCCCCAAAGCTGCTTCTAAAACAAAGGCTTTGTGCAACCTGGAGCAGCTGCAAGTAGGCCGCAGGGGCCTGTCAATAGAAAGAGAGCGCTGCCTGAAGGTAAGCTGTGTGTGTCAGGTCCTGGGGTGCTCTGGGCCGCAGTGGTAATTGTGCTATTCCCCAAGGTTCTCATTCCCTGGGAAATGGCATGAGGTGGCCTTTTTGAGTGGCAGTGGTGGCACTAGGCTTTGACATCAGGCACAGTCTCAACACTACCACCAAGTGCCACTGTTCAGTTTGATTTTGGGGGCGAGGGGGGGAGATAGAGAATTGTTTCTCTTTTGTTTGGTGAAGGGGTACGACACTCCAGCAAAGTCAAGTTAGGCATTTTCTGAATTTTTGACATGCCAGGCCCAAACGTTTCCTCATCACTGCACTAGAGCATTCTGCAGCTAGGAAGGTATTGAACAGAGCACTTTGTCTCCAGCCACTGCACACTTAATTACTGCTAATAAAGTTACTTGAACTAAAAAGAGCTTCTGATGAAAAATCTTAATGAACCTTCAGGAAGGCTTCTCTGAGATCAGGCAGCCCTTCACAGACTTACAGGGCTTATATGAGGACATGTATATCTTTTCAGATGCCAAACCAGCATCAAATAAATGGAAAGCAGCATTTTAGTGCTATATTTTTAGGGACTGGAAAGGTGTATCATGACATCTTATAATGTAAACTGTTCTTACACCAAGGAGGGTCTTAGTTGTAGAGTTTGCTGGATGACTTTTTGCAGAGGCCTTGAATTCGATTCCAAGAATGCTAGGACGATGAGAAGAAATAATTTTCTGTAAATTGCTCTTCCTCTCTGAAAGAAAATTAGGAGACAACTAAGACTAATGGTTAGAATGCACAGAAAATCACATTTAGCAGAATTTCATGACCTTTCTATTTATCTTTATTTTGTTTAGCTATCAACAGTTTTATTAAAAATGCAGGCTTTTATTTTGTTACATATTCCAAAGCATTTTATTACAATTTTTGTTATTTAAGTTAATCATAAAATAAAAGCCATTAATACATGTTAAAAGCATTCAGTACTTTTTATTGATTTATATCGATTTTTAGCCTACTTTCCATTAAGCAACTACTGCTTGACTCCCAGTTAACATTAATTAGCAAGTACATAAGTAAAAAAGTCAAAGTGAAATTTCAATGCTATGCATATATCAAAATTTAATTTGAGAGGTTATATTACCTGAACATGAAGAGCCATTTCATAATAAATTCAATATGTTATTGTTATATCATCCTAATTAAGGAAAAAGTTAAGAGTCGTTTTAGAATCACATGAATGACTGGTAAAACTGCATTAGTGCAATGCTTAACCCAGAATTCAGATTTTGGTGAAGATTCACTCTTTATTTCCCTACTGATTTTTAGTTTAGATTTAGAATGCTGGTTGTTGATAAATGAAACAGATTATGCTTTCAATCTTTCCAGACAAGCAGATGGTAATTTAGAAAAAAACATAAAACAGTAGTACACACCCTCTCTATTATTTTATGGCAATTAATTAGCACATGATATGAATTTGCTGTGCTATGAATAGTACATAAATGGCTGGTACCCATGAACTATGCGAAAGACCAGGTCCACATGTGAAGGTTCAAATTAACTGATTTATTGTTAAAAGCCTATGCACAAGAATCTTCTCAGCTAATGGTGGGCACCTGGCTAGAGTTAGATAAGGCTCAATGACACTCAAGGGGGTTTGGATTTAATTTGTTTATGGCTACGTAGGGATTCCATAGCTGATCCCTCTTTTCATTCCATCTCCGGGTTCTGCCATCCCTATACTATCTGAAAATTTAAAAACAAAACAAAAACACAGTTTTGGAAGTTAGCCTTGAGCATCCGAACTGTGTTTTTATTTTCAGATACTTCATAGGTGTTTTCAAAGAGTTCTGAATAGGTTTGGGGTTTTCCTGAAAATCCATATGAAGACAAGCATAACATTTTGACAAATTTTAGCAGAATGCATGAGCAGTCATGAGGAAGAGCCCAAAAGCTATACCTGCTGAAAGTCTGCCTCGCAAATCTCTTAGAGGGATGCATTGATTTTGGAATAAATGACAAAGAATTCCAAGCAAAGTAGTTCCCAAAATATATGCCCCAAGAAACAAATGGCCCCATTTATGTTGTTGTTGTTTATATTTATAAAACTGTGCTGAAATATCTTCTGTGCATTCATTCACATCTGTGAAAGAAACATCTGGCACTTTATGAACTTTTCAGGGTGATTTAAATTTCTTTAGTATTTTTCCAGTTGGATATTTAGATATTTTTGAGTACAGTTGATTGTTAATGAAGGTGCTGCTTTTTTTGTTTGCTTGTTTGCTTCTTTTCCTGTTGCACTTCTCTCCATGGACTGACTGATCACATCAGTTTCACTGTCTGAGGAATCAGCCCACCCATGATGTCTTTTCCTGGGAAGGATTGAACTGAAGTTAAGAAAGCAGGGAAGCTGGAAATGGCTGGAGAGAGATGCCTGAATAATGACAGGCAGGAGATATGGGTTACCCCTGTCATTTGTCTTTTCATGGAAAGGAAGAAGTTCCTCTCTCTCAGTCCAGTCCGCCTCACAAGGTTGTTTTTGTGGGGAAAATAGGAGGAGAAAGGAATATTAGATTTGTTCATCTTTTTCAGTTATTTATAAAAATAATAAGTAAATATTCACCAGCAACTGGGGGAAAAAAAGTAATGACAAGAAAATTCAGTCAAAGTACTAGCTCAGATAAAGAGTTATCAAATTTGTTTATACATATATATTTCTTTTCTTTTTCTTTTTCTGCACATTTTATTCTTTCTCTTTCTCTGAATTTACTTTGTATTTGTTTTTACTATTGTAGTAAAATTTTTCAGTAACAATTATTTTTTAAAAAAGTGGATTCACTAGAGATGTCCAAGCTTGAAGACTTGTGGACTTCCAACTCCCAGATTTCCCCAGTCAGCCATGTTGGCTGGGGAATTCTGGGAATTGAAGTTCACAAACCTTCACGTTGTCAAGAATGAACATCCCTGCACTAGTCCATTCAAAAGTGAAGCGGCTTACCTTCCTGCAGCAATTGCGAAGGCTGCTCCTGGTTGCTACCATTTTATTTACTTAGACGTAAGATTCTTCTGAACCATTCAAGGGAGAAATGGAATAGCCACTGTGAAATCTTAATTTTTTTTTCCTCCTCAGGATGTTCCTAAAAAACACAATATTTGGCCCATATTAGGAAATAAAATGGTTGCCAAGAGTAGCTGCTGAAACCTGCAATGTTGCTGCAAACATTCTGGGACAAAAAGATAGCAGCAGTAACAACAACCTGCAGAAATGAAAGCAAGTAGAGAAAGAATTGAACTAGAAATGACTACTTAATGAAACAGGCCCCCAGAGTTGCAATAGCAATGAACCACAGGAATCCCAGGGGATAGACCTCTGAGCTTAAATGTCAAAGATGGTTTCTCAGAGTCATTTGTGGTGTTGTTCCTCACCATGAAACCTGGACTCTTAGTTTAGATTACAGTATGTACAACATTAACAACACATGTATTCCATGAACCAACTGGAAAAATCATTTTCTTTCCTGTAGAACCTTTGTTCCAAGAAATGCTAAGGATATTTGATATACTGCTAAGTCCCCAAGCCTCTAAAGTATTACATTCTACAGAAACACTTTACGTTTTTGGGCATGTAATAAATGCAAAATTCTGTGGCTGTGGTTTCGCTTTGCTTTACATAAATCTTAACACTTTGTTTTTAACGGTTTATTTCGGGCCTATCCCTTAATCTGGATCATTTCAAACAAGTTCAGCGGGGAGCACCTTCATTTATTTACCCCTCTCTTGAGGGAACGTTGATGGCATGGGTTTATGCCGAAAAGCTGCATTTGAAAATCTTTTGCACATAAAAGGACATTTTGTCCAGGAGAAGAACTGTCTGTCCAGGCATGAAATAAAATAATATTTATGTTCCCCTGGGGAGGAAATGAAGTTGATATAAGAAAGAGCTGCTTCTTCTTGGCAAAGCAATCCATCTGGTCAGCTGTCAGACTCTGAGGACTGGTGCTTTAGAAAGGAAGCGGAATTCCCAAAGCTCCAGAGACCAAACTACTGCTATAAAATGACATGTGTTCTTTCACCCCAGAGATATCTTGCTACACAATGTATTGTGATGCACCGCTGCTGCTGCGTGGCTGGTCCTTTGCCCTTGATGTTTATTGGGCCATTGCAAGCATTATCTAGGGAGACTTCTTCAAGGGCTGAGTATTTGCTGTGGTCAATTTACAAGCTGAGCTGATTTTTCCAACTGCATGTTTTTTTTTCTGAATCACTAAAACAACGGAGGCTATTTTTAGGCTTGCGGAGTCTGCTTTTCATTGCAAAGTTCACATAACTTCGCAAAACTATGTTAAAGGATGTTAATATGGATGGCTGGCATTGTCAGCAATAGGTAACTGCTGCAGACATTCATTCATTCACTCACTCATTCATTCATTCATTCATTCATTCATTCATTCATTCATTCATTCATTCATTCATTCATTCATTCATTCATTTTTTATCCTACCTTTATTAATTTATAAGTAGCTCAAGGCAGTGAACATGCATGTCCTTCCTATCAATGACTACTTCAGCTTCAACCGCAACAATACATGAGCACCCAATAGATACAAACTTAATGTAGACTGCTCCAAACTCGACTGCAGAAAATATGACTTTAGCAACAGAGTGATCAATGCCTGGAATGCACTACCTGACTCTGTGGTTTCTTCCCAAACCCCAAAAACTTTACCCTTAGATTGTCCACTGTTGACCTCACCCCATTCCTAAGAGGTCTGTAAGGGGCGTGCATAAGCGCACCACTGTGCCTACCGTCCCTGTCTTACTGTCCTATTGTCCTCATTTATCTGTACTTCTTTACTTATGTTATGTTTATACAAACACCTACTATCTTGTACATGTTTGACAAACAAATAAAACGAATGAATGAATAAATAAATAAATAAATAAATAAATAAATGAATGAATAAATAAATAAATAGTACTCATTTCTCCTCTTATTTTCCCCACAACAACCACCCTATGAGGCAGGGGTGGGTTCCTAATTTTTTACTACTGCTCTGTGGGCGTGGTTTATTTTGTGGGTGTGGCTTGCCAGCCATGTGACTGGGTGGGCGTGGCTTGCTGGCCATGTGACTGGGTGGGCGTGGCTTCTCGGACTGCTGAAGGGAGGGGAACTGAGAGAGGTCCTGCCACCCATTCCCCCGCCCCTCAGCAGCTCGAGAAGCCTCAAACGTGCGAAAATGCCTAGGATCATCACCGCGCGTTCGTGGCTTCTCGGACTGCTGAAGGGAGAGGAATGGAGATAGCCCCTGCTGCCCGTTCTTTCAGCGTCTCATGCGCTCCCTCAGCCATCCTCCTCTGCTTGGACTCACTGTGGGGTAGGAAGGCAGCGCATGCGCAGTGCCGGAAGCTCGGCTTCTGGGCATGTGCAGAAGAATTTTTTTAAAAAAAATCTTAATTTTTTTTTTAAAAAAATGGCGGCGCCCAGGCACCGGCAACCGATTGCACCGGTACTGTGACATCACCAGCGGGCCGCTACCGGTCTATAGAGTGGACCGCACTGGCAGGAACCCACCACTGCTATGAGGTGGATTGGGCTGAGAGCGAGGGAATAGCCCAAAGTCACCCAACCACTGTCTCCTGGTTTTCCAGGCCAGTGCCTTTACCACTACACCGAAGTAAACTCTCTGAGCCCTACGATGCCAGTTGCTGATGCCTTGGCACTATTCGGAAGAAGGATCTGCTCAGGAAATAAGACAAGTGTATTCAAAAGTGCTTAACTCCATGCATTCCAAAATTGGCGTTACAGAGCTAGGATTATTTAGGATTCTATAATTAAGGATTACAAGATTAAGTCAAGAATTCCAGCGTTATATATCTTCTTTTTTTAGAATATCCATTAAATATTACCCGCATTAGTGTTTTTCCATTTCTTTTCTTTTCTTTTTTTTGACTAGAATTCTTTGCATAGATAGGATTGTTGTCATGTTGCCAGTGATGCTCTTTGTCTTGAACACATTCATTCCAGAATGCAACAGCTTTAAACAATGTGAGCCAGGCCTTTGATTTAAAAAGCATAAAGAATTACCTATAAAGTTACAAATTATTCTGAAAATTATTCTGGGGAATTTTTCATTCCAAAACAAAAAGATTAGATAAGAAGACCGTCCATGCTGAATACTGGATTTTATGATTTACAGAAAATGTAGGCTTTTAAACATATAATATTTAAAAACATTTTCTTGCAGGAAAAGTAAAAGCAAAAGTTAAACACTTTTTTTCCAGCCTATTTATACAAATAGCCTAGTAAAAAGCCTGAAATATTATATTTCAGTTCTGTACAGCTCATTAAGAAGCAGCAACACAAAATAAACCTTTCTATTGGACTTGGTATAGTAGCTAAGATGGTAGTCTTGGCCAGTAACCTTGCTATGCTATTAATTATATTTGATTTTTTCCCCCAAGCCAATTGTAACTTACAACTTATAAAACAAGTCAATCACATAAATGTTTTATCTCAGGCCAAGAATAAAACCAGAAATATTTTTATTCTAAACCTGGTATTATATATGAGCCATGCTTTGTTTCAAGGATGATGTATTTGAAATACTATTTCAATATGGAACATAATGTGCATTAGTCATATACTGTTCAAACGTGGCTGGCCCTTTTATTCTGTCTGATTGCTAATTTTCAATATGTAAATAGTTTCTATTTATCTAAAGTGTTTCAAAGATTTATTAAAAGTGTATTGTTTTTCCCTTGGTTAATAGCAACCCTTGCATTACAAAATCCAGTATCTCAGCATTTCTAAATTAAGCATTTCACTCAATTTTTATATGTTCCAAGATCAATGGCTGAAGCTTAATTTGCCTTCTGCCTTTAATCAATGCTACCATGATACAAATCATATCAGTTTCTTTTTAGAGCGTTTCATTTTCATTTTGATTTGCTTTAGTAATGGGGGTCTGGGAGAAAGACACGAGTAGCTCTTCCATGAAAATGGAAGATAAAAATTCAATGAAATATAATACTGAAAATATTTAAATACCCTATTAAAAATTAATTCATTAAAAACATTACCTTCTCCTTTAGTATTGGCTCTGCTGTTAGCTTACTTAGAGAAATGTGAATAAAACTTAATGGTTCCTTAAAATGTAAGAAAAAAAATTTGTCTAAAATATGGAGAAAGGTTATATTTTGCTTCTCTAAATTTCTACCGGAGAATCAGAAACAAATAAAATACAAATAGATCATGTTACAACCTATCACCCTTCGGTTCATTCCCAGTGAGCAATTCCGGGATTTGAAAACCAATCAGAAAGACACCAAGTTGAGGAATACTAAACTAGATAGGCTTCTGGTCTGAGATAATTTATGAATGAAAGTGCACTAGAACGTGAGTTAAAATATGGTTCAGCAAAAGTCTCTGTTTGCTTTACACTATCATCCCATAAATTCAAGGCAATACAACCCACAGCCTGCAGATCACACATGAACTTGGTATCACCAGCATTTAGTAGCAAATCACCAAACTTTTAGCATGATTTCGTAGGTGTGTTATGCCTTTCCTGTATAAAACTAGGGGTGTAAGAAACCCTTTGGCTCAGTGCATTATTACACTGTGCACTATTGCACAATTGATACCCTACAACAGTGATGGCAAACATTTTTTTGCTTGGGTGCCAAAAGGGCACATGTGCGTGCAATAGCGTGTGCATGCATGCCCACACCCATAATGCAATGCCCTCCCCCATGCATGTGCGCACAACCCCCCTGCGCTCCCCCCGCACATGCGCGCAGATCTCACTGAAGCCTCCGGACTTCCGTTAGGCCCGTTGGGCGGGGGGAGGCCATTTTCGCCCTCCCCAGGCTTCAGGAAAGCCTCTGGAGCCTGTAGATGGTGAAAAATGGACTCAATGGGCTTACCAGAAGTTCGGAAACGAACATCCGGTTGGGCCTTTGGGCCGTTTTTTGCCCTCCCCGGGCTTCAGGAAAGCCTCCTTGCATTATGGGTGTGGGCACGTGTACCCTTTTGGCACCCGAGCAAAAAAAGATTCGCCATCACTGGCATAGGTTACCGTATTTTTTGGAGTATAAGATGCACTTTCCCCCCCTAAAAGTGGCTGAAAATTTGGGTGCGTCTTCTACTCAAAATGTAGCTTTTTTGAAGCTTTTTTTCCCAGCCCTAACAAGGTGCTAAGGATCTTCCCAGCTCTTCCCGGCTTGCAGGCTTTTTCATTTCTACTCTCTCCAAAGAAGTTTTTTTCCAGCCCTAAGTCTTTGCAGGCTTGTTTTCATTGCTACTCCCTCCGAAGATTTTTTTCAGCCCTAACCAGGGGATAAAATAATGTGCTGAAGCTGACCAGATTAAGGAAGCTAGCCAGATGAATACCTGGTAGGTAGATTTTCCCCCCTATTTTCCTCCCCCAAAACTAAGGTGTGTCTTATACTCTGGTGCGTCTTATACTCCGAAAAATATGGTAAGTTCAAATTTGCTATTCAAGGAATCATAAAATCATAGCTAAGATTGGAAAGGAGGAACCTACAGAATCATCTCAATCCTTGTCCATGAGGGAAACTCATAGTGAAATCATCTCTAATAAATAGTAATTCAGTTTCTGATTAAACTCTTTTCGCAGTGAAGAGCCCACCCCCTTTTGTGACTTCTTCCTTATGTCAGGAACTTATTTCTGGAACAGGGAATTTGCTGTAAGCTCCTTGTTAAGATAGAAATTTGCACCTCTTAAATCTACATTTCCAAAACTCAGAGAGCCTCAAAATGGAACAATAAGCCTTTCTAATCTTTTCAACACTCACAACCCTGGGATGGTAGGTAGGGTTTACAGTATTCTCTACAATATTTTCCTCATTGCTTAAAATGGGAAACGGGAGAGAGAGCAAACATCTCTGTTGGATTGCAATCAACAGATATTTAGTTACATTGGAATGTTCCACCATAGTTGTTCTCAAACCAGTCCTGATACCTTAATTGGTGGTGAACTGCCCTGGAGTAGCAGAATGGATGCTTAAATCATGCCTCTTTAATCTGTGCTACGATTCTGAATTTCACTCATCCTGAAGCTAATTATTGGCAGAAGTAAAGGAAGCTGCATAAATTCAAAAGATATTTCCCATAAAAAGTACTGAATTGTGGCTATCTGGAAGTTTAAGTTAGATTTTACAGATTTAAAAAAAACAACTAGTTGAAACCATTATTAAACAGGCAGAACCACTACAACAAAATGGATTAATGCAGAGGCTAAAACCGAATTCTGCTACAGTTACAGAGACCACCCAAAGAGACCAGTGATGTAATGCTTCCGCAGATATTATACTTGCTTTAAGTTTCTTTCAATAACTATCAACAGACCCATATTAATTATTTGCTGCATTAAACAAACAAACTTCCTTCTGATATGAGCTAAAACATCTGCATTCCAAACCAGAAATTAAACTTTAAAAAACTTCCATCATCACACAAATGAAGTGTGCTGATTCCTGCTTGCCTTCACTGTGCCTTGGCCCATGTTTAATGCCTTTCATATTCAAATTCATCACCTTATTTGGATTTGTGCTCTTCTTCAGGTATAATTTCTGTTTCCAGAAAACTTCTTTAAAAATGTTGTCAGCTTGGAAGGGGATAGAAGGTGGTTTTCATTTGTTCACTCTTTCTTTCACAGAATTACAGTATTCATATCCTGCTATCCGGATGCTGCTGAACTATAGCTCTCCGCGGCCTCATCCAAAGTGGTCAGTAGAAAGAAAGGAAAACTAGGAGTATACTAAGATCAGAAGAAGTAATTTCCCCCTTCTGGTTTCACTGGACTGGTAGTGGCATCGGTTTTCGAATATTTGTAGGATATCTGGAGATTTTTAAGAAGAGACTGGATAGCCACCTGTCTGAAATGGTATAGGGCAGAGATGGCGAAACTTTTTTTGCTCAGGTGCCAAAAGAGTGCATGCATGCACCCATAATGCAATGCCTTCCCCCCAAACACATGCGTGCACAACCCCCCTGGGCTGCCCCTCTATGCATGAGTGCAGGCCTCACTGAAGCATCCGGACTTCCGGTAGGCCCGTTGGGCCATTTGTCACCCTCCCCAGGCTTCAGGAAAGCCTCCGGAGCCTGTGGATGGCGAAAAACGGCCCAACGGGCCAACCAGAAGTTCTGAAACGAACTTCCGGTTGGTCCTTTGGGCCATTTTTCACCCTCCCCAGGCTTCAGGAAAGCCTCCTGAAGCCTGGGGAGGGTGAAAAATGGCCCAACCGGAAGTTAAGGAAACAAACTTCCAGTTGGCCCGTTGGGCCGTTTTTTGCCATCAACAGACTCCAGAGGCTTTCCTGAAGCCTGGGGAGGGTGAAAACGCCCTCCCCCTGCCCTCCAGAAGGCCGAAAATCAGCTAGCCAGCATGCATATGCGCGCTGGAGCTGACATAGGGCAAAGCCTTGCGTACCCTCAGATATGGCTCCGCGTGCCATCTGTGGCACCCGTGCCATAGGTTCGCCATCACTGGTATAGGGTCTCCTGCTTGAGCAGGATGTTGGACTAGAAGACCCCATGGTTCCTTCCAACTCTAGTCTGATTCTGATTTCACATCCCTGAGGGACTTGATTGCTTTCATAGGAACTTCTCATAGTAAAAAGGTGCCAATCCTTGAAGGAGGCAGATGGCTTCAGAGTAACCCACCACAGTGTGCCCTTTGTAAGATACACTGAAGTAGGAGCAGATGTGGTGTGCTTCCAATTACTGGTTGCCTATTTCCACACTGGCAAAATAATAGGCTTTAACCCAAGTAACTATACTGCAGAGTTATACTGGGGGGGGATCTATCTATATTTATTTTATTTTATTTATTTATTTTGTCAATTACGTGTTAGTAATATACATAGATGTAACATTGTTTATGTACATAAGATTGGTACTGAAAAGAGGGAACATTAGGACAGGGACGGTAGGCACGCTGGTGCACGAGTTGAAAATGACTTGATGGCATATCGTCAATCAAAAGTTACACTACTGAGTATGTGTCTGTTTCTTTTTTTAAGCCATTATTTTGCCCTCGGTTCTATTAGAAGGTCTCAGGGTTCCAGAGGAAATAAATACACAGAATACAGTATATCTCCCCCAGCCTGAAGTCTGCTCAGATTTAAACAACACTGCTGTGAGTTACTCCTAATTGGCTTTCTACTGTGTACAATGAGCTCCATGCAAGCTGCTTTTAGTCTTTTTAGGAAGATCTCCTATTAGATATGGACATTCAGCATAGGACTTGCACATTCTGCAATGTCATGTTTTGTTTATTAATCTCAGAAAAGATGAGGATTAATAAAGCACATGAAACAATGAAATGCGAAGTGGCTACAGTTTTCACAGAGCTGACATTTTCAGAGTTTGCATGGAATAACAAAAAAATATGAATTGTTTATAATCCTGTGCCTTAGTGTGTATATTGAGGAGCACAAAAGACATTCAATCTTTGTTGTGGTGAAAATAGGAGGAAGAAGGAATATCATGTATGTTACTTATAAAGTGACAAAGGTGGGATAAAAATCTAACAAATAAATTAAAATCCTGAAAGAAAAGAGAACATTTCAGTCTAAACTAGAGAACATAGATTCATATTCAGGCATTTGTTTAATCCAGGTCACAATTTAACAAGAGAGTGGTTCGTCCTGTTTTCAATCGTAAGGAGAAACCCAGTTTTTGGAGAACACACACAGATAGCATTTCAGAACAGAGATAGCTGAATGAGTTCTATATTTATATAACCCTTGTTGAGAATACTGTGACCTAAATATTTTCGTGTCAGCCTGAGAATACACTTTATAAAATACAAAAAGTTCTATATATACAAATAAAAGTCAGCAATTTGATCCCATGTAGTTCTCAATTTGCAATTCATAACAACTGGGTATCCCTTTTCCTATGCCTGGTTAGCAAGCATGAATGTGTCTTTTGAAAAAAAAAGGGAGGGGGCAGAACAGAAATCGATGTATTATAAATCCCAAGTGACCCAATTTTTCACGGGTTGTCTCTATATTCCATTATGGTAATGGTGAATGCAGAACATCGGTGATCCATATTACGATAAAACAAATGAAAAGTAACCCTGTTTCTTATCTATTGCTGTTTCTTATCTTTTGTAATTTCACAAGGCCCTTGGTAATGACCCACCTTCCAGTTAACTAAACCTTCTTATCTCATAATGAAAATGAACCGGGCCTTGGACTGACAGTTCAGACAATTTATGGACACCAAGATGCAACTAGCATGTCTACTTCTTTGAAGTAGTACTTCAAAGTACTACTGAAGATACTTGTGAATCTACTGTGTTCCAAGAGATCCAAGGGTCAATCATAACTTGCCATTCCTGGCTAATATACAAGCAATAGATGTGGGGGCAGAGCGCATAGAAAATGTGGAAGAATAAAATTGAAGAAATGAAATAAAATATTAATATTGCTTTAAGTTTTTTTTTAAAATGAACAGTTATACTTCCACACAGATAACACTGTTGTAACACCGCCCATCTCCTGATATATCAGCTGATTTCTAGTTTTAAAATAAAAGTAAAGTAAAATAAGAGCAAGAATAAAAGGAGTAGTCTTTGTTCATACCAACACATATACCCCAAACATATAAACATCTGTATGTATACCCCATCCACAAACACACACATGTAGAGTACAGAGAACATGTAGAGTACACACGTGTAAAGTACAGAGAAGAGCAACAAAGATAATTAGGGGACTGGAGGCTAAAACATATGAAGAACGGTTGCAGGAACTGGGTATGTCTAGTTTAATGAAAAGAAGGACTAGGGGAGACATGATAGCAGTGTTCCAATATCTCAGGGGTTGCCACAAAGAAGAGGGAGTCAAGCTATTCTCCAAAGCACCTGAGGGTAGAACAAGAAGCAATGGGTGGAAACTAATCAAGGAGAGAAGTAACTTAGAACTAGGGAGAAATTTCCTGACAGTTAGAACAATTAATCAGTGGAACAGCTTGCCTCCAGAAGTTGTGAATGCTCCAACACTGGAAGTTTTTAAGAAGATGTTGGATAACCATTTGTCTGAAGTAGTGTAGGGTTTCCTGCCTAAGCAGGGGATTGGACTAGAAGACCTCCAAGGTCCCTTCCAACTCTGTTATTCTATTCTATTCTATTCTATTCTATTCTATTCTATTCTATTCTATTCTATTCTATTCTATTCTATTCTATTCTATTCTATTCTAGAAGTCTTACTTAGAGAAGTTGCAGAAAAAGGAAAAGCATGCTGCCAGAGATGTGTTGCTATTTAGCCACAGAATTGGGGGCCACATCAAATTGTGCAACAATGTCCTATAAAGTGGTACTGGATTCTGAGGTGTTTAACACTACTTTCTATCTCATGTCATTCCCCATCCTCCAAAACCAAGGGCATCTTTTGATTACTCCAAATTATTTGACAATTTATTAATCTTTCTCTGCTACTTGGGAATAAGTTTACCCAAACTCAATAGCATAGTTAAGACATACCTACTGTGTATAGAGACAAGTTCACTTTTTTATATGTCTGCTTTTTTATCTATAGGTATGCCTTAGATGGTTTTCCCAGTTGCAATGTATGGCTGTGAAAGTTGGACTATAAGGAAGGCTGAATGCCAAAGAATTGAACCAAAGAACTATGGTGCTGGAGAAGACTCCTGCGAGTCCCTTGGACTGCAAGGCGATCAAACTGATCAGCCCTAGAGGAAGTCAACCCTGATTGCTCTTTAGAAGGCCAGTTGCGGAAGATGAAACTCAAATACTTTGGCCACCTAATGAGAAGGAAGGACTCACTGGAGAAGAGCCTAATGCTGGGAAAGATTGAGGGCAAAGGAAGAAGGGGACAACAGAGAATGAGGTGGCTGGATGAAGTCACTGAAGCAGTAGGTGTGAGCTTAAATGGACTCCGGGGGATGGTAGAGGACAGGAAGGCCTGGAGGAATGTTGTCCATGGGGTCGCGATGGGACTTCGCGACTAACAACAACAATGCCTTAGATATCATTTCCTAGCATGAAGATTCAGATTCAGAACTCCTGAGAAAGTTTGAGGAATGACCCAAGGTTTAAGCTTTATATATACAGGTAGTTCTTGACTTACAACCATTCATTTAGTGACCATTCTAAGTTACAATGGGACTGTAAAAAGTGACTTGTGGCCATTTTTTACACTTCTGACCCTTGCAGCATCCCCACACTCACATCAACAAAATTCAGATGCTTGGAAACTAATTCGTATTTATGACGGTTGCAGTGTTCTGGATGTGATCCCCTTTTGCGACTTTCTGACAAGCAAAGTCAATGGGGAAGCCAGATTCACTTAACAACTGGGTTACTAACTTAACAACTGCAAGCGATTCCCTTAACAACTGAATCATGCCTAGCAACGGAAATAAGGACTACCCGTATTAAGCCAGCCATGCCTTACAACTTATTCTGTAGGCCTGGAAGTGGTGAATGCCTAGTGCAATCTCACCATTTCACAGCACTGAGACTTGACAAACTACAGAATGTGATTCATGTCACAAACGACGCTTTAAAAAATGAATAAAGATTTTTGCCCATAAAATTATAATTGCAGTGTCAAGTTCTTCTGAAACATCTTGACAGCGAATGCTTTATTCAAGTTTAAGGGCATGAAGATAAGGAAAGCCAGAGGATTTGTAGGCCCTGAAATTAGAGTATATGTGTGCGTGGGGGGGGGGGGGATCCTTTCATTCCGTCTGTTTAATTTCATTGAGGCAACATTGTGTTTTCCTCCTCAACACATTCTCCCCTCCTTGAGATGAAACATTTTCAAGGGCTTGTCATTATCTGGGTTCCAATGTAGCTTCATTATACCCTTCTAGCTAATGCTTGCCAAAACATCTGTGCCAATGATGGCTTAATCTCCATTTTTGAAATGGATTTGTGCATTTAGTCAAAAGGGGTCGGATGGGGAATAATGAAAAAGAGGCCTAAGAAAAGGACAGGTCAGGCTCAGTGCTAAAGGCTCATTATGGTGATTCTCGAAAGGGCTAACAGGGCAGCCGAGCCTTTCAGCACTTTAGCCTTCTTCTTCTTCTTCTCTATTCTCTTGGGTGGTGCTTTTCATTTACCACCTGTGGTCTCAAAGCAGGGTCTGAACAGAATAGTTGCCAGAAGTGGTACCTTCTGCCCATCTCGGAGAGGTGGGAATACATTTCTTTCAGGTACAGATTGACACCAGGTAGGAAGTTTTACAAATGAAGAATATATTCATCCTGGAAAAAACAAAACCCCACCTTCATTTGCTCTGCTGTTAAGAAAGGGAAGTTTGTATTTTGCTAAACAGAATACTTAGCTAGAGGCACGCTTTAGAGTAGAATTGTTATTGATTTTATGTGCATTCATTCCAGATAAACAGGATTGTAAGACTTAAGCGTGGCATGAAAATCTTGCCAAATTGCTTTGACCAGGAGCAATGTAGCCTCAAAGAAATGAGTTTGTTGTGGCATCACAAACCCACGGGGACTTCTGAGCAAATGATGCTAGATGATCACATAGCATAATTCTCATGCATGTCGTTGATTTGGATTTTATTTATTTCTTGAAATCCATCCTTTTATTATTTTTACAAGTAATAGCAATAGCACTTAGATTTACATACTGCTTCACAGTGCTTTACAGCCCTCTCTAAGCGGTTTTTACAGAGTCAGCATATTCCCCCCCAAGAATCTGGGTCCTCATTTTACTGACCTCGGAAGGATGGAAGGCTGAGTCAACCTTGAGCCTGGTGAGATTTGAACTGCCAAATTGCAGTCAGCCGGCAGTCAGCAGAAGTAGCCTGCAGTACTGCAGTCTAACCACTAGGCCACCACGGCTCAAGACAGTGAACATATTCAACACACCTTCTTTCTCAACAATCCTGTGAGGTGGTTTAGGCCGAGAGAGAGTGACTGGCCCAAAGTCACCCAATTGGCTTTCATGCCTAAAGTGAGATTAGAATTCCCAGTCTCCTGCTTTCTAGCCTGGTGTCTTAATGTATTTTTCGGAGTATAAGATGCACCTTTTTCCCCCTAAAAGAGGCTGAAAATTTGGGTGCGTCTTATATTCCAAATGTAGCTTTTTCAAAGCTTTTTTCCCCAGCCCTAATGAGGTGCTAATGATCTTCCCGGCTTGCAGGCTTGTTTTCATTGCTACTCCCTCCAAAAAAAGGTTTTTTCAGCCCTAACGAGGTGCTAACGATCTTCCGTGCTGCAAACGTGTGGAAAACGGTCGTGAGTCACTTTTTTCAGTGCTTTTGTAACTTTGAACAGTCACTAAATGAACTGTTGTAAGTCGAGGACTACCTGTATCTTACTTCTTAGAATAAATTCATACAAGGATGACTATCATTACTCTATTAAGAACCTATGCCATATCAGGGGTGGCCAAATTATGGTTCTTTGAGGACCTGTGGACTTCAACTCCCAGAATTCCTGAGCCAGCCATGCATGCATGGCTAGATCAGGAATTCTGGGAGTTGAAGTCCACAGGTCCTCAAAGAACCATAGTTTGGCCACCCCTGCCATATCCTATTGCTCATGAAACTTGATTACAATTTAGTGTTTAATCTTAGAATATAGTTAAGTTTCAAAATATTATTCATTACTTTTAAATTCAGTCCCCCAAAACATAAATGAAATAGTATCCTCCCATTGTGAGACACAAGAGGATAGAAGCTACGCAAAGACAAACAATGATAGAAAAACATTGACTATAGCCAAATGACTCAGCTTGGGAGTCTTACCCTTAGCGTTTTTTCAACTTGTAGATTTCTATGCATTTACTTTTTTTCCTCCCTTAATGCAATAATGACTGTAATTTTGTAACAGGTTATTTATATGTGTGCAGATACTTTTTGAATGAAAGGAAATCAGTGGTTTTGAGGCTGCCCCTACAATAAACCTATTGTGACTCATTAGCACAATATTAATGAGGCTGGCTTTCAAAGCAGGTGTTTTTAAGTGCAATCAAAGCAGTTTTATTAGTCTACAAATTGTCGTGACTTGACAAAGAAGGCAGATGGGTTAATGCTCGGTTAACCTTTGCCTACATGCCTGATTTGGTTGATTAAGCAGCAATTGATAATGACCTTCAATTTGGCAAATTATCTAAAGGTAACGCAACATGAAATTCATTGTAATGGCATAATACCTGATAGAACTGTCTTCTCCTTCGTTTAGGGAACCACGTGACGATTTTCAGATTAAGCAGGAACAGCAAAACATTTAACGTGAAATGTAAAAATTGCAATTTACTTAGGAAACTACATTAAAATCAATATTTTCATTGTGGGATTTCCCAAGATTCTGCAAAAGTGTAGAGGAACGTGAGGAATCTATACAAAACAAAATTATTGAATACGTTTGCAATATCTGGAATGATTAATGCAAATATTATCTACTACTGTATGATGATGGCCTGCTTTGACTCATTTATCTGAAATATGAGTTACGTTATACGTATTTGCATCACAATGGTAATAATAATCTACATAATTATTTCTACATATCCATAGTGGTGAACAGTACAGAATATCCATACATTTGTATGCAACTGAGAATATGTAAAAATGTATTTATGCTGCTTGTTAACTAACACTTGGATTCAAATTATAGAGAAAATAATTAACTTAGGTTGATGAAAGAAAAAAACAAACAAACAGAACATGCAGAACATTCAAGTTAATTCAGAAAAGCTGATGAGACATAAAAAAAGTAGGGATGTAGTTAGCTAGGCAGCAAGGGAGCCAAAATGGGTTAAGAGAAAAAAGCATTAAAATATGATTGTAATAAGTTGCATCAATGTTACAAGGTTCCTGGCATACAAATTTTTATGAATTATACATGTTGCAAGAAAGTATGTTTTATATATTTATTTAATAAACATACAGACCACCCAAAATTCTGGACAACTTACAATTATGAAAAATCACCATGAAAGAAAAATAATTCACAAGCAGCTTAAAGACAGACATATAACTTAAACAGGGGACCAACCAGTAGCCTGCTCCAAGCCTGAGACGACAGCTAGGTGTTCAATAGTTTCCTGAACACCATCAGGGTGGGATCCATTTGCTAAAACATTGTCCAGTTCAAAGGTCCATGGGAACCCACAATGGTTTGAACATAAACTCATTAAACGCCTCCAGAAGGGAAATATAAAAAGGGTTGGGACTTGAAATTATTTGCTAAGCTGGGTTGAGAATCATAAAAGTACAGCTTGGATGACAGCTTAGAATTTGGCCTTGAGCCAAATTCATTTCAAGAAAATGCCTGGTCATTTAAAGCTGAAGAAAATACCTCAGCCTGGACTGGATCTTAGACAATTTCTTCATGTTACCTTCATTCCTGTGCAAGTTGGACAATTTCCCCCTTACACTGACAGTTAAATGCACAGCTGAGTCATTTTAATTGCACAGCTGGGGATTTTTCCTGATTTTATATATACTGTATATACTTCTGGAGAACAAAAAAAACCCCAATCAGTTGAAATACGATGGGTTATTATGATTTAAGAGCATGGGTGATCTAGAGGTGGAAAGAACAGAGGAAGCCAATAGTGACACAACAAGCATAGGTTTTATATTTTCCAACAGGCTCTTTCCTGAGATTCCAGAATGTACTCTCCAACTATTCTGGACTCCTCTCGGCTTCAACCAGTACATCAGAAAAAAACTACGGGATCTGTAGTTTAGAACAGGTGGAATGCTTCAGGTGGCTTTCTCTGCTTCAAAGGGCCTTCTCAGTCCAATCAAGCACTGTGGTCCCTTTTACCAGCCTTCCTGTTTTATACAATCTGGCCACAGGCATAACCTGAGGGCCTGTCACGTGGTGAATATTGTCAGTTGTATGTCTATGCAGGGTGATGCGCCCCTATCCTAATATTATGGTACATTCCAATACAAGCAGAACACATGATGTGATGTTCTGCGCATGTGTGCATTCCTGATTCTCTATTATTCTTCTGCCTTTGACTCTGACTGGAACAGTTGCATTTCTTAGCAAAGATGTAATTAACCAGAATTTATTGTTTTTGTAATGAAATAAATATTTTCTTTTAGACTTTTAATCTCGGCTTTATTTCTAACTGTCTGGACTCCAAGAAAAGATCCACATCGCCTCTATGAGATTTATTCTCACCTTAACAGAGCCACATTGCATCATCCCATTGAGTTGAAGCAAGTGGAAGATTGGATTGGACCATCTAATGTTCTGCTTTCTTATATATTCCCTTATTAGGAAAGGTGGAAGGAAAGAGAAGGAGATGAGCAGCAACAAGATGGACTCAGTTACAGTGATGAGAGATGCACCACTGAAAGAGGCTGGTTACGGATAGGTCATTGTTAGATTCACGCTTGATGAGACGAGTCACAGTAACTGTTCAGCACTTTAATTCACTCCAAGCTGTAGCTGATACTGAATGCCGGCAGGCTACAGGGAAGCCGCTTTTAAGGGCTTGCCTGGAGCCTGCCAGCCACTGACAGTCATTTAAAACTCCCGCTGCGTGATTAGCCAATCAGCGGCCTTTATGCAAATAATCCTACGTCTGTCCGTACGTAACAGTCATCATGGAGAAAATCTATGTGGTTGAGTTGAAAACGACTCAATGGCATATATAATCAATCATTTTTTTGCATTTCTTCTCCCCTTCTTTCCTTCCTGTCCTCTGTGCAAAAGGCTGCCAGGGAAGGGACAGATCACTCTGATCAGAGATCCAAATTAATCACTTGCAGAAGACCTAATGTGTTAAGGGATGCAAGGAGATTGAAGGCCCAAGTTATCTTGAGATCCAGATTGCCTGCCTCTGCTGTAAATGCAGGCGAGAACAATTTTTCTCTGTTGTTTAATTCTCTGATTTTCAAATTGGGAGAAAATCTTCCTACTGCCTATGAGTGGAACAGCCTAGAGAGAAGGAATTTAGAAGGGGATTTAGAAGGAATGACTGGAATGCTGCCATTTTCTCACCTTTCATTAGAAGGCTATCTGCTTACTAGTGATGACAGCCATTTGAAGATTCCCAGCATGGTTACAATTCATTTGTGGAACACCATGTAGTTTCATGTACATCTGAAAACAATTTTAGATGACATTAGGAATAGCTGCCAATAATTTATTTATTATTTATTTATTTTGTTATTCTTATATGCCGCCCAACTCCCGAGGGACTCGGGGCGGCTTACAACAAGGAGAAATACAAGAATAAACAAAGAAATTGCATAAAATTTAAAAACAAGTACAAAAATATAAAACAATTATTTACAACAGCAACATCCATTCAACACATACATACTTGGGGGGTAGGCTCAGGTGGAATTAAGTTGTCCCCCCCACCTGCAGGAAAAGCCATGTCTTAATGGCTTTACGGAAAGCCAGCAGAGTGGGGATAGTCCGGGTCTCTGGGGGTAGTTGGTTCCAGAGCACGGGGCCAGCCACAGAGAAGGCTCTCCCCCTGGGGCCCGCCAGCCGACATTGTTTGGCCGACGGGACCTGGAGGAGGCCAACTCTGTGGGCCCTAACCGGTCGGAGGGAAGTATGAGGCAGAATGCGGTCCCGAAGATATCCTGGTCCTAAGCCATGAAGGGCTTTAAAGATGGTGATCAATACCTTGAATTGGACCCGGAGACCGATGGGCAGCCAATGCAGCTGGCGGAGTATCGGTGTCACGTGGGTGTACCTTGGCACACCCACCACAGCACGCGCAGCCGCATTTTGCACCAACTGAAGTCTCCGGATACTCTTCAAGGGTAGCCCCATGTAGAGCGCATTGCAGTAGTCCAACCGCGAGGTGACAAGGGCATGAGTGACCGTGAGTAGCGCCTCCTTCTCCAAATATGGCCGCAACTGGTGCACCAGGCGAACCTGTGCAAAGGCCCCCCTAGCCACAGCAGAAAGATGGTGGTCCAATTTTAGCTGTGGATCTAGGAGGACCCCCAAGTTGCGGACCTGGTCTGAGGGGGTCAGTTTCGCACCCTCAAAGACCAAGGAGGGGTAATTGTCATGAACCTTAGGAGGCAATATCCACAGCCACTCAGTCTTATCGGGGTTTAGTCTGAGCCTGTTCCTCCCCATCCAGATCTTAACGTCGTCCAGGCATCGGCACATTACGTCCACTGCCTCCCTGAAGTCAGACGGGGTGGTGATGTACAGCTGGGTGTCGTCAGCGTACTGGTGGAAACACACCCCATGTCTGCGGATGATCTCACCCAACGGTTTCATGTAGATGTTAAACAGGATGGGCGAGAGAACCGACCCCTGGGGCACCCCACATAATAGGGGCCTAGGGGACGATCTCTGCCCACCTGCCAACACCGACTGCATCCGATCGGCGAGATAAGAGGAGAACCACCGTAAAACGGTGCCTCCCACTCCCAACTCGCCAAGCCGATGCAGAAGGATACCATGGTCGATGGTATCGAAAGCCGCTGAGAGGTCAAGTAGCACCAGGATGGAGGAGTTCCCCCCATCCCGGGCCCGCCAGAGATCATCCATCAGGGCGACCAAGGCAGTTTCGGTACTGTAGCCGCGCCTGAAACCCGACTGATAAGGATCTAGATGGTCTGTTTCATCCAGGAGCTGCAGAAGCTGAGTCACCACCACCTTCTCCACAACTTTCCCTAAAAAAGGTAAGTTGGAGACTGGACGATAGTTCTTCAAATCAGCTGGATCCAGGGAAGGCTTCTTCAGGAGAGGTCGCACCACCGCAGTTTTTAACGACTGCGGTACGGATCCCTCCCTCAAAGAAGCGGTGATCACCGCCCGGATCCAGCTGCATGCCACCGCCCTGCTGGCCGAGACCAGCCAGGAGGGGCACGGGTCCAATAAACAGGTGGAGGTCCCCATCGCTCCCATAGCCCTGTCCACATCCTCGGGAGAAACAGGCCCAAACTCCTCCCACAAAGATGGATTAAGACTGGCCCCTGTCAACTCTATGGACTCTGCCCTGCCAGAGTCCAAGTCCAACCGAATCTGAGCGACTTTATCCGACAGAAACTCAGCAAATTCCTCAGCTCTGCCTTGCAAGTGTTCCTCGCTCCCCCCTTTTCCAAGGAGGGAGCGAGTCACCCTAAACAAGGCGGCTGGACGAGAATCTGCGGACGCAATAAGAGCGGAAAGATAGGATCGTCTTGCCGCCCCTATCGCCACTAAATAAGATCTGATGTAAATTCTTAATAGTGTTCGGTCAGACTCGGCCTTCTTGGTCCTCCAGCGGTGCTCCAGACGTCTCTTCTGGCGTTTCATCTCCCGGAGCTCCTCGGTAAACCAGGGAGCTTTCCGGGATCCACTGCCACGGAGAGGTCGCTTAGGCGCAATTCGGTCTAGAGCCCCTGATGCTGCGGTGTTCCAAGCAGCCACCAGGGAGTCAGCCGAATTGTGTACCAGGGTTTCAGGTATTTCCCCAAGTTCCCTCTGGAATCCTTCCGGCTCCATTAGGCGCCTGGGGCGGAACCACCTAGTCGGTCCCGCCTCCCTGCGGGGGAGGAGTGGGGTCGTGAAATCCAGCCTCAGTAGGAAATGATCTGACCATGACAGAGGGGTGATGACTATGTCCCTTATCTTCAGATCATCTCTCCACTGCCCCGAGAGATATACTAGGTCAAGCGTGTGACCACCCTCATGAGTCGGACCCTGGATTACTTGGGTTAGGTCCATGGTTGTCATGGAATCCATGAACTCCTGAGCTATCCCAGAGGTTTCACCAGCAGATGGCAAGTTGAAGTCCCCCAGCACCATAAGCCTGGGGAACTCAACCGCCAAGCCGGCTACTGCCTCGAGCAGCTCAGGCAGGGCCTTACTTACGCAGCTGGGAGGCAGGTACGTTAAGAAAAGGCCCACCTGAACCCCTAAGTCCAACTTCAGAAGGAGCGTCTCACACCCAACAATCTCCGGGGCAGGGATCCTACGAGGATGCAGATTTCCACGCGTTATAATTGCCACTCCTCCCCCCCTTCCCTGGGGTCGAGAATGGTACTGCACCGAGAAACCGGCTGGGCATATCTCAGAGAGGGCTACTCCCCCCTCTTGCCCTAGCCAGGTCTCGGTAACACATACCAGGTCTGCCCCCTCCTCTGTGATTAAATCACGTATCAGGGGGGCTTTGTTGATAATTGACCTGGCGTTAAGCAGTAACATCCTGAGCCCAGGGCCCTGAGAACCCTGGTTGCCAGGTATCCGGGCTGAGCAAGATGGAACCAAGACAGAGGGGCCGGAACAAGGGATCGCTTGAAGACAGCGAGGTCTTATTCCCCGAGAGCGGCCCTCCCCTCTGCTCCCGCCATATCTGCCTCTTCCCATAATGACCGAGATGGTCCGGCTCTCTTCCCCACCAGAGACCCCCCACCCGCTGGCCCCCTTCCTTTCCTGCAGGCCATACATACCATTCTCATACATGCCATTCTCATAAATACCATCCATCCTCCTACGCACTCATACCCATACACATACACATGTCAGATCTCAGAGGAGGAGAAATACAATTTAAAATAAGTATTATTAAATGTTAATAATAGAGTAATTAATTATGTTAGAGTAATTCTTTACTAGTTATCAACAAAATATGCCATAATACAACTATATAAGCATTTTTATGCATTAGAATAAATGTTGGAATTATATTTTGACATTGCCACCTTACTTGTATATGCAGATCATAAACAGCCAGGGAAAAATTTAAGCTAGCAGACAGAGAGAATGTTGGGTTATTTATAAAAAGCTTAAATATCTGTTTGTTTGAGGCATTGGGCTACGAGTTCAAAAATATCTATAAACCAGCATAAATATATACTAACTTTTCCATAAAATGTTTTCAGTGATCATTTAAACCTAATTAAGTATTTTATTCCAATTCAACATCTTGGCTTCCAGTAAACCTCATCAAATAACTCAATGGCTTTTCTTTTTTACTTTTGCCCATTTAACTATGGGTTTCATATATTACTGGGTGGAAATAGGGGATCCGAAAATACTATAGTCGACACTAAAATTCAAAAGAAAAAGTCCTGGGGTATCTTATGTGAAAGATGACACTTAAAAAATTAAAAAGAAAAAAGAAAGTGTATTTTAGTTAGCATATCGTTCAAAATGTTCATGCAGTCCTTAAAATTGTTCTGATTTCAGATGGCTAAATTAACTTCCTTGATTAGAAAAAAGACAATATTTACATTTATGGCTGCTGGAAATGACTTTTGGACTTTTTGCATGAATCAGAAAAAAGGCACTGATGACTTGTGGTTTTGAAGATTTAGAAAAAAAATAGATAATTGAAAAAAGTGAGCTTTTTGTAATTATAGAATAAGAGATAAACTTACTTATAGTTGTTGCAAAGGAAATAGGAACTTGCTTCTTTCCATTATTTTTTTCATCTTTTCTTTCTGCACTTTTTTTTCTGTCTCTTTTTCTTTACTCTGTATTACTTTGTGTTTGTTTTTATGTTCTCATACATATACACATACATATACTGTATATATTGACAAAACCAGCAATTTAATTCAAAGTAGATTGAACAAAAAGCACGCCTTCATGAACTCAGATTAAATTCTGAGTAAACTTCACTTCCAGCAGCCTAAATATAACTATGCTAGTTGACAACCTAAGAAACCTGGTCCTGCTAGGTTCCTGAATGGTATATATTTTTCTTACATGGCAGCAAGGGACTACAATTCTAGTAAAAATCTAAGGAAGAAATTGAAGTTTTTGTAAGAATATTTGTAAGTGCCATGGTGGTGCAGTGGTTAGAAGGCAGTATTGCAGGATAATTCAGCTCACTGCCAGGAGTCTGAGCCTGACTAGCTCAAGGTTGATTAAGCCTTCTATCCTTCAGAGGTCAGTAAAATGAGGACCCAGATTGTTGGGAGCAATATGCTGACTCTGTAAACAACTTACAATACAGAATGTGATAAAGCACTATGAAGCGGTATATAAGTGTAAGTGCTATTGCTATTGTAAAACACTGCTTGCTGGAGTTTGTGATGATGATCAAAAGAGATTCAAAAGAGGTAGTGGGACATTCTCTGGTTGTCCCTCTGCTATCCCCTCTTTTCCAGCCACTCAACCACCAGGCAGCAGTAATCATCTAAGGCAGGGGTGTCAAACTCAAGGCCTGAGGGCCAGATCTGGCCCGCGGGGTGCTTAGATCTGGCTCCCTGGGCCACCATGGAAACAGTGAAGGACTGGTCCATGGTGCCTCTGCCAGAGAAAATGGAGCTCGGGAGGGCTGCCCTCCGGAGCTCCGTTTTCGCTGGCAGAAGGTTGCAGGAGGCCATTGCAGCTGAAAATGGACCTCGGGAGCCCACTTTCTCTGGCAGAGCACTCAGGCTACCACAGGCGCCCCTGACACGAGTGACTAGGCTGGCCATGCCCACCCTGGCCACACCCACTTCAGCCCCCTGAAGTCAAATCGAGTTTGACACCCCTGATCTAAGGGGATCTGTAGGGAGCTTAGTTAAGTTTGTTTTGTGAGCCTTCTCATGATGGTAGCCATAGGAAAGCCAGAAAGGCACAAGATACATTGGAGAGCCATTCATCTTAGAAAGGACTACCTGACCTGGGCTGAAAATATTTGGATGCTCACTCAGCGATAGCCAATATTTTCCTGTCTGGTGAGATCTAATGGTTATCTGGATTTTTGCTATCCAGGTCTGGTAACTCTACCTAAGCGGAATGAAATGGACCTTTCAAACAATGGATCAAGAAGGGAGGGGTCAAGGCTTGGGCCCTGATGTTATCTATCTGGTGTCCACTATTTAATAGCAATAGCAATAGCACTTAGACTTGTATACCGCTTCATAGTGCTTTACAGCCCTCTCTAAGTGGTTTACAGAGTTCAGCATATTGCCCCCAACAATCTGGGTCCTCATTTTACCGACCTCAGAAGGATGGAAGGCTGAGTCAACCTTGAGCCTGGTGAGATTTGAACAGCTGAACTGCTGAACTAGCAGTCAGCTGAAGTAGCCTGCAGTGCTGCTTTTAACTACTGCGCCCCCTCGGCGCCTAAAAGGGCTGCTTCTTTTTGTCTAATGTTCAGACGTCTTTTTCTATCATTTCTTTGTGGTATGTCCGATACCAAATATCTGACAGTGATATGATGTGGATGCTTTTTACTAATAAGCCAAATCTATCCTCGTACTTTGGGAATGTCAGTAAAATTATCCAATCCATCGCAGCTTCCTTTTGTGCAGTCCTAGGAAATGTAGAAATAATCTAGTTGAACTGAAGTGGTTGGGTTGATATAGAGACTATGCTCAATGGTGCAATCAGAGTGCAAATTGGTTATAAACTTTGTTACATAGACAATATTTCAAGAGTTATCTGTGATTGAGTTTCAATAATGTAATATTTACGCCAGATGGTACAGATGAATGAACTGTCATATTTAAACTGCAGCTGAAAGCAACACAACCCAAGCCACAAACAAATTAAGCCAAAGGCTTTAGATTTTAAACGTCAATTCTATGAGTTTTGATTTGAAATGTAAACAAGATTCTGAAATACTCCAGGAAGCAAAATATTTTCTTTATATAAATATCATCCCCAAACCTGAAACCAACATAATAATAGATCAGCCTTCCTAACCTGATGCCCTCTAGAGATTTGGGGATTATAAATCCCACAATTTCCCAGCGGTATGGTTGGCACATAAGCCATGCTTTTGGGGGGGAAATATCATAAAACCATCTTAATCCTCTTACAGAGTTGTAGGCCATCCTAACCGTGTTTATTCAGGATTAAGTTCTACAATGTTTTCTCATTGGTAACTGTGCCTAGGCCCATTGGGGGGGGGGGAAGCTGATTAATTTCATTTTATTTATTAGGAACAAGCCCCCAAAAGCTAGGTTAATTCTTGACTGCTAATTAGAGATTTCTATATTATAGCACTCATATTTAAGTAAAACACTGTTTAGGATTGTCCAGTGCAGATTACTAGCCAAGATGGAAAGGGAAAGATCAGATTTTGAGTTGCCTTTAAAATTGGCCAAGAAGTATGAGACATTATTGCAGTGGTTAGAATACAGTACTGAAGGGCTAACTCACTCCTCACTCCAGGAGTTCAATTCTGAGTGGCTCAAGGTTGACTCAGCCTTCCATCCTTCCGAGGTCGGTAAAATGAGGACCCAGATTGTTTGGGACAATATATTGACTTTGTAAACTGCTTAGAGAGAGCTGTAAAGCACTGTGAAGCAGTATATAAGTGTAAGTACTTTCAGTTTTGCCATTATTTTAAATTGCAGTATGTGCTTAGTTACATAGAAATCCCAGAACATCTTATTGTTCTCTTGTGAAACCTACGCACAGGTCAAGAAGCCACAATCTGGATGGAACATAGCAAAATAAACTGGCTCCAGGTTGGCAAAGGTATGAGACCAAGTTTTATACCATCTTTTCTTTTTCAGCTTAATTGTAAGTATGTCTTGAGAGACCAGCTGGATTAGAAGAACATGAGCATGATTTCAAAACAGCAGATAGAAAGATCAGTAATTTGCCCTATACTATATATACTATACATAAAATGATTCTTGATAGCTGAAAATATAATTATCTCCAAATCTGAGTAATGAATGTCAGGAAGCACCGTGAAAACAAATATGAGACTATGACCAAACTAATGACAACAGGTCCAGCAATCAACTTAGAATTGACAAGAAAGATACTGAAGTGGTGGAGAGCTTCTGCCTTTTAGGATCAACTGTCAGTAACACAATTACGAGTCAAGGGATATGCTACAGACCAGTGCTTAGTGGTGTAATAATGGAAGTCTTGGAAAAGATAGATAATGGTATGTGTCTTTGCTTATTAAGATCAGAATAGTGCAGGCAGTAGTTTTTTCCTGTGATACTGTATGGAAGCAAAAGTTGGACTTTGAAGAAGCAGGATAGAAATAATATTGACCTTTTTGAACTTTGGTGTTGGAGAAGACTCCTGAGAATACGGTGGAGAATTGTGGAGAACCAAGAAACTAAATAAATGTATCTTTAAATCAATCAATTCAGGATTCTTACTTGAGGCACAAATGACCAAACTCAAATTATCCTGTTTTGGAAGACTATAATGCTGGGGAAGGGGAAAGGGGGAAAAAAAGAGGATGACTAGCAACCAGGTGAAATGACTCAATTACAGTTTTGATATTTGATCATTGAAAGACTGAAGGACCTGGGTGGGGAGAGATTTTCCTAGGAAAAAAGTCTGTCTGTGTAGTTGCTAAAAGTCAACACAAACCTGATGGCAGATAAATCAACATGCCACAGTGATTCCAGCATTGCTTGGGGGATTTTTTTTGTCTCAAGTGTCAGACATGCAGTGACTAACCAAGGTTTACAGCTTTCAGTTTTTACTTCCTGAACTAAAAGTTTAACTTATCAGCATAGGTTTGTGTTTTGAAAGAACTAAGATAGGACATGTTGGACCCACTGTTCCCTCTAAGGTGTGCGGCTGCGCATGTGATGAGAGAACGCCGTGCGGAAGTTTCTAACTTCCGGCCGGCATTTTCTAATGGGAGAGGCTGCGCGGCCGCGCAGATGATATGAGAACACCGTGCACCATTTTTTGCTATTACAGGGAACATTGGTTGGACCACATCCACTATGTATAGTTTCTCCATTAATGTAATGGCTCTATACAGCTAGGGTTCCCATATATTGTTAACACTTTGCAACAAAGCTTGAACAATCCAATATAGACAGTTGTCCCATCTTGGCACTTTCCCCATATTTTCAGGTAATTTTTTTTTTACCAGCATGCCATTACCTGAGTCAGATCACATGAAACCATCTGCTGGTTAGGAAGTCTTGTTTCATAGTGAGAACGGAACATCCTGTTCTCAACTTCTTATCTTCTTCAAAGGTGTTATTCTCCTGAAATGTTCCTGACAAATCTTTTTGCCTTTTCTGCCTGCTTTAAATGGGCCACACGTATTCTACATGGCCGTTCACACAAACACAGTTCATAAAGTGCACATTATCACTGTACCATGGCATTATAGCACAATTGACATTAAATGCATTAATTAATGGTGTAATACATAATTAATATTTTACTTATTCATTAATCAAATTTGTATAGCTGCCCATCTCATCAAAAGCCGATCTGGGCAGTGCACAATTTCCCACAATTTTCTAATATCTACCACAAAGCATTATAAAGTAGGTAGACCTAGGAACTGTGGAGATACTCCCAAGTAAGTCTTAAATTAAGACACAGAATGTTTCTAAGTCATTCTTATGTGTCATAAAAATGTGTGAAACCTCCCACAGCCATCAAGGGCAAAGATAACACACAAGTTCTATGAAACACCGGCTGGTTCAGAAAAAGAATGACGGATTTTGTGTTGAGGACTCATAATTATAAACATTATGCAACCTACCCTTTCATTTCCTTTTGTTATACTTTGCTTCTTCTGTGGAATCTATGATATAATGCTTTATATTAAGAACGCTGAACTGTTATTTGTGTTTTGCATCCGCAGGGTTTGAACCATACCTATTTGCAGCTGATAGCTAATCTTTCCGGAGATGACTCATTGGAAACTGAAAATTCATCAGAAGATTTTGAACAAAGGGATTTCGGGGGAGGGGGGGAGTGAAGAGGCAATCTGCATAAAATTGTAGGGAGTTTTTCTCTCCCTCCTGCATCTTCTAGACTAGAGTTTAGTACAGATGTATCTCAAACGTGTTCTGGGGAGTTCATTCACTGTACTTTATCAGATGTCTCTCCTTAGTTGCAGATCTCAGTTCAAGGCAAACTATTGTTAAATTGGAATGAAAATTGATTGTGTGTACCAGAAGTGGGCAACTTGAGAATCCATGTGTCCCTCATCTACTTTTCGGCAGATGATTGGCTCCCTTCTGATTGGCTCCCAGCTGATTAGCTGAAAATAGCAGAAGGGCAAAATTTAAAAAAACCAACACTATCCTTCCATTCCATGAAAAAAAATCCTATAATCCCCTTTTAAAAACCTTATTTTTATGATCTGCCCCTTTTGTAGTGTGGTTGTTACCATGCTTCAGTGGTATACCTTGGCCCAGTGAAGTTGGGCATGCAAGCAGCATGCTACACTCATGCTGCTAATAATTAGGGATGTGCATTTTAGATCCAGATTCAGTTCCAAAATAGTGATTCACAATAAACTGAGACATGAGTGTAGTTTTTGTCTTCATTTTCTGAAGCAGCTCAGTTCTTCCAGGACTGAGTGGTAGCTGTCAAGAGCAAACGTGTGATCCTGGGAAAAGATGCAACTGCTGGAAAAAGTTGCATGTAGTGCAAGGTTTATATTTTTCCAAATAATTTCTGAAGGGCTGAGTTAATAATAGTATTAATGGCAATCAATCAGTCTAAATAATGATGGAGGAGAATAACAAACTAATTTAGCAATGAAAAGTAGAAGACAATTGCGTATCAATTTCAATGCCATTGCCAGGAGAAGCCCAGTTCGTTCTGTTGGAGAATAATTAATACATCAATGTTCCATAAAAACATTTCTAAATTTTGCATAAAATCAGGAAAAGGAGAGGGGGAAATCAAGGTTAAGCAGTTTTATTGGTACACTTCATAGAAAACGGCTGTCTCTCATGACATGACTAAACAACAACTTAGTTAAGGAATGAGTATTTCTCTTTTTTTCACCTCATATTTTCTTTCTTCCTTCTTTTTCACATATTTTACTAACTTTTTCTTTCCTTCCTTCTTTTTCTTATCATATCAGAATATCAGGGCCAGCAAAGCATAAGAATAATATGCAGGACATGTCAGTCAATAATGAATTAATTGTCAAGCTCTGAGGAAGTCAGGAGATTCAAGCAATTCAAATGAGTATAAAGATTTATTGCAAGATTAAGCTCTCTACAAGAATCTGGCCAACTAATGGTCAAAGGAAATGTGTGGGAGATAAGATAGGCATTCAAGGTGAACTGGACATAGATCTGTTGTAGGCGTGCAGGGACATGTGACTAATGATGCATTTGACCTCACCCTCGGACTCAGCCTGGTCAACTCCTACATTAATCCTAACACTTATCCATGTCTTCTGGATCTTCATTGTTTTATGAATGGTAGAGGGCAAGAGATGACAATCCTTTTGAACTGGGGACAAATGTGGATTTTTGAGAGTCTGAACAGCTATCAACTTATGTATGCATAATTTATCCCACTCAAACTCATTCATGAAATGCCCAGTACTTGAATTGCTGAGGGTACTCCCTGCATCCCTTCTAGCATCCCATCATACTCCCTAGTACTCTAGCTTACCATGTTGTGTTCTCTAGGCATTTCTCCAACCCCTATAGGGCACTACAACTGTCAAACATTTTTACTTCCTAAGAATGCTTATGGGACTAAAACATGGTAATAATCAAGTCCGATGCTTTGCTTAACACATTCTAGAACATTGTGTTTTTCCATACTTATTAATGTTAAACAGTTTTTAAAATTGCATTTCATTCAAGTAAGGCAGGGAGCTTGGCAGATACTACCAAAGTTCTGCCATCACAGATATGTTGGTGGACATCCATCTTTCCTACATATAGAAGAAAGATACATGGATTACTTGTGTATATTAATCAGGAATATGTGGTTGATTCTTATCTAACCTTCCCTTTATTCTGAACTGGCTGTGATCCACAGCTGTTTGTTAGAAGCTGTGATGATGTCATGTATATTGTGTCAGCACTGTTCAAATGATGTCAATCATGCGATGCAGCTAAGGCAAATTATATTATCCATGTCATCATCTACGTGATAATGCCATGGTATGGTAATGTCACAGAAAGTCACGTTGTCATCCCATCAAAAAAATCACACTCAAAGGCTGCATACAAGTCATAAGAGGAACAATGCAGGGTGGGAAGGTTGTTGAATACTCGGTGAATCGTTTCAGCAATATCATTTCAAATAAAAGAACCGTACTGAAAGAAACTATCTTTTTGTACAGCCTTACAGTAATGCTTATAGTGTGACGCATGAAGTGGAGTGAGTGTGATATCCTCACCCTTTTAGACATATTATTATGATAATTCAATATTTATTTCAACCCACTTGAAAAATGGATAAATCAATGGTGATCTCAATTGGAAACCAAATTGGCAAATTAAACCAAAAGATGATCCCTATTCCTCACCCCCCACTTTTTTTTTCTCTTTTGAAAGTAAGCATAGGCAATGAAAATATGTCAATGTTTTGTCAGTATTGATAGCCCGGATGTGCCCTTAAGCCTATCCATTTCAAGTCAATTCTTCTTGAATACATCGATGTATGCCAAACTCTTTTCAGCCAATGATCACTGCTGCAAGCATCCATGCAGGCCAAACGGGCTATCTAGAGTTTGCTGTTCTCCCCATTACTAAATGACCATCATGGTATGGTTCCAACTGAAACCAGTAATCACGAGTTGAATGGTGACGGACTCATTCAGCCTTGAGTGGCAAAACAAATTCCACTATCTTGCTCAACATTCCTAACTGCGCTCTCTTGATTCTTTTACCAAGTCTGGAAAACTACTCCATAATCAGATAGACATTTCTTCCCACTCAGAGATTGAGAGACTGAATGTGAAGATGGTGGGGAGGGGCTGCAGTAAATGTTAAAGCCATAAAATTATCTAGAAAGTTCGGCTTTATTTGCTTCATATCCGAGAGATATGGTTTAGAACTCATTTATGACATACGTTTAGAGAGCTTCTATGCATCTTAACAGAAAGCTCATCTTGCAAATTCTAATGCATTAAAAAAAATTACACGCAATGAAAGATGCACACTGGGAGGGAGGAAGGGGGGAATGCAGAAATATTTCATTCTCCTCCCCCCCCCTCCATGAATTTAGCACTACTAAGTCCTCTGTTAGAGAGGAAGTTTACTTTACTTTACAAGAAGAGTCCTCCACTCCTCTACTTGCAACAGAATACCTTACGCAATGACTTCCGGTTTGGAGCGCTCCATCGCGGACGTCCCTTCGTTGGACGCCTTTCCGATCTTTGTTAAAAGCCGCCAGAACAGCTGTCTGGCGGCTTTGAAATCTCTTCCCCGGGCAAAGGGGAGAGATGAGAGCCTGACAGGTGGGGTAGAGCCCCCCCAGCGCCCTAGGAGCCATCTGGTAGGGCGCGAAGGGAGAGCTCCCCATGCAGCCTGTCTCCAGCTCCGAAGATCAGGAAACCTCCGTTTTTGCGGAGCTAGATGGAGTGACCAGCCGCTGCTTCAAGAATGGGATTTATAATTACATTTAAACTATAGAAGCAGACAGAGAGAAACAGGCGTGAGATGGGCAAGTACTGAAACCTCTTTTTTTCTTTTTTTTTCAACTCCTGGGTAAGCTTTCACTTCGGCAAGGGAACAAAGGAAACAGAGTAACAATATGGCGATTGAGAAGTGAAAGTGACTTTCGTTTCCCCAGAGGCTTTGTTTTTTTTTCTCTCTCTCTCTCTTATGGAAACTTTTAACTTGGAAAAATGGTTTTTTCTTTCTCTGTCTCCTAACTCTGGATTAAAGTTATAACAGAAATATTTCCAATAATAAAAGACTACCTGATTTTTAAACTGGAAAGAACTTTAACAGGCACCTGGCTTTCTTTCTTTTTCATACTCTTTTGAAACACCAATGGCTTCAAAGTCTGGAAAGATTGTTTTGACTAAAAGAAATGACTATTCATCTGGATATATTTCTAAAATGCAATTTAACACTGAGCTAATACTTCCACAGCCTTTGACACCTGAAAATTTATTAAATAATTTAAAGATTATGAAACATGAACTTACTTTGGAATTTAATCAGAAAATAAGCGAGATAGACAAAAAAATGCAGGCTGCTTTGAAGAATATGAATCAACAACTCAGATTTGATGTGTTAGAGGTTTGCAAAGGTTTAGCAACAAATATTGAAGTTTTGGCAGAACGTATTGAAACAAATAAACAAGCTTTGGCAACCTCGGTGAATTACATAGACAAAATCCAAAATGATATTGCAAACTTTGAAAAAGAGGTCTTGATGACACAGTTCAGATCCATGGAAGTTGCTATAAGGATCAGAGGTTTGAAAGAAGAATTATATGAAAATTTAAAAGGCAGGATGGTTGATGTACTGGATCAGGTGTCTGGAATTTCCAAAGTGGAATTGGCTACACAAATCGACAAAATATACAGAATCAATTCGTGGTACGCTAAACAAAAGCATTTACCAAGGGACATTGTCATATATTTTACCACAAGAGCTTTACGGAATAGAATTATACAAGCAACGTTTAACAATAATCTTATGGTGAATGGTCAGGAACTAAAGATTTGGAAAGAAATCCCCTCTAAAATGCTTAAAGCCAGAAAAAGCTATACTTTTTTGATTGATGAATTTAAGAGATTAAATTTACAATATAAATGGGAAGCGCCAGTTGGAGTAGCAGTAAAATTTTCTGGAAAAAGATATCGGCTCAACACGATAAAAAAAGCTACTGAATTTTATGTCAATGTTTTAAAGGCTGATATATCCAAGATTCCAGAGGAAGGATGTATGAAAATAAAAGAGGAGGAGGAGGGGAAGCCATCTTTGATGGATCAAAAGGAAATAGATTCAAAAACACAAAAGGAGTGCCAGAACCAGATAGCTGGGGAAAAGGAGATGGAGATCTGGGATCAGATGGGAGACGAGTCGACAAATCTGAATTTACTGAACTATTAAAAGATGAACTATCAAGATACAAAACGATGTGATGTTGAAATATATTGGACGGATAGAGATTAATATGATTGCATTTTTCCTTTTCCCTACTTAATGATTACCTATGCAATATTTAGTTAAGTTTTATATATCTTTGAGGTTACTTTTAATGTTAATTATATTAGATATATATAGTTTGTTGAAGATTTGTTTATTCTTTTTTCCCTTTCTTTTTTGTTTATTGAAGTTAGTAAGTTAATTTAGAATAATATTATGTTATTAATATTATGATGAAATTCAATATTTAATGATTACTTATGTAACATTTAGTTAAGTTTTATCTTAGAGGTTATTTTTAATGTCAATAATATCAGTTTAAGCATAAGCCTAAATGTGTAAAGTCTATCACAAAATATTAGTTTAAGATTTTTGTATTTTATACTTAGTTATTATTTATATAACATTTACTTTGTATTAGATAGAGGATTGAAGGGAGGAGGTAGGAGGTTTGTTTGTTTGTATTGTTAAAGAGATTTCTCTTTCTTTCTTTTTTTTTATTCTTTTTTGTATCTTTACTATTGTATACAAATGCGATATATTATTAGTGTATAATCTGGAGTTGAAGTTTTTTTAAAAATAGTGTTCTTTTTTTTCTTTTTTCTTTTCTTTTTATTAACAATTTAAATTTATTATTATGCCCTGTATTATCTCTGGGAAGTCCGGGGGGGGAGGTGGGGAGGGAAGGGGGCGGGTTCGGGGGGGGAGGAAAAAAACAAAAAAAAAACAAAAAATGTTTGTACTTTATATTTAATATTTTGCTACTACTCATGTAATTTTGTACTAATAAAACTTTTTGGAAAAAAAAAAAAAGAATACCTTACGCAACCAGACTCGAAATCCTGGGCTTAGAAAGCTTAGAACTACGTCGCCTTCGGCACGACCTAAGCATAGCTCATAAAATTATCCGCTACAACGTCCTTCCTGTCAACGACTACTTCAGCTTCAACCACAACAATACACGAGCACACAACAGATACAAACTCAAAGTGAACTGCTCCAAACTTGACTGTAGAAAATACGACTTTAGCAACAGAGTGGTAAATGCCTGGAACTCACTACCTGACATTGTGGTTTCGTCACCAAACCCCCAAAACTTTACCCTCAGACTGTCCACTGTTGACCTCACCCGATTCCTAAGAGGTCAGTAAGGGGCGTGCATAAGTGCACCAGCGTGCCTACCGTCCCTGTCCTAATGTTCCCTCTTATCAGTACCCATCTTATGTATATAAACAATGTTATATCTATGTATATTACCAACATGTACTTGACAAAAATAAATAAAATAAAATAAAAAAGTGGTGGCAAACCACTTCTGAAATTTTGCCAAGAAAACTGCAGGGACATGTCCAGGCAGTCTTCAAGGAATCAAGACTGACTCGAAGTCACCAAAAAAACAAAACAAAACAAAATAACAACAAAAAAATCTTATGTAGTATTCAGACAACTGATTTTTTTTTAAAAAGTGTCAGCCTCACAGCTGTCTAAAATAAATCCAAAGCACCCAGTTTCTGCTTCAACACAACCACCAGAAGCTATCCAGCTTTAATTTTGAAAATTATCTACATACTCAATATTGTTACCACATTCATTCTGTTTTACCTGTTCCGTGTAATAGGTTGCTAAGCTAAACAACAAACCATAACCAAACAAACCATATTTTAGCATTGCATGTTCTGAGCACCCACCCTTCAGAAATACAGATTCGATTTCAGCCTTTCGCTAACCTGTATTGTAAAGTGATTTATTTGGAGTTGGTTTACATGCTGAGTGGAACCTTGTGGCTTGAAAACCGTGGTTTATGATTGTCTGAATGGCATAAATCCAGCCATCTGGGGCTTATTTCATAAGCTGCGATTTTGAACAAATTAGATCATATATTGCTCACCTGGAAGCTGTTCATGAAATCAAGAGATTTTACATGGAGGGTTGAGCTATAGGAGGCCCTGTCAAAAGCGTATAAGTTATTCCTAAGGAAATGGTGTCCTTTTACATTTAGGAATCTCTTTATGAGCAAAAATACATTATTTAAGATTCAGGGAAACCTCCTTTTTTTAAAAGACTGAGAAAAATTCCAATGATTATAGCTTGCCATTTCAAGCGAGCTCCCAGTAAGAAGGATTATGCGGCTACTATCTTGGGAGTCATATAGCTAGCAGTCTGGGAAAGCCATTTTTAGCAGGGTGAACTAGAGGTGATGCGTTTGATTGAAACATCTATGACAAGCCAATGAGCTCACAACTCACAGGCCGATAAAAATCTGACAGGATAGTTTAAGACCAAGGTTGAAGTGAGGCACGCTTGTCTCTTCCTTGATTACTGTTTAATTCGTATTAGAGGCCACCATAACATTGGCCAAAAATGAACCAGGAAGGGACATAACATGCTTCCAGATGGCTAACAGGCTTTGCTTCTGGTATAACAGATATCAAATCACTCATACCTGAACATGATACCCTGGAATGTTCAGGCATTAGGGATGCATTAGCAAGCTAATTATAATATTCATCAAAATCTTATTTTTTAAAAAAAGCATGGGAAAGTTCAAAACGATAGTCCATAAATGGGCATGCCAGAAAATATAATAAATGCATTTGCACAATACATCTATCCCTTAATCATGGTTTAGTCAAAACTCTAATTTGGGGGATTTACCTGATACACTGACCTAAAAACTGATCCTACTGACTGATTATCACTACTCTAGGCTGAAACATGGTTAATTAGGTTTGTGTGTCATACAAATGTGTCCAGCCTCTCTTCCAACAATTACTACAGGAAAACCCTTTCAGCCACTTAAGATAATATATCAGTTCTGTGGCTTTTAGGCTTGCAAAGGAACTATAAAATATTGATCAAAGCAGGTTGAGTCAGATCCAATCAAGTTGTTTATTGGTGAGATGTTGTCTTCCTAGAGACCCGAGAGCCCTATGTGATCTTATTTCATCTGCAAAGTGACTTTGTCGCTTACAAGGGACCTTGCCTGCCATTTCATTGCTACCAAGGAATAAGAATATTACTCCACAATACAATAATATTGTGCATCTGAAGCAGAGGTGGGTTCCTGCCAGTTTGGACCGGTTCTATAGAACCGGTAGCAGGAATTTTCCCCCGCTCGCCGAACTGGCAGTGATGGCTGGCTGGACCCGCCCCCGAACTGGCTCTCTCGGCGCCACCATAGGTGCCGCCATCTTGTTTTTTGCTTCTGTGCATGCGCAGAAGCTGGGTTTTCAGCACTGCACATGCACACGCACGATGCACAATGCGGGAAGCGGGAATTTCCCCCTGCTCGCCGAACCGGCAGCGATGGCTGGCTGGACCCGCCCCCGAACTGGCTCTCTAGGTGCCGCCATCTTGTTTTTTGCTTCTGCAAAGTTCTGTGGCTTTTCTATAGAACCGGTAGCGGGAATTTTCCCCCGCTCGCCGAACTGGCTCTCTAGGTGCCGCCATCTTGTTTTTTGCTTCTGCAAAGTTCTCTGGCTTTTCTATAGAACCGGTAGCGGGAATTTCCCCCCGCTCGCCGAACCGGCAGTGATGGCTGGCTGGACCCGCCCCCGAACTGGCTCTCTCAGCGCCACCATAGATGCCGCCATCTTGTTTTTTGCTTCTGCGCACATGCAGAAGCTGCTTTTTGCTTCTGTGCATGCGCAGAAGCTGGGTTTTCAGCACTGCACATGCACACGCACGAAGCACAATGCGCGTGCACGCCCACTTGGCGCGGGAGGAAGCGAATCAGCAGCAAGGTAGCACTTAGACTTAGGTAAGTCAGAACCCACCCCTGATCCGAAGAAGGTAAACACATTCCAAGCATCCTGGTATTGTTTCCAATGCTCCTGTATTTCAAGAGTAAGAAGTTACTAGGGTGTGTTCATGGCTGTTAGAACAATGCCATTGTGAAGGTTTGTGGTGATTCTTGCTGTGAAAATGTCTTCCTTCTGGATTGTTTTTGATATTCAGAGCCACAGTAGATTATATTATTTTGCTGATTGCTCTTCTACCCCATCCATAACAGAACCTTACATGCAAAAAGGTAGATCAGATTTATAACCTGGAAAATAATCCTGACATTATAATTGCTATTTATTTAAATAATATGGACCTTTATTTATAGGGACTGGACTGATAGGATCCTACATTCTTGATAACTTGCCTTGAAAATTTGTTGAAGGGACAGATGTAAACCAAATACAGATATCCTCGACCTATAACCATTCATTTTATGCTCATTCAAAGTTACAACAGCACTGAAAAGTGACTGTCCTCATACTTACACCATCGCAGCATGTAATAAAAATTTGGCCATTTGGCAAAGATCTGTATTTACAACAGTTGCAGCGCCCCAGGGTCATGTGATCACTATGTGTGACCTTCCCAGCTAACGTCCAATAAGCAAAATCAATGGGGGAAGCCAAAGTTGCTTAATAACCACATGGTTCACTTAATAACTCCCTGTGACTTGCTTAACCATGGCAAGTCATAAAATTGGTCACAATTTGCTTAACTAAGTGACTGCCTTGCTTAGCAATGGAAATTCTGACCCCGGTTGTGGTCACAAATCAAGGACTATCTGTATAATAACAAATACCTGCTTCCTGGATTTGGTTGCTTTGAGAATTTGGATGCTTAGTTAGATGGATTGTCATTATGATGCAGCTGAAGGGCATCGGCTTAAATTCCCTTAGCAAGGATCACAATGCCTGGGGAGTAATCTCCCAGGATCTAACTGTAATAGAGGAATACCTTAACAAGCAGTGGATGTAGGTTTACCGGAAATGGAAAGAAGCTAATGACCCAGGAAGTCTTCAGCTCAGAAATGTAGAAATGAGGCTGTTGCAGATTTTTTAAAAAACTATATTCAATTAGATTAAGCCAGACTCAAAAGAGCCACAAAAACATTGCCTGAACAGGTATGTATGTATGTATGTATGTATATGTGTATGGTTGAAGAATTGTTTTATTTTGAAAAATTAAGATATAAAAATAAAGGGTAAACCTTACAAATCAGTATGTGAGTGCTTTCTATTGTGTATCCTATATTCTTTTCAATCACAATGATTTCTACACTACTGTGCTAATTACTATAACAATATTTCCTCTATACTACTCTCTGTAGTATAACTATTCTATTATTACAAATTTCCTCTTTCCCATTACTATATACTCTATAGCCGTGATGGCGAACCTATGGCACGCGTGCCACAGGTGGCACACAGAACCCTCTCTGCAGGCATGCCAGCCATCGCCCAGCCCAGCTCCACTGCGCATGCATATGCCTCCCGCCAGCCAGCTGGTCTTCGGGTCTCTGCCATGCATGCGCTGGGGCAGGGCATTTCCACGCACTGCGCTGGGGAAAGAAATTGGGGAGATCGGAGGAGGAAGGAATCCAGGAGGAAACTAGCGCATGCTGGGGAAATAAATTGAGGAGACTGGGGATGCCCCCCCCCCGTTTTGGTGCTAGCAGGCCTCCCTGAAGCCTCCTGGAACTAAAAATGGGGTGTGGGGGTGCAGCGCCCCCCTGCCCATTTTTGGTCCCAGGAGGCTTCAGGGAGGCCTGCTAGTACCAAAACGGGCTGGGGGGTTGCCGGTGCATGCGCGAGAGGGGGCATGAGGTCGCCCGTGCATGTGGGGGGCCCTGCGGGGCAGCATTGTATTAGGGGCGGCACGCACGCACACACTGTAGTGTGCATGCGTGCTTTTTTGGCACCCGAGGAAGAACAGGTTAGCCATCACTGCTCTATAGTATTGGTAGCAATATTTTCTTTTTACAAATCCTCTTCGGCCTTAATTTCTCTCTCTCTCTCTATTTATCTTTTTGGTATCTATCATTTATCTCTATCTATCTGTCTGTCTGTCTGTCTCTTTGGTATCATCTGTCTGTCTTTGGTATCATCTACCCTCAAAACGACTCTATAGAGCACTGCACACCAAGACAACTAGACACAAGAACAGTTTTTTCCTGAACGCCATCACTCTGCTAAACAAATAATTCCCTCACCACTGTCAAACTATTCACTAAGGCTGTATTACTATTACTATTAGTCTTCTCATCGTTCCTATCACCCATCTCCTCCCACTTATGACTGAAAGACTGTAACTTTTTGCTGTATCCTTACGATTTATATTAATATTGATTGTTTCCTGATTGCTTATTTGTACCCTATGACAACCATTAAGTGTTGTACCTTATGATTCTTGACGAATGTATCTTGTCTTTTATGTACACTGAGAGCATATGCACCAAAGACAAATTCCTTGTGTGTCCAATCACACTTGACCAATAAAGAATTCTATTCTGTTCTGTTCTGTTCTTATTTTTTTATTATTTTTATTTATTTATTTTGTCAACACGTGTACAAGATAACAGGTATGATATAAACATAAACAAAAGCATAGTATGTATAGGTAAAAATTAGACAATAGGACAGAAGGACAGGGACGGTAGGCACGATGGTGCGCTTATGCACGCCCCTTACAGACCTCTTAGGAATGGAGTGAGGTCAACTGTAGACCTCTGTTCTGTTCTGTTCTGTTCTGTTCTGTTCTGTTCTGTTCTGTTCTGTTCTGTTCTGTTCTGTTCTCTCTCTCTCTCTCTCTCTCTCTCTCTCTCTCTCTCTCTCTCTCTCTCTCTCTCTCTCCCTCCCTCCCTCTCCCTCTCCCTCTCCCTCTCCCTCTCCCTCTCCCTCTCCCTCTCTCCCTCTCCCTCTCTCCCTCTCCCTCTCCCTCTCCCTCTCCCTCCCTATTCACCCAACCACCCACCCTCTCTCTGGGATTTATTCTGCTTTTCCCTTCTCTGTTAATGCCCAGCATATCAAGTACCATTTCCACATTGGGCTTTGCTTTGCTGTGCTTCCATACTTCTTTTTCACCTGGAACATCCACTCCTTTTGAATAAAAAGAAAATATCTTCTTTTATTTGGCTGCTGGTAGCCCCAGAGCTTCTAAAACATGCATCTCCTCTGACACCTGTTTCAAGGTTGCAACTTTATTGGTAATTCTGCAGTGTTGACACTGGGGAAAAGGTTCAGATGGGAGAAGTTGAAGGCAACACAGGTGTCTGCAATTTTTCTAAGCAGACCCTTTTTCTACACAGCCCCCCCCCCAAATGGAAAATGAGCTAAAACTAATAAAAGAGGCAAAATCTCAGGGTAAAAAGGTCAACAACCCAAGAGAAACAAAGGAAGTAGTAGGCTCACTGCTTACTCCAAATGGGGAAATTTAACAAATGACCAGAAGAAAGCAGAGGAACTCAATTCCCATTTTGCCTCAATTTACATCCATAGGAAATGATTATTTGAATGGCAGAGATAGGAATGAATGCTACAGGGAATGTGTGCAAGTCAGTAAGTTTTTTGGCAAACGATTTTTCTAGCTAATTTGAATGCATTCAAATCCACAAGCCTTGATGAAATATGCACCGGAATAATGAAAGAACTGGGTGAAGAGCTGACAATTGTTTTGAGGGAGTCCTGGAGAATTATGAGGTACCAGATGACTGAAGGAGACTTAACATGGTCCCCCAGTTCAAAAAAAGAAAAAAAAGGATCCTAACCTAACATCAATACCTGGAGAGAGACCAAAGGATATAGTTTGTAGTCATCTTTTGTAAGCCTTTTTACAAGCCTCTTGAAGGTCATGCCATGAATACTTAAGAGTCAGTGTGGCTTTGTCAACATAGGTCTCATGAGACAAATCTCATTTCTTCTTTTGACAAGGCGAATGCTACCTCGATTCTGATAAGATTTCACATGACATTCTCATTGACACACTATTAAAGTGTTGTTTGGATGCCACTATGATAAGGTGAGTCCACAACTGGCTAGTTAATTGCACTCACCATTAATGGCTCCACATCAAGTTGGAGAACAGTAATCAGTAGAGTCCCCGTAGGGATCTGTCTTGTGTCCAGGATTATTTAAAACTTTTATTAATGAACTGTTGGGGTTGATGAATTTGTCAAATTGGCAGATAACAAATGAGAAACCTGGCCACTACCCAGACTGGCAAAATGAAATTGCAATCTAATCTGGACAGGCTGGAAGACTGATTGAGAAGAACAAAATGTCCTTCAAAAAGCCGACATGTAGTGTATTAGATTTAGATTTTAGATTTATTATTAGAGTTGGAAGGGACCTTGTAGGTCATCTAGTCCAACCCCCTGCTCAAGCAGGAGTTCCTACACCATTTGAGACAGATGGCAGTCCAGTCTCTCCTTGAAGGTCGCAAGTGTTGGGACTCTCACAACCTCTGCTGGCAAGCTGTTCCACTGGTTGATCGCTCTCACTGTCAGAAAGTTTCTCCTCACTTCCAGGTTGAATCTCTCCTTGGTCAGCTTCCATCCATTATTCCTTGTTTGGCTTTCTGGTGCCATAGAGAACAGCCTGACCCCCTCCTCTCTGTGGCATCCCCTCAAGTATTGGAACACTGCTATCATGTCACCTCCGGTGACATTTATGATGACGTAAATTACATTTAGTGAGGAAAATTGTAGAGCATACATAGAAGGTATTCATAGAGTGGAAACTTACATTAGAAAAGAACTTGGTTATGATAATTGATAACAAGTTAACATGAGCCAGCAGAGTGGGCAGTTGCTAGAAAGGCTAATGCAGTTCTGGGCTAAATTAGAAGCAGTGTTGTATTAAAGATGCATAAAGTCCATATTCCCTTCTTCTCTACTGTGAGATTATATTTAGACTCCTATATACAATTTTGGACATCAGGTTTCCAGAAATATATTGACAGGTTAGGATAGGTAAAAAGGATGGTAACAAAAGGAATATATAGATTTGATGTAGAACTTGGGATGGTCAATCGGGAGAAGACTGAGAGGAGATACAAGATCATGTCCAGGTCCAAAAAAGGGCTGTGGAGGGAAAGTGATCAGTAATTATTTTCCACCGCCACAGAAACTGAGAGCAGAAATAATGATTGAAGGCTACAAAATACCTAGACTTCAATTAAATATAAGCAAAAAACCAACTTTCTGGTGGTAAGATTAATACAAATGGTGGAAAGTCTACTTACAGGGACTTCATTTCTTCATCTTTGGAGATGTTTTAAAAGAAGCTAGCATCTACTTCTTATTTATTTTTATTTATGAGCCGAGATGGTGCAGTGGTTAAATGCAGCACTGCAGGCTACTGCAGGCTACTGCTAGTTCAGCAGTTCAGCTGTTCAAATCTCACCGGCTCAAGGTTGACTCAGCCTTCCATCCTTCCGAGGTGGGTAAAATGAGGACCCAGATTGTTGGGGGCAATATGCTGAACTCTGTAAACCGCTTAGAGAGGGCTGTAAAGCACTATGAAGCGGTATATCAGTCTAAGTGCTATTGCTATTGCTATTATTTATTTTTGTCAAGTACGTGTTGGTAATATACATAGATATAACATTGTTTATATACATAAGATGGGTACTGATAAGAGGGAACATTAGGACAGGGACGGTAGGCACACTGGTGCGCTTATGCACGCCCCTCACTGACCTCTTAGGAATCGGGTGAGGTCAACAGTGGACAGTCTAAGGGTAAAGTTTTGGGGGTTTGGTGACGAAACCACAGAGTCAGGTAGTGAGTTCCAGGCATTTACTACTCTGTTGCTAAAGTCGTATTTTCTACAGTCAAGTTTGGAGTGGTTCACTTTGAGTTTGTATCTGTTGTGTGCTCGTGTATTGTTGTAGTTGAAGCTGAAGTAGTCGTTGACAGGAAGGCCGTTGTAGCAGATAATTTTATGAGCTATCCTTAGGTCGTGCCAAAGGCGACGTAGTTCTAAGCTTTCTAAGCCCAGGATTTCGAGTCTGGTTGCATAAGGTATTCTTGAGGATGGTTTCACTTATTTTCCTGCATGCTGTAAAGGTATGGAGTAGATGTTCCTCATGGTCCTTCTTAATCCATAATTCCATGTTTCTATGACAGGCCCGAGCCAAACTGTCATTCTCTTTCTAATATATTTCCATTATCCCCTTCTTTCATATATATATAATTTTAAAACACCAGAGGTTTGCCAGAGGTCTCAATTCACAGCTTTTAGAGTACATTTGAAATTAGACCATAGACTGAAATTGCCTAGTCACTTAAGGCATATTGTTTGCAAAGAATCTATGCTTCCTTTTCATGTTCTTTATTTGTGCTGAGTTCCCATCTTGTGCTTTCTATTTCAAATTAAAATATGAGAGAGGCAGAGAGAGAATACAAACAAATGAATTACGAAAGTTGTAAATGCGAAACTCCAACAACAACAACAACAAAACCAACATTATGGATTTCTGAAGAATATACAGTATTTCTCTGAGGGACATAAATGCCTTTTGGTGGTTTTCTGACAATTTCCTGTTATGCTCTTATTAGTGTTATTTTCTATGGCAATTTACCTGTCAAAAAAAATCATGGCAAACTCCTCTTTTATGCCAAAGAAATGGCTTTGTGCTGCTGCCACTGTCTGTTCTGCCATGGCGGAGGTCTTTCATTTGCTTGAATGAAAGGATGTCTGAGTAGATCTCATAATTTGGCATGCTCAGTTTATTCACACACCTCTTATGGCCTGCACATTACATTAAAACAAGGCAACCTTCCATCTTTCTGTTTTAAAGAGGAACACCTTACCCTCAAACAGCTGTAGGATTAGATATGCAATTAAAAATGAAAGGGTCAGATTGCTCTGTTTTGTAGTTTTTGCTACTCATTTCTGTTCTAGATGAAATTGTCCCATTAAAGAGCATAGCAGATAGCAATATTATTTTTACTCAGCATTCCAATATTTTCCCATCACTTCTTATTTAATTAGTTTGACACTCAAATTTAATGATATAGTTTGAAATGAATGCAATTTTTTGCCTGGCAGATGCATCGGAATCTCCCAAAATCCTTTGCAACTCCCTATGTCTAACCAGACAGAAAAATGACTCCAAATTCCAGAATATTTTAGGATGCTGGACTCTTTCCTCTCTTTCCCACATAGAAGAAAGAGTAAGGAAGCAGTAAAAAGACTGCTGCAACATTTAAGATTTTTAAAACATGGAACTACTAATGCTTGGGTATTTAACTTGAGTAATATCATTAAGAGTTTAAACCAGTGTTTCTGAACCTTGGCAGTTTGAAGATGTGTGGACTTCAACTCCCAGAATTCCCCAGCCAGCAACGCTGGCTGGGGAATTCTGGGAGTTGAAGTCCACACATCTTCAAACTGCCAAGGTTCAGAAACACTGGTTTAAACCATCCTTTTCTAAGTATCTATAAATATGCTACAGCTACAGTCAATACATGTCCTTTATTAGAAAAGGCAGTCCTTTATTTCAGAAAGCTGTCCTATAGATTTATTTATTTTTCAAAAACTCACTTTTGTCTTTTACTTTGGTCATTTAACTTTTACCCCTCAAATGGCATCACTTAATGCACAGTCTTTCGCATTCATGTGAGAAATTGAATTGCTTGTTTAAAAGAAGAGCCGAGGTGGCGCAGCGGTTAGAGAGCAGTACTGCAGGCTACTTTAGCTGACTGTGATCATTTGAGTTCAGCGGTTCAAATCTCACCGGCTCAGGGTTGACTCAGCCTTCCATCCTTCCGAGGTAGGTAAAATGAGGACCCAGATTGTTGGGGGCAATGTAAATATATCCATTGCTTAATGGTGTAAACCGCTTAGAGAGTGCTTGTACTATGAGGCGGTATATAAATCTCATTAATAAATAAATAATAAATAAATAAATAAAAACAAAAGTTTGATTTTTGATAGTTTGGTTAGAATATACATTTTTTCTTGGTTTTGCTCTTGGATTTTCTTTGATAAAGCAAAGTTTACATCAATATTTTTTTATCCTTATGAACTGCTTTTAGATTTGTCCTTTATTTTTTCCAAGAAAATATTGTTAGCATAACTAGAGCATAAATGTCATGTATGTATGTATGTATGTATGTATGTATGTATGTATGTATGTATGTATGTATTTGTGTATGTATGTATTTGCATATCATTTTTCAATATTGTCACATTTTGCATGGGCTCGTGGTAGTGTACAATGAAAACTGAAATGGTAATACTATAGAAATAATGAACGTTAGTCCCTTTCAGAAAATAATCATAATAAATGCATTAGTGGCATGTTTTAACTTAATGGCCTTTTAAGAGATTTTTAAGGATTTAGGTGGAAAGGCTGTCCCATAGAGGAGGAGTTGTTGAGGAGAAACAAGATCTTCTCACTTTTCTCTGGAACTCATGTGGGAAGGAGCTCCTCAGCATTTGGACAGGTAGAACCCACCTGAAATATATCCACGTCCTGGATGGCAAGTCATACAGGGATTTAAGAATCAAAACTAGCACATTACATTGCCCCTCGAAGCTTCTTGACAGCCAACACAGAACTCAAAGCATTATTGTCAAGAATGGGTCTATCAACCATCCAAAATTGTATTGATGCATGTTGAACCAACTGCATGTCCCAGTGATTTTCAAAAATAGACCCATGCAAAATATGTTGCAGTGGTGTAACTAGTGAGAAAAGCTTCACTTCACTCCATCAGGAAAGGGCATAGCTGCCACAACAGCCACATATACAAAATAAACCATGGCATAAGTATCTCAGGGAGGAATCAACACACCAGAAAATGTTTCCAGTCTAACCATTCAGCATCCTGCTCTGAGGGTTTCACTGGGTAGGGGACATCTATATTCATACCACTGAAGTGTTTTGGAAGCCAAATCAAGCATTTTCCCACAGCTGAACGGACGCTTTGGCAAGGATACATTACAGCATTAAATGTTTAATACTGCAACTCACTAATGCAGTATTTAAGAAGAGGACTGTGGCTCATTGCAAGAGCACAGGTTTTCTGTGCAGACAATCTGAGGCTGGGTTTATAGTTTGCCAAGAAAAGTCTTAAGAAATTATTTCTATCTGAAATAATTTGTCACAACTTTCCATATTTCCATGATAAGCATTTCATAAGGAGTAATCCTCTGCAAGTCAATATACCGTTAATACCTGTCTAATTACATTTTCATTGTTTCATTGTTCATACCCTGGCTGAATTAATTCTGAATATGACTTGGATTAGAGACTTGGGTTTTGCCTATCAAAATATCTCTGAATGGGATGAAATGCCATCCTTATATCTAGCTTGGAGTATGATGGTCTAGGCATTGCCACTAATCTTTTGTCTAGGTCGACACCCAGATAAGTGAAGCCATTTCTCTTCTATATACTGGGCAGACATTGTCATTAATCACTGTTACATTGAAGGTGAGAATTGTGGGTTATGATGACTGGAAAAAGAAACATAATTTATAGAGCTCCTTTCCTATACAGCTGCAACAAATCTAAAAATGTACCTAAAAGTTATTGAATGGTTGCTTTTTTGTTTAACCCTTAAATTTTATTACAAAGGTGTACATTTTCTAAAAAAAGATAGTATAGCTCTAAGAGTACAAGAAAGCTTCTTTTGGTGCTGCAATATTTCATTTTATCATGCAGTATATTAAAGTCAGTTTCTATTTTGATGTGGAAGGGATGAAGGATCTGGCTGATAAATTTACCCCAATTGCACACTCTTTGGGACAAACATTTTTAGGAGAATCTGATGCTATGGCTCATATTGTTAATTTGGGGAGAGGGTTTTGATGTGAACATTAGTTCGCCTTGAACTGGCTTTGTCTCGATGTATTAATGTTGATGTCTTAACAAATATATTAGGTATGCAGATTGTTCCCTCTCATTTGGCTTTGTGCTTAGTGAAAACTCTCAGGTAACAAGATCTAAATGGTTAAATGTAGTTATGGGGCATTAATCTGTTTGCCATATATATTGATTGGATTTATCCATGACTAACATAAGAAGAAGAATTTGCATTACATAGAATAGGACCTTTAAGCGAGAGAAGATAATTTAAATAAATAAATGCATTTTATGCAACAGATTGACATTCTGTTCTGACAAACTCATTATGAGTTTACTCAATAGTAACCAATAATATGGCTGTTACCCGCAGGTAACAGCCAGATGATGTCATGGGACTCATGGCTAAATATTAAATTTATATTGACACCATAGAAGCTCAACTTTGGACCACCCTGTAATTCTCAGCCCAGTCCACTTCAAGGGGTTGTTGGTGTGAGGAAGCATGAAGGCCAGAGTGAAAATGTGGAATATGATAAATAAATAATACAGTCCATAAAATTGGCTAATAAAACTCAAGAGTCTGAAATCAATGGTATTCATGTTTGAATGTGAAACTTGCATGAACATGAGCATAATCTATTTTCTGCTTAAAAATCAGTGGGCCTGAAGAGATGTTTAGCTGTTTTTCTGTCTTAGATGTGGAAAACTTAAAAAAATATATATTAATGTCTTTTGGAATCCTATGCAAAACTAATTCATTAAAAGAACATTCATGAAAATGCCAACTAAATATAGACTTTAGCAGGTATGAGCCATGGTGGCGCAGTGGTTAGAGTGCAGTACTGCAGGCTAATTCTGCTGACTTCCAACTGCCTGCAATTTTCAAATCTCACCAGGCTCAAGGTCGACTCATATTTCCATTCTTCTGAGGTGGGTAAAATGAGGACCCAAATTGTTGAGAGCAATAGGCTGACTCTGTAAACCGCTTAGAGAGGGCTGCAAAGCACTGTAAAGTGGTATATATGTCTAAGTGCTATTGCTATGTACAAAATTCAGCTGGATAACAGTAAATCCTGCAGTAAATAGCTGGATATGGCTAGATACCTTCAGAGTGGATGCCATGGAGTCCTCGTTGCTCTCTAAGCTTGGTTGTTTGCTTACAGATGTTTCATTACCCAACTAGGTAAAATCATCAGTGCAAGTGATTATGAGTTTTCTCCCTTCTCTGGATACCTGAAAATACATAAGCCAGATGTACCTCTTCATCCAATTGTACTATTACCAGGGAACCCAACATATAACACAGCTAAAAAAAAATGCAAAGAAAGCTAGACATCTCATAAAGGGGAGTGAATATTCAATCAATTCCCTGATCAAATTTTTTGGGATTCCCCACTGGATCCAGATAATCAAAGTCCTACAGTTAGAGGAAGATATAATTTTTTATTTCTTTGTCAAATTTTTTATTTATTTGTCAAATTTGTATAGCCACCCATCTCACCAAAAGTAACATGGGGTGGCACACAACAATCATTATGGTTTCATTCAATGTCACAACACTCTGTATGGTTATAGACCCAGAATTAGTGAAGGAATCCATGGCAGCAGAGCTACACAGCACACCTGACATAGCCAAATACATTAAGATCTAAATATCCAGAATCATGGACATCAAGCTCTGCCTCACTACCTACTTTCAGTTTGATGGACAAATTTATCAACAAAACAGAGGAACACCCATGGAATCACCATCCCTAGGATGTATAGTAGAGACCATAACTCAGTGCCTAGAAATTATAGCACTCCCACACATACAACTCAAAGTATGGATCTGGTATGTAGACAACATCTTTGCCATAATAATAAAGGAAACAACCAGAGGAGATACGTGAAACAATCAACATCTTCAAAGAAATAAAATTCACACGGGAAGAAGAAAACAACACAATATCCTTCCTGAATATCCTCATCAGCAGAGACAGTGATGGCAAAGAAGAAACACAAGTGTATCAAAAAGTACCCACACTAACCAAATGCTGCATTATCAAAGTAACAACCCAATCTCCCATAAGAGGAACTGTGTAAGAACGTTGTTCAGATGAATACAAATGCACTACAGCAACCCAAAACACCTCCCCCCCAAAAGGAAATAGATCATTTATACAACATCTTCCAACAATATGGATACCCACACAACTATCCAAAAATGTCTGGCCATTCAACCCATTATAGCACAACCAACACAAGCTCTGAAAAGTATAACACTACCATATATCAAAAACAACTCAAAAGCAACCAACAGTCTATTACAGCCACACAGCATTATCATAGCACACAAATCAATTAAAGCTCTCCAAAACATCTTAAGTAAACCAAAAGACCTAGAAGCTCAAGAGGAAAAACCAAGAGCCATCTACAACATACAGTGTAAGGACTGTAACAGTCACTATGTAAGATAGGCAAAAGATTACCAGAGTGCATCCATAAACACCAACTAGCAGTCAGAAGACACAATGAAAACTTTTTCATTTCAGAACACGTGGACAAATTCAACCATAGATTAAAATGGGAAACTGAGTATCCTAGACCAAGTTAAATCCCCAAACATTAGAAGCTTCATATTGCTTTGGCCTAGTGGTGGAGCTCTCGCACAATCAGGAGGTTGTGAGTTCGATCCTAGGTAGAGGCAGATGTAGGGTCTCCTGCTTGGGCAGGGGGTTGGACTAGATGACCTGCAAGGTCCCTTCCAATTCTGTTACTCTGTTAATTCAGACAAATCAGCCATCAATAGATACATAGAGACAAACCACGTGTACACTCAATTCAAAAGAGACAATAAGAAGCTACAAAGGAAACAAAAAAACCAAAACACATCATCTCCAGCAGCCAACACCCTGATTAGCAGGGATTTAGATCAGGCAAACATGCAGAAAACAATACCCAAATCAAAGAACTTTCAAACAGAAAGCCACACCCCCACCAATATTGACACGGCAAGCGACTGTATAAACAGAGAGCAAGCTCCACACTCATTCACAATGATAGTATTTGTAATGTCCGGGAGTTTCCACTCAGGTCCGCTCTCGACAGGGGGCGCAACGCTGTCTCCTAATTGGCTACCTGTTTGACAGCTCCCTATATAAGGAGCTGTCAAACAGAACCTCGCGTTGCCATCACCTGAGAGCGTGCGTGTGTTAGCGGCTGCACTTTGGCAACCTGTTAGCTATTGTGTAAAATAAAGAGAGCTGTTAGCACAGAAGCCTGGCTCACCTCAGTCATTGACCCACCGTTCCGGGATTGGAACAGTATTAGTTAAGTAATGAAATGTTTGGCAAACAGTCAAACTCAGAGAGCACCAAGGACTCCATAGCTCAGCCATAAGCTACATATATTCTCCTCTGTATTCATTTATGCTTGACCACCAACAGCCACAAATTACATTGTTTGCCTTTGACAATTTCTGTGCTTACTCCTTTCTACCTGTCAAAATGATAGGTGAAAGATTAAGACTGAAATCATGTTATATAGTGATTATAGCTTAGACAATTGTTTTTGTAAACAAAACTCCTACATTTGCTGCTACGAGTCTGGTGATATGCAGGTTTTCTGACAGCTATTTTAAATTCAGAACTGGGGTTCACAACATGCCAGCTAGTATATAAAACTATTCATATATTCAGCTCAGAATAAAACTATTCCCGTCTAGAACTAATGAAGAAGCACCACACATTGGTAAAAAAAGAGTATTAACCACAGAGTGACATTTAACAGAATCCTACACGCAACTTACTATAGCTGAGGTGTCAAGATTACCCACTGAGTAAAGAAACCCAGAGCAGTTGGGGCTTCCTGACATGACACCATCTTGATATCTTTCGGCTCAGTACAAGCAGCCCTGTGTGAATCTGTAGATTGTGTGGTTTCTGAGGTACAACACTATCATTTTATTAATGTTTTAAAACTGCACTGAATGCAGGAATCAATGTATTATTGTCTGTAGTGCTCCCTTGAAAGAAAGATGACAATGAATGAATATTTAAGGAAAAGAAGCTTGCAATTCATGGAGGAGCTCTTTAAAGAAATTCATTGTCTTTACAAAATTATATACACCATTGAGAATAGAATTTGACTTTAATTGTTTCCTCATGCGGTCATCTAGGACTTAATTCCAACTGTCCTCCCATATTTGAATACATTTATTTGCCTGACAACAACAGGGAAAAGATAAATTACAGGTCTCGTAAGTCAAGTGGACATGTTTTCTATAATTATTTTGAAAATGCACTTTTTCATTTCTTTCTGCAAGAAACATTCCATCGTTCAGTAATTTGTTTCCTCTTCTTTAGCCTATACAGAATTCTACACACTTCATGCCTTGTTTTCCATATTTTGTCACCAAATCATAGAGTTGGAAGTGATTATAAAGGTCATTTGGTCCAACCAGTGGCTCAACACAGAGTCCTCTAGACCAGGGGTAGGCAAAGTTGGCTTTTCTATGACTCATGGACTTCAACTCCCAGACTTTCTGAGGCAATCATGCTACCTCAGGAATTCTGGGAGTTGAAGTCCATGAGTCATAGAAGAGCCAACTTTGCCTACCCCTGCGGTCTAGACCACTGATATCCAAACTTGGCAATTTTAAAGCTTCTGAACTTTAATTCCAAGAATTCCTCAGGCAGCCATGCTAGCCAAGGAATTCTGGAGTTGAAGTTCAAGTATTAAAGTTGCCAAGGTTGGATACCCCTGCTCTAGAGCATTTTGACAAATGTCTATTCTTCTTTCTTTGAAGATCTCTCAACTTACTCCAGTTTGTCCTATCTGAACTATTGGGAAGTGTGTACAAAGTTTCAAATGCTCAGTAGCTAGAATAGATCTTTTATATTCATTATGTTATGGGATTAAGAGTTTAGTTGCATAAACATTCAACATATTGTGTTTCTGTGCTTGTGATAATAGAGCAGATGGTTGTGTTGAGCCTGGCAAGATATCTTATAGTAAGGATATTAACTCATAGTCTTTTTTACGGTCATCCTTATCCATTGCAGCAAAGATCTGCATGGGAAACTTTTTCTTTCCCTGTCGGGAATGACATAAATCTGAAGGCCCTAGAAATATCATTAAAATTCAGTCACAAACCAGGTTTGTTTCTGTTTATTTCTGACATAAAATAATGGGAGATAAAGCTGTGAGGTGTGAACCCATAGAGCAGCCCCCAAATACCCTGGAAATCTCAGATCTGCCCACTTGCATCGTGCCGTTGGATTATGGCCCATCCATTCAGACCTTGAACTCTGTAAAGGGCAATTTTTTTAAAAAAAAGGTATTCCGCACCCAGCACTACAGGCTACAGTTCCCTGATAGAAACAATGAAGAAAAATCAAAAGTAGTCCGACATCTTAGAGAAGCAGAACAAGAGCAGATGAATTTTTCGCTCTGCAAGAATCTTCAGTTGCAAGTTGCCCTCTTAGAAATCCAATGGTGGAACAACAGAACTTTGGAACATCTAGGGCATGTATAGAAGTGTGCCTCCAGCTATACTTTTTAGCCTGCCAGAAGGAACGAAACAAAGACCTTTGTTGAAGATACTAATATGTCACTGAACAAGCTGCCTGTGAGTCAGCCCACCTCTCTCTGTTCATTTGCTTTCCTTCTCTGAGTCAATCCAGTAACTATTCCAAGCCAGCTGGAGGCTGCGGCTTTCCCTCAACCCCTCCACTGCTTTGGCATCTCAGAGAGGGCAGGTAGCAGGAGAGAAACAGAAGGAAAAGCAGTAGAACTTTGGCCTGCTTGATCTAGCATTTCCTGACGGCTTTCCTTGCATTTTTTTTCCCTTCCTACCTTGTAGCTGAGGCAGAAGCCAGCTCAGCTGCAGCAGAAGAATCGCTGAACCCCATTGCTAAGAGAACACAACAGGGCAGTGCCAATCTTGGAGAAGCATACATGCTGCATGTGGATTGCTACTTCAAAGAAGTGTCGACTGCCTTCAGATCATTACACTTTAAATTATTCCTTACATAGAATTATTATTCTCTTCCCCCCCTCCTCTCTCCATCAATCCATCCATCTTAAACCTATTACAAGATTCCTGGTGTCATACTGTGCTTCTAGTTTCAAAGGGAAGGGGGTCTTTAGTAGCAAACACATATCTGACTCTAACCCTTCTGAGGAATGTAAGAAAAGAGCTGCAGCATTAACGCTGGAACAGTGAATCAGATGGCTTCCTGTCGCCTTCTCCCACCTCTTCAGATCTTCTCTCTGCTGAATCAAGGCATCTCAGTGCATGTCTTTAGCATGCTCTTAAAGAGTCTGGCTGGGTGTCTCCTGCCCCCACCCCCTTGAGACAACAGAGGTGACAGCACATGTAATGATAGTAATTTACTTCTTTCAGAAAGAGAAAACATCAGCATCACAACTCAGCTTCACTCCTGAGACCCATCTCTGCTTGATCTACTGGGTAATTCCTTAGCGTCTTACTTTCTCTGCTAGCGAAGGGAATAAACATGAGCTTGTTTAGCTTGTTAGAAGAATCTTACAATATAGGTAGTTCTCATTGTGGGGGACCGCAATTGGGACCGGCAACAGTCGCTATGGAAAACAGTAACCAAACAGAAACCACAACTCTGCTTATGATCTCACTTCAGCTTTCCTCTGCTTTCCGGATCTGCAAAGGTTGTAAATGCAAGGATTGGTCTCAAAGTTACTTCTTCATCACTGTCATAACTTTGAAAGGTCACCATACACAAGGCAATCGCTATATGAGGACTACCTGTAAAGATTTTGAAAGCAAGCAGATTGTATTGAAATGTAAACGAGGTAATGATAGGGAAGATGATAGCAACTTCCTTCTTTTGGAAAGAGGTATGTAATAACATAATCATAATATGTAATAATACGATTATTACATATTTCTTAGACTGGGCAGAAGGGAGGAAACAGTGGGTATGATGAGACACTGGATACTGATTTCTGCACTCCCCATTGTTGTGGGTGCTTCATCACTGGAGGTTTTTAGGAAGAGACTGGACAGTCACTTGTTTGAAATGGTATAGGACAGTGATGGCTAACCTTTTTTTCCTCGGGTGCCAAAAAAGTGCGCATGCACGCAACAGCTTCTGCGTGCGTGCCGCCCCCTAATGCAATGCTGCCCTGTAGGGTCCCCCCATGCATGCATGGTCAACCCCCGTGCTCCCCTCGCGCATGCACGGGTGACCACCCCCCAGCCCGTTTTGGTGCTAGCAGGCCTGCCTGAAGCCTCCTGGGACCAAAAATGGGCAGGGGGGTGCTATACCCCCCACGCCCCATTTTTAGTCCCTGGAGGCTTCGAGGAGGCCTGCTAGCACCAAAACCAGGGGGGGCAATCCCCGGTCTCCCCAATTTATTTCCTCACCGCGTGCTGGTTTCCTCCTTGATTCCTCCCTCCCATGCCTTCTCAGATCTCCCCAATTTCTTTCCCCGGCGTAGTGTGTGAAATGCCCTGCCCCAGCACATGCATGGCAGAGACCTGAAGACGAGCTGGCCAACAGGAGGCGCGTGCATGCGCAGTGGAGCTGGGCTGGGCGATGGCTGGCGTGCCTGCAGAGAGAGCTCTGCGTGCCACCTGTGGCACACGTACCATAGGTTCGCCATCATGGGTATAGGATCTCCTGCTTGAGGAGGGGACTGGATTAGAAGACCTCCAAGGTCCCTTCAAGCTCTATTCTGACTCTGTTTTTTTGTCAGCTGGTCAACACTGTAAAGACAGCAATGTTGAAGGCACTCAGCCAAAAAGACTTCTGAGGCTTTGGAAGATGAAGCTTCCAAACTGTGTTTACATCGTCTTCACTTTGGCTATGTGGCTAACTACAGGGAGAAAAGGCAGACTCCACTCTTGGTGACTTTGTGGTCAATCCAAGTAGTGTTCTCAGCAACCATAAGGAAATGTTTTCCTATTTCCTCCTCCTCCTCTTGTTGTTGTGGTTGTCTATTTCCTAGTCTACCCTACACCCCAGCATTTTTAGGGATTTCCCAACAAATTCTAACCAGGTCTCAACCCACTTATCTTTCTGAGGTCATCCAAATTCAGCTAGATAATAGCACCTCGCTGGAAGTGAGAAAAGTGTGTGTAAACTCAATAATTCCAGTAAACATAAAGACACCTAATTTTACACTGACAGGCAGGCATCTACATTTTTTTTTCTTCCATGCAATCATGTCCGATTCTCAGAAACCGCCTGGACAAGACCCTGCAGGTTTTTTTGGCAAGGTTTTTCAGAAGTGGCTTGCCATTGCCTCCTTCCTAGGGCTTCCTAGGACTGCTCTCTTCAAGAATGTCTTGTTTGTGGAAGTGCCAGGTATCAGAATACATCTGCTCCTTTGAATGTAACCAATACTTCTACAACAGGGGTGTCAAACTCACGTCGTCACATTGTCATTACATGACTTTTTTCCCCTTTGCTAAAACGGGGGGTGGGCATGACGTATCCGGCCTGCGGGCCGCAGGTTTGACACCTCTTCTCTACAATAAAAGACCAATCCTGGTTTTGGGACAATCTACAGAATTTATGTTGAGGCCCAAAGACTTCAAATTATGCTCCCCGGGTTGGATATAAATATAAATTTAATCATTCTGTTAGTGGAATCTGCTTTGTCCATTATTTTATTTTATTTATTTTATTTTTGACAATGGCTGTTAATGCCACCCACTCACCTATAAACACATACAAGCACATACTACCCAGTGCCCTGGGATTAAATAGGTTTGGTCATTGTAATCACTGTAAAATGCTATTCTGTGAACACAAATGCTTCTGTGGCCACTTGCCAGGCAGCAAGCAAAACAAGGAAGGAAAAGTTTCACAGCTAATAGAGATCACAACCCAGAAAACTTGTTGGGAGAATTTCTCTCCACCCTAAAGACATTTAGCAAGGAAATGTCATGAGGGCTTTTTCAATAGTTGAGTTTCTAGCAAATTCTCTTGTTGCTGGGAAAGCAAGCTTGCTAATTTGCATAAACTGCGATAATTTTGCTCTGTACCTATTATAGCTGTGTGTACTTTGAAAATTTGTTAAAGCATCCTGGTTGTTTTTTTTTTCCAAAGCTGAAAAAAGGGGATTTTTGAGAGTCCCATTAACTTTGAGGAATTAAACTCTTTAAAGTAGCAGCATACTTCTAAAATTTAGAAAAAGAATTGGCCTGGTTTAATGAATAGCAGAGATGTGCTATGCTTATGTAAAGCCTAAAGCATTTCTTCTGAATTATTTTTGAAAGAGGCACAGACCTTATGCCTATAATCATCCCTGCTTGAAAAAAATGATATTTTAAGATTGTTTGCACATCTTTTAGAACAAGGGTCCCCAACCTGTGGGTTTTGCAACTGGGTTGTGGAAACGGCAGGTGAGCGTGCATGTGTACATGCACATCCTCACTTGCGTGAGCAGTGGGAGAACATATGCGCGTGCACTCCATTTGCATGAGTGGCAGGCACACATGCATGCCGCTTGTGCAAATAGAGGTGTGTGTGCATGCGCTTGCCAATAGCTTGCACGAACTATCTCCTCCCCCTACCCTACCCCGCTGGTCCACAAAGCTGGAAACATTGGAGAACTTTGTTTTGGAATGTCAAGCATCTCTAGCTAGTTGGAATATACTGTACTATCTCCTTAAGTACTGTATAACTAAGTAGAAATAACTTAAATAACATTAATATGGTTCTTAACTTCCATGGATATTATTAATGTAGTCTTTACTCCAGCTCTGTACATAACTTCCACATTGCTATATGGTGCTGTGTTGATAATGATTTCCCTGACACCATTTAGTACATTTATGGCTTTCTGGCTAACCAAGTGGGCTGTTATTCAATTGGGGGATTTCTTAGGCAGAAAAAGTGGGGGATATTTTTCTACTTTAACTTTTAGAAGCTCTTTGCATAATTTAGAAACCTTCTTACAGCATAGTAACCAGGAGAGTGTGAGTTCTAGTCCTGTTTAGGCATGAAAGACATCTGGGTGATTTTGGACCAGCCACTCTCTCTCTCTCTCTCTCTCAGCCTTAGGCCATGGTTGTTGTTGTGGGAAAAATAGGAGGAGGAATGAGTATTAGATATGTTCTCCAACTTTAGTTGTTTATTAAAAAAATAAAACAGGACATCAATCAATCAATCAATCAATTATTATGGGGAGCTTAAACAGTAGAACAAACTCCCAGCTATGAACAGGCAACCACCAGTGCTTGGAAGGTGATGGAGCTCAGAGGTAAAATGTGAATGTGAGGTCAGGAGAAAGAAAAATGATTCTTCCTAAAGGGAAATGCTACTCAACAATTGGAACAAACTACTTGAAAAGGTGATGGCCTTTCCTTTTCTGAAAAGACTAGATGATCACCTGTCAGGATGCTGAAGTATTACCTTCCTGCACAGGGGTGCGGTGTGCTCTAAAGTCCCTACCAACCCTTGCATTATATGGTTCCTTTTCTTTCATAGCTTACTAATTATGCAGGGAGTGGACACCTGAATAAGATGTATGCAAACTAGATGAACTGGTACAATGTGGCTAACTACTTAATGAAGTAATTACTACGTTCTGTACTTGAGAGTCTGATCTGGTCATACACGTGGAGGGATAGCGGACATCCTGGACTTACTGCAGTCTTCCCAAGAAGGCCTGTATTGGTCAAAGCCCATGTTCTGTACTAATCCTGGATTTGTGTTCATTTACAAAAAATATTACTTACATGTGCAAGATATCAATCCCCACAGGAATGTATAAAGAGGACACTACAGTGTACTAAATGCATACATAAAAGGTAGAGTACAATTGGCAATTTGTTGATATTTCATACCAGGCATTGTGGCCACTACTATAGTCACAGTCTACTATAGAGAGTGAGGCTGACTATGTGCACATCTCCCTCACTCTAATCCAATTCATGCGCAAGTCTTGACATCCCCCCAAGACCTGTGAAAAGTCCTGTGGCGATGGGCGAGCGACAAAGCAGCAGGTGTGGATACGCTGGGAGCTGTAGCTGCGGAGCTGCACACAGGCGACTCTCTATGATAGATGTTAAGATCCTCTTCGAATACGATGGACAAACATCATCATAGTCACATTTTAAAGAACAGGAAGTTCCTTGTTGTTCACGCTGCTGAGAAAGAAATCCATGTTATTTTGCAGCTCTTGGAATAATCAAGAGTCAGGCATCCTAAATTAACCTACCTCAAAATGAAGTATTTCTCTCTCTCTTTTTTCTATTTCCAGCCTCACTAATTGGAAAAAGAAAATCAAGTGACCCTGGAGAATCAGTCAGGCGTTTTGACAGTACTGAGTTATATTCTGGTTAAGACTTAATGACCTTTGCTATACTGTACATCTCACTTTATGGGAGATTTCATCAGTGAAATAAGTAATTATAATACTGTTCCATCTGATTTATGATCTGTTCTTTTTTGCAATACACTACTGTATTTGACTCTGCACCATTTATGTCAGGTTTAGGCCTATCTGAGAGATTTAGGAAGTTTCCTACAACAACTTCCAAATATATTGCCTTATCAGTATGCTCCAGCGTCATCTTGAGCTATGAATCCATCTGACTTTTAACACATTTCTCAAAGACGTATTACCTCCATCTATATATCTTCGGTAATATATATTTGTCACATTCCAGAATTTCAGGGCTAAGACAGATCTTCAAAATGGTGGTTCTAAGTGAAGACTGATGTACTGTATAAAGAGAAGTGACTCATGGCTGGTTTTTCAACTACAGTATGAGTCGGGCTTCTTGCCAGCTCTGCAACGTGAGGTGACGCAGGTTTATACCAGTCAACTAAACATAGGAGTTATCATCACTCTGAACTTTTCTTCCATACAATTACCTCATTTTGTTTTTATGGATGGCCCATGTGCATTTAACCAGTCATTCTTCACTGGGATTTCCACCCCCACCACCCCCAATACTAATAGAAACAGGAATACTATTGCTAACATTGCTAATACTGAAGGTGTTAGACAATAAGCTTTGTGTACCATCAGCTTTTTTAAGAATCCTAAAGATCTGTTTTCCTGGGGAGGGGGGAATTGTTAAGTTCAGGCTGAACACAAATATCCAAAGTGGCCTCACTTCCCATTTTGTGAATATAAGAAGCATTTACGATATATCTTCCCAAGGGAGTTCCTGTTATCTTGTATCCCTCCAATAAACCATGAAAACTGTGCTACTGCCACAGATGCTGTTCTTAGCTACCCTAATCCTGTCTCTTCCTTCTGTTCTCCAACTGCTTAACCAACCCGACAATACAACCCTACAATCCTGGTTTTCACTGCTGAGGTGGGACTTGAACTCTCCGTCTCCTGGTTTCTGGCCTGATGCCACTACACTAAACTGACTGACCTAGACAAAACTTAATCCTTTATCCTTGTGCATTTATCCTGGTCCTTTATCCTGGTCCCTAGATCCTGGAGCTGAGATAGCGCAGTGGTTAAAAGCAGCATTGCGACCTTCAGCTGATTGCTAGTTCAGCAGTCCAGCTGTTCAAATCTCACTAGGCTCGAGGTTGACTCAGCCTTCCATCCTTCCGAGGTGGGTAAAATGAGGACCCAGATTGTTGGGGGCAATATGCTGAACTCTGTAAACCGCTTAGAGAGGGCTGTAAAGCACTATGAAGCGGTATATAAGTCTAAGTGCTATTGCTATTGCTATTGCTATTCTTTATATAACCTGACCATTCTATCAGCAATACCCCAATATTCACTCCGTTACATTTCTCTTTTGCCTGAATTATATCAGGCTATTTATTATAGAAAAATTAATGAAGAGATTGGTTTTCCCCCTTTTATTTATTTATTTATTTTGTTATTCTTATATGCCGTCCAACTCCCGAAGGACTCAGGGCGGCGTACAACATAAAAGATACAAGAATAGACAAAATTTCAACAATTTAAAAACAGTACAAAATTTAAAAAAAAACAATATAAAAGCAACAACAACATCCATCCATTCAACCACATACATACTTGGGGGGTAAGCTCAGATGGTTACGCTGTCCCCCCCACCTGCAGGAAGAGCCATGTCTTAACGGCCTTTCGGAAGGCCAGCAGAGTGGGGATGGTTCGGGTCTCTGGGGGGAGTTGGTTCCAGAGCACGGGGCCAGCCACAGAGAAGGCCCTCCCCAATCATTTCCCTCTTTTATATGGTGGTTTAAATGCTAAGTCTGTGGTGAATTAGTCTGAATTCCCAGGAGGAAGGGCTGCTTCCCAGCGGGCAAAGCTGCAGCAGAGCTTGGAAAGTTTGGTCAGCAGGAAGAGGGTTAAAGCAGTTTCTTCCTAGCAGTTCTCAGAGTGTATCCACAGTGATGCAAATAGCTGCTTTGGTCTAGCAAGATTCTGTATATAGGTGTGATGGCCCCGTTGGAAGTTGGTTCGAAGGAGGAAGATGAATAGGAACTGGGGTCATTAGATGGGGAGGACATGAATCCCCAGGTGTGTCCTGAGAGCCCAGGGGCTGAGGAAGATGCAGTCCCAGGCCAATTAGGGGGCATGCATAAGTGCACCAGCGTGCCTACCGTCCCTGTCCTAATGTTCCCTGCCTGCACTAGAAGAAGAGGGGGAGGATCAGCTGCCAATGGTTAGCATTGATGAGCAGCAATAGACAGCTTCTGATGAGGAATAGCTGCCACCCCGTTTGATCCATGGGAGAAAAGAGCAGCGTGTAAGGAAATACAGAGGAGGTCAGCAAGGCTACTTGCGAGGAAACAGCCTTGCTCCTCCTAAAAAAACCCACCTGATTTGGGGTGATTTACCCAGGCACAAGGGAAGGTGTGTTGATCGAGAACAACCATTTGTGCCTGCTACGTGCGCATTCTCTTTGATTTTGTGAACTTTGGAACTTGCATTTTGGATGTTGGCTCTTACTTTGGCTTTGTGGACTTTGGACCTTGTTTTGTGGACTTCAGACCCCGTTCTTGTGGACTTTGGATCCTGCCCTGTAGATTTCAGACCTTGCTCTTGCCTTGTGGATTTTGGACCCCTGCTCTGTGAACTTTGGACCTTGCTCTTACTTTGAGGATATCAACTTTGTCCTTGGAACTGTGCTTTCGCTGATTGTGGGTGGCTGTCCTCGGGGAAATTGGGGCTGAGCTTTACTAGTATAACTGTGGAACATTTTGGGAGCTGTCATACTGCTTTGGAAAACTGTTTAATTTATGTATAGGTGTACAGTAAACATGCTATACCAGCACCTGGTCCTGCCTGTATGACTCAGGTCAGAACAATAAGTGAAGAACAGTAAAGGAAACTACTCAGATACTACCCCATATTTCATTCTTGATTCCTGGGGTCTGACAAAGTCTGCAAATAAGGATATTTTTTAAAATTATTGATTATACATGTTTGGCTCTGGGAATCCTTTTTTCTAAAAACTTGGGTGATGAGGCTGATATAAATAATCATAACTACAATGCATAATAAACAGGCAAGACTGGAAGCTTCATATGTGCAGCTGCTTGTAGATCAGTTATTATACACCATTTCTTTAGAATGTAATCATTTTTCAAATATTTATTGGCGCATAATGAATGCATATTGGACAGGGAGCAGCAGTGTGGTTGCGGGCTCCGATGATGCTAACATCATAATGTGTAAAGATGGGGTGAGGTCACGCCACCATTCATTCTGTGGTACCACGTGATGGCGGAATCCTAGCAAAGCACAGCAAGTCCTTTTGTCGCAGTAAATTGAGAATGCACCGAATGAATTTAGTTTATTAATAATGCTTATTAAGAAGCCATTCCCCTTCCCCATTTCTCTGTTTTTAAAAAAAGGCTTAATGGCGCATCTGCAATTCCTCATATTCCTTGTACAATGTGCTCCATCTGTCTCATGTAAATGCTGAGCAAGGACCAATTAGACATCCCTGGATCAAGAACTGAAGAGACACTTCAGTGAAAATGGAGAGAAATGTTGAAACAGGAGAAACAAAGAAATATAATGTCCCTCCTCATGCTTACAAAAAGCCTATTGCAGGTCTGGAAGACATCTGCAGCTGCTAACAGTCCCAGACAGAGCGAGGAAGCATCAGTTCAATTGAAGGCAACAAACTGCACTAAAATAATAACAAATTCCGTGTGAAAATTGGAAACGATTCCTCTGCTCTCTACAAATTATTAATTTTGTACAAATTACAAATCACCTTCTGGAGGCGAAGGTGAAAACCACAAAATCCACTTTGATTACATAATTATATAATTTTAATATAATTTTTATATTACATATATTATATAATTTTTGTTCATTAATTTTGCTTTGATAAATGCTGCCTGGAATCCTCATTTCTTGCCTTATTACAAACTATATTTTGTAGTATATTTTTAAAGGACTCTGACAGCCAGAAAGAGGTGAATTTAGAAAGAGGATAACTTGGCAGGATTTTAGTGGTATCATCAAACCAGTAAGTATTTATTTATTTATCAGTGCCTTTGAGTCAGTGTTGACAGCAACTGTCTTGACAAGTTCCCGAAATTTTCTTGGCAATGTTTTTGAGAAGTGGCTTGCCATTACCTGTTTCCTAGGGCTGAGAGTGAGTGACTGGCCCAAGATCACCTAGCTGTCTTTGTGCCCAAAGCAGGCTAGAATTCATGATTTCCTTGTTTAGATCTGACATCTCAACCACTACATCAATTGGTTCTCTCATAAGTAATTTAGAATCAATTAAAAAGAGTTATTCTTGAAACATAACAGTCTGAGACACTTACTTAAATCCAGTTAAGGCATTTCAAATGTTTAAGACCAAAATGCTACTGCTCCTATCATCATCATCATCATCATCATCATCATCATCATCATCATCATCATCATCATCATCATCATCATCATCTTCTCCTGTCAACACTAGGTTTTGCAGGGCTATCCCTCAACTTTAGTTCCTTGAATGTAAAGACCATTGTATCCCATACATTCATGTGAAGTTGCAACCAATTGGACATGCTTTTCACCAGACCCATGTCACCAGTCATGCTTTCCAGTGCAATGAGTTCGGTGTTTCTACAAGCTTACGGCAGGCCCACCTCACATTGTAAACTAGCTAAATCACACCATTCTCATCCTCTGAGCAGCTTAGTTGACATTTTCTCTGTGCAAAAGATCCGAGATTCAATTCACGGTATTTCCAACAACTTGGCAATAATTGGTTTTCTCTGTGTGCTGGAAAATAATGACATGGATGGATAACTTCTCAATGTTTAGAAAGGCTAATTTTATTGCTTTCTTCTCATATTGTAATCCGTGCTGGCTTTGTAATACCAGATCAAGATGAGATGTGCTTTGCTAGTTTGTGGCTCACTATGGTCTGTGTTCAGTTGTGTGCTGTATGAAGAACTCAGGGAATCGTGTTCATTCAATACTGTATAGTTTCAATTAACCACGGGTTAGTGTGTTTCTCAAACCCAGTCAAAGAGAAAGAATTTTGTGTGCCATGAAAGTAATTGCTCATGTCAAAAACCACTTCCTCTTCTGGAAAGCTTTACTTCTGGAAAATTGCTGGACCATCCCAGGATGGCTATCCTGGTGTTGTATTCAGGAAGAACAGAATGTTCTGGAGTTCCTCTCAATGTTTCGTCTCCAGAGACAAAATATTTTGAGTGTGTTTCTCCCACAGCTTTTCATTTCACCACAACAGCAAAGAAGAATTATGTCAGATGGATAAAAAGAAGGGACTCTTGAGAAGGCGCGCATGCGCGCACGCGCATACGCACGCGCACACACACACGCACACACACAAGAAAATCTGGTGTGATGGAAAGAGAACATGCATCTGGTTGATAAGAAAAGATATGGGTGAAATTAGGGATTATTTATTAGGCTCTTGAGGTTTTGTTTTTGCTTCACAAAGGCAATTTGTCTAAAGACAGTGCCAATTAACAAATAGATAAATAACACATTAAAGCATTAAGTGCTTCCTTTACTCTGTTCATTTGGGGCTAGGCTTTTCTTTATATTTCATACATCATTTATACCCTTACAGAACCATATCTTTTCCTGAGAACAAAAGGAACAGAAAGATGATCCTTTCATCATTGTTTGGAAAGCTAGACTGGGGACCTAGATTTGCCTGGAGCTAATAAAAACACTCCAGGCTCTCCACCAACTTCATAGGAATTGAGACTGATGCACAGACAACAATACATCCTGTAGACTGAGAAGCATATTATGTGATCAGTCCACACTGATTCTTTGTGCTTTTTGATTTACATTCGCAAAGCCTGAGAATTTCAGCCACAAACATCTTCCAAACTAGCCCTCCTGCATTCCAGCATTCACACTAAGGTCTGCCAAGTTTTCCAATCACCTTGAGGATGCATTTGAAATATAATAGTTCACACTTCTGTGCTTGTCAGTTAAATAGTAGGCCTGTAAAGATCCCACAGCGGTTAATTTCATTTCCTGGCTCACTTGCTCACAGAGTTGTGTAACGAGAACTTCTGTAACAAGCAGCGTTCTAGGACCAACACACTTCATACTATATATAAACGACCTTTGTGATCATATTATAAGCAACTGCATTCTATTTGCTGATGATATTAAACTATTTAACACCACCTACAATACTATTAACCTTCAAAAAGACCTTGACTAGTATCAGAATGGTCAAACAATTGGCAACTTCAAATCTCAATCAACAAATGCTCTGTCTTACACATTGGCAAAAAAGAATCAGAACACAAAATACAAGCTTGGAGGACATGACCTTGTAGACGACCCTCACTCTGTCAAAGACCTTGGAGTACTCATATCCAACGACCTAAGTGCTAGAGCCCACTGCGACAACATTGCCAAAAAGGCACTAAGAGTTGTTAACCTAATCTTGCGGAGCTTCCTCTCTGGCAACATTACACTGCTAACCAGAGCATACAAAACATTTGCCAGACCACTTCTCAAATTCAGCTCACCTGTTTGGAACCCGCACTTCATATCAGACATTAATACAATTGAGACAGTCCAGAAATATTTCACGAGAAGAGTCCTCCACTCTTCTGCTTGCAACAAAATACCTTATACCATCAGACTTGAAATTTTGGGCTTAGTCAATTTAGAACTACGTCACCTTCAGTATGACCTAAGCGTAGTTCATAAAATTATATGCCATAATGTCCTACCTGTCAATGACTACTTCAGCTTCAACTGAAAAAATACACGAGCACACAATAGATATAAACTTAATGTAAACCGCTCCAAACTCGATTGCAGAAAATTCGACAACAGAGTGGTCAATGCCTGGAATGCACTATCTGACTCTGTGGTTTCATCCCCAAACCCCAAAAACTTTAACCTTAGCCTGTCAACTGTCGACCTCACCCCATTCCTAAGAGGTCTGTAAGGGGTGTGCATAAGCGCACCATTGTGCCTACCGTTCCTGTCTTACTCTCCTCATTTATCTGTACTTACTTTGTATATGTTTATGTTTATACATATACCTGCTATCTTGTACATGTTTGACAAACAAATAAATAAAAAATAAAATAAATAAATAAAACAATTGCAGCGTCTTCTACTGGTTTGCAGCTGCTAAGTGGCATTTTCCACTCCAGTTCTACATCCCAACTGATGCTTCATGCATCCTCACTGACCTGCTCTCAGGTTAGTTTTCTCCTGAGATGCGTAATAAATGAAAATGCTAGCATGAGCTCTGAAATATCACCTAAAAGAAAATTTTACAAAGTTATAAAACTGCAGAAACAAAGAAGAAATAGAAAACGATCACAATACAGTAAAAGAAATGGTGAATAACAAAAGAGCAAGAAAGATATTTACAGAGGTGACTTGCAATCTTTGCAGCACCACAAACGTAGCAATTGCCATCTACATTCTGCCATAGTTCCCTTCTTCCCATAAACAAACTTTTTTTAATCAAACCCCTAAATAAGCAATTCATTTGTATCCACTTCAGCAAAATAGTCCATAAAGGATTTCCAGTCTTTTATCAAAGTAATTGTAGTTCCCTCTGTGATCAAATAGACCCATTTAGCCATTTCTGCAAACTCAGCCATCTTCACAATAATATTTTTTTTAAAAAATCGCCTTTAAAAAGAGAAGAATCTACGAAATCAGGCTCAAAATCTAGCACCGGCCATACCAGGGGTGGGTTCCTCCTAGTTCGGACTGGTTCTCCCGAACCATTAGCGACCCACTGGTGATGTTACGATGACATCACTGACCCGGTTCGGCTAGTGCCGGTCCGTGGGCGCCGCCATCTTTTTTTTTTTACATTTTTTCAAAAAAAAATTGGGAATTTTTTTTGGGGGGGGATTTTTGGCTTCTTTTTGCTTCTGTGCATCTAGTTTTTGGCACTGTGCATGCATGAGCGCCCGCGAGAAGTACACGCAGCCATGCGGCACAGGAGGAAGCGGCGGCGAGGTAAGTTAGAACCCACCCCTGTCCCATCCGGAAAGCCTGCACCTCTCGCTGTCTCCGTGGCTGCTTGCTACTTTTGCACTTAAACATAGCACGGAGAAAAGTCTCCCAACAAGGGCCAGAAAAAGAGGCAAGAAAAAGGGGAGAAATTGCCACTTTTCTCCGTGCTAAGTTTAGTGCAAAAGCAGCAAGCACGCATGCACGGAGGCAGGGAGAGAAAATGGGGATATGTGCCCCAGCTGGTGTATTATTTTTGTATCTTTCATAGACAGAAAGAACATGACCGAATTTCCTTATAGTTATTCTCTGCGTGTGGGGGTTGGGAAGTGGGGGTGGGGAGTTGGGGAGAGGAAGGGAGGGAGGGAGAAAGAGAGGGAGAGAAGAATGAGAGAGAGAGACAGAATGAGAGAGGGGGAGGGAAAGAATGAGAGACAGAGAGAGAAATCTTGCCTCCGAGCACTGAAGGAGGGGGCTCTCTTATGCAGCTGTTCCAGCTCGGTGGCTAGCAGACCAAATCCTCTCCACCCAGGTGCTTTTACTGTATAGTTCTCTCGCTCTCTCTTTCAACGATGGGCGAAGGTGGGAAAATGTCAACCACGGGACCCAGCTTCATGCAGAATTTGGGGAAGGGAAGGAAAAGACAGCTGCAGGAGGATAACCTTGAAGGGAGGGAGTTCCTGCGCTAACTGGCAGACTGCTGGCAGAAAGGAGGGTGGGGCAGAGGAGAAGCTTGGGAAGAGCGTGGAGAGGAGATGGGTTGTTAGTTAAGCCTTGGTCTGTCCATTTGTGAGCTGAGCCTTCTTTATAGCCAGTTCTTCCCATTCAAGAGGGCAGAGACTTCCTTCCTGGTGTAGAATCAGATCTTCTAGGATCTGGTAATTTCACTTTTCCCAGTAGCTTATTCCCCACCCACCCCTGAAATTAAAGCAGCGGGTGTTTCCCTTTAGTTAAGCAAAGTGTTTTCTAGCTGGTAATAATTTATCTTATGAAATGGTGTGGAAGTGAAGGTTTAACATAGTTAGGTTCCTATGATTTTTAATGACTATGACTGGAGATGGAAGCAAAAGAGGGGGGAAGAGGGAGAGAGAGAGACGAAAGAAAGAGAAAGGAAGGAAGGAAGGGAGCGAGAGATAAGAAAGAAAAAGAGATAAGGAAGGAAGAAAGGAAGGAAGAAAGGAAGGAAGGGGGAGAGAGAAGGAGAGAGAAAGGGAGGGAGGGAGGGAGGGGGGGAGAGAGAGAGAGAGAGAGAGAGAGAGAGAGAGAGAGAGAGAGAGAGAGAGAGAGAGAGAGAGAGAGAGAGAGAGAGAGAGAGAGGGAGAGAGAGAGAGAGAGAGAGAGAAGAGGAAGTATGTACCACAAAACCTGGCACTAGACGTGGCTTCAGAAGACACTTTGAAACAGCACAGCAATTTAGGGCTGGAAGACATCTCGGAAGTCATCTAGTCAAACCCACTGCTGCAGCAGGAACCTTACATTGTCTGGATTATTTTGGTGCCTCTAACAGAGAGGAAAATTGCCAGAAAGGAGAAGGAAATTACTAGGACAAGGCTGCCATGCAGAGGAAGACATAGATAGTCCTTGACTTCTGACCACAATTGAGCCCAAAATTTTGGTTGCTAAGCAGGAACGTTGTTAAGGGAGTTTCACCACATTTTACTCAATCCATGACATTTCCTGGCTCTAACAGTCATGTGCAAGCTAGGGAAGAACATGTATTAGAACATGAACTGTTCTAATGTACAGAAGTTACGGTTAAATGTGTGGCAGAAAGTGGACTCTGGCTGGGTTTTCCCAAATGCAGTAAGTGAGGTTGAATGTGTAGTTTTAGAAGAGGTGTGTGTGTGTGTGTGTGTGTGTGTGTGTACATACACATACAGTATATATAGTAGATAATGTATCTTTGTGTGCATGTGTGTAATATGTATGTACACATATGGCATATATACATAGGATTAAATAGTATATTTTGGATGTTCAAAAGTAGTAAATACACAGGGAAATTGTATCTCATTGAGGCCTTTGAGGGGAGGAGAGGACAGGCACTCTAACCCTAAGCCTTGACGTGAGTGACGTCAAGTTGGCCATGCCCACCCAGTCACATTACCACCGAACCACTCCCACCCAGTCACATGACCACGAAGCCACACACCCCATTGTCACATGACCATCAAGCCACACCCACAAAATAAGCCCCACGCCCACAGAGTGGTAGTTAAAAAATTTGGAACTCACCCCTGAGCCATACATAATCCTACCCACTTTGCATCTCCACGCCCCTAAGAAGATGGTTAAGCACAGCCTTGACTATCAAAAGGTTGTCTGGTGCTGCTTTAGTGTTGCTGTGCAGAGCTGGGGAAAAGGCCCAGCAGAGGACTAAATGGTCCAGCAGTAGCTGGTCTTTGCCTCATAGGCCCTGGAGACCAGAAGCTGCCCAGCAGGAGATGTAAGTGGAGCTATGACTGAGGCCTGTCAGAGAAACCTGGAGGATCCAGGTGTGTACCAAGAGGTTGTAGTGGGCCTGGGGCTTCCAGTTGGAGGTGTCCTGGGAGAAACCAGGACAAGTGCAGGGTCTTTGGGAAAGATTTCCCTAGAAATTGCTCACAGGGGGCCTTGTAGGCCCAATTAACTCACAGGCATGTAGAGCCACCATAGCTAACCAGAAAGGGCCAGGCCTAGATCCCCAAAAGGCAACTTGAGAAGGGAATTATGTCATGAAAGAGGAAGGCCACCAGTGTTTGCAATTTTCTTGTCATTTTCTGCCACTGATTTGGGGATGTTACATGGCAAGTAACATGAGAGTCCCGTAGGAGTTGGGCGGCCTATAAGAATGATTAAAATAAATAAATAAGTGTTCCTGCCGATGGGCCACTACATACTGCATAGTTGCAGAAGAGCATGCCTTTGCAACATTTCTCTGGAGTTAGTCAACTCAAATGTGACATGATGCCACAAAATGCCACCCTCGTACATTTGGACTTTTGAAGGTCCCACACTGAGTGCAAAGCTGCTCATGTCCCTGTAGCAGAAAAGTGGTGGTGTTCCATTTTCGGTCCTCATATTTTAGGATCTGTTGGAGAAAAGTCTGTAAGAGAGAACAGCTGTTCCCTCCCATTTGCAACTTGTCAGTTTTCTCTTCCTTCTCAAGATGGGGTTCATCTCTCTTGCCTCACAATCAGGAGTTTGTGAGTTCGATCCTAGGTAGAGGCAGATGTAGGGTCTCCTGCTTGGGCAGGGGGTTGGACTAGATGACCTGCAAGGTCCCCTCCAACTCTGTTAATCTGTTAATCTCATCTCTGCAAATGGGACACTACAGGACTTTGGTCTCCAAGATGTATTATGGGTTTGCTACGCCAGGTTAAGCACGCATGAACACGTTTGGTAGCATTCCATGGGCAAGACCCCAATACAACAGGAAACGGTATATTCATTCTATGAGGGAGCTGGGCAGTTTCTAAAGATGACAAATAAAAAAAGCAAGATTTCAAATATGATTGGTTATAAATTATAAAAAGACAAAAATTTAAAATAGACACATATTGCTAAGCTTTTTCTGCTAAATGTATCTGCCACAGTTTCAGCTAGGTGTGACCAGTTTCTTGGAGTCTGCAAATATATTATTAGTATAGTGTAGTGTAGTGTAGTGTAGTGTAGTGTAGTGTAGTGTAGTGTAGTGTAGTGTAGTGTAGTGTAGTGTAGTGTAGTGTAGTGTAGTGTAGTATAGTATAGTATAGTATAGTATAGTATAGTATAGTATAGTATAGTATAGTATAGTATAGTATAGTATAGTATAGTATAGTATAGTATAGTACAGTACAGTATAGTATAGTATATGTGTGTATACACACACACACACATAAAACATTTATTAATATGCAAACGGCTTCAATTCTTCCACTAACCTCAACTATTTTTGTTTATAGAGTCAGAGGATGTGTCTCCAGATTCTCTAGGTATTCCGATGGGTCTTTCTTCTTGTTCCAATGTGGTCCTGACAGTTGTCTTGGTCCTGCTGTTCCTATCTTCCACTGTTTTGTGCGATTGCTCAACCCCAACCTTACCCCCCCATTCTAGACTAAGAAGTGGAGAAGAGCTAAAAGACAGCTATCCTGTTGGAAAGGTTTTGCGATTAGCTTGCATCCCAGGTTATGAATTTATACCTAGGACGCGTCCTGATCTGACATGCAATGCAGATTCAAAGTGGTCAGAGCTTACTGAATTATGTCAAGGAAAGAAATGTCCAGTTCCCCATTTAGAAAATGGAAGAATAGTATCGACAGGTGAATTCCAGCTTGGTGAAACAGCAACCTTGGAGTGCGATCATGCATTCAGAATGATAGGTGAAGGTACCCTTCGATGTGTTCTAAGAGGAGGTGAAGTTAAGTGGAACAGAGACCTTCCATTCTGTGAACTTATTCCATGTGCTCGCCCTGCTATAATTGCCAATGGAAGGTATGATGCTGATTCTAGAGATTCATATGTTGTGGGCTCATCTATTACATACAGGTGTGATGCTAGTTACTCCCTTATTGGAAATTCAACAATTACCTGCATAGTTGCAGCTGATGGTAAGAATGGACGGTGGAATTCACCATCACCTGAATGTAAAAAAGTCAGTTGTGCGAAACCAAGCATCCCAAATGGGAGATTGGCAACTCTATATAAACCTAGCTATACATATGGTGATAGAGTAACACTTGAATGCAATCCTGGCTTTACTTTGGTAGGGATCTCTTGGATTAGATGTGATGCTGATAATACATGGAAACCTTCACTTCCACGTTGTGACAAGACTGTAGCAACTACCAAACCAACTACTAGACCCCCTCCTGTTCCTCCTGTCCCTCCTCCTGTTCCTCCTGTCCCTCCTCCTGTCCCTCCTGTCCCTCCTACTGTTCCTCTTCCACCCCCTACTCCCCCACCAATTCCCCCTACCCTTGTTCCCCCAGAATTAGATGAGACTACTTTCATTCCAATGTACCCAACCCAAAGGGAAACAATTCCCACAGTTGAACCAGAGTCAGGATCTGGAAAAATTGTTGGAATTGTTTTTGGAATTATTTTTGCACTTGTAGTTCTGGCTGCTTTAATATTTGCAGCTGTGAGATGGTGGAAGCAGAGGGAAGCTAATGCTCCTAATAATAGTCAGGTAGCTTCAGCGAAAGAAAAAACGATGGATGATCGAAGGCCACAAAAACTTCGAAGTAAGACTTCAAGAAGCGCTCAACATTTTTCTGCTTTAGAATTGAAAACAGGGACTCCGTGAAGTTTGTGTTGCAAGTTTTAGTTAATTTCCATAGTTCTACAGTTTTTCCAATGGATGAGGGAGTTAGTGCCTGAAACAGTTCACATTCGGTTTCCAACAAATGCTCCTTCTGCATATTTTCTGCTTTTATATTCTAGTAATCTGTACTTATACCCTTTAGATATCTCTTAGAGCAGTGATGGCGAACCTATGGCACGTGTGCCACAGGCGGCACACAGAGACATATCTGAGGGCACGTGAGGCGTTGCCCTATGTCAGCTCCAGCATGCTGGCCAGCTGATTTTTGGCCATCTTTTCGGCCATTTTGGGCAAAAAACGGGCCAACGGGCCAACCGGAAGTTCGTTTCCAAACTTCCGGTTCAGCTGTTTCTCGCCGTCCCCAGGCTTCAGGAGCCCAGAGGCTTCAGCGAGGCCTGTGCGCATGCACGGGAGGGGCAGTGCAGGGGTGGTTGTGCGCATGCGTGGGAGGGAGGGTATGGGTGTGGGCGCACGAGCACCTTTTGGCAACCGAGCCAAAAAAGGTTCGCCATCACTGTCTTAGAGGATCTCTTTCTGTATGTCTTGAGATACAGAATCTAAGGGAGCTGCCCAGGTATCTGCTTGAGGGATGATGCCTTATCCTGGTAACAGGGTATAAAGATACTAGAATGGAAGCATTCTGCAAGTTCTCTTCAGTCTGTTTTTGAATTCATGTGACATCAGAACAAGAGTCATGTTTGTTTCTGGGGTTTTTAAATTGTGCTAAAACTGTGCCTATTATAAATTGTGATCTGGTTTACATTTTAGCAGTCAATGTAAACTTTGTAAAGTGAACCAAATAAATTAAGTGAAACTTTTAGGAGACTTGTTGTATAATGTATATCACTAAATTCACTGTGACCAGAAACCATTGTGCTTTGGTTAAATGGAGCCCTGCCTATAATATTCAACATACAGTATGTGCCAAGCAACAAGTGATGAAATGCCAGAATAAATGAAGAAGTGCTCTTGCGTAAATAATAATTCCTATATTTGGTGTCTCTTTCTCATCTTTTACATTTTGGGAGATAACTACACCTACTTTTTATAATTCAGCAGGGAATAAAAGTTTTTGGAATTATTGACAAGCCTTCTAGTAAATACTACTGACTAGTTGTAGGTAGGCAGTTGTTCCACTGGTTCAAATATCTAAATGTTCTTCATTTTTCAGTTCGGATATACAATTGGTTGTATAACATAATAGTTATCTAAGAAATGCTGACTTTTCAGGACTGAATTCATATAAAAACCTGAAAGTTTATATCCTCTTGACAAAAATCAAGAGAACTAGATTATGACAGTTAAGCTCTGTAAAATTCCTCACCAATGAGCAGTAAAATAGTAAGGATGATTTCTAAATCTTTGGTTGGGCCATTGGAATATCTGGATTGTGTGTGGGGTGTGTGTGTTTCCTTTCATGCATGTTTGGCTAGGGGTTTCAGCTTTCTTTTGAAAAGGAAATGAATGCAATTATTTATCCATCTCCAGTTTGAACTTGCCTGAGAAACAATACATACTTTTCTTTGACTTTTTATCTCTCTGTCAAGTTGGGCAGACTTAAAAGATGAAGTGCGACCTTGCAATTAAACAGCTGGTGTACTTTTCATAAGGAATCCTGACTAATTCTGTTACCTTGGGCCCCCATCTGATGTGTTCACATGTCACCACCTCTCTTTGCTGGGCATAGGGTGAAAGGTTGCAATTTTGGAAGGGAGATTGCACAGAAATTCTGAAAGAGCTGTTGTTTTCAAGACCAACAGCTTTGTAAAAGGGAAGGACAGAATATATTCATATACATGCATGCTCACGCACAAGCACACATACCCTTTCCTGCACTTGTTCACACTCAAAGCTATCACTGGGTATTACAATTCTCTGCATGAAAAAAAATAATCCAACCTTGTTTTTGTGTGTTTAGTAAACAAACAGCAAAATGGATCCACATGTGTCCCTTACAGATAACACTTCTGCTGCAAATAAAAAAAAAATATGTTGTAACTAAAGTCTAATTTTTGTCTGGCCAAGAGTATACCCAGTTCTACCTAGTGAAACTGCTGCATCGTGTACTATTGTGGTTACATGATTGCATGTAGAGTGGTTAGTTTAGTGATATCTTATGTTTTAAAACAGGAATAGGCAAATGTACGTGGTCATCTAGCATGCTGTCTATAGTCCCTGTAACTCCTACAGAAGCTTTTAGATCAGGTTTTTCTGCTCTTCATTTTAAAACTTGCAGAGAAATGCTTGCCTTAAGGCTGTGTTCTGACCTTCAGGGAAACAGAAAGCAAGAGAGAGGATATTCAGCCACCGTTAAGTGCCAGTAAATCAGTCCCACAGAAATAGAACCAAAGGGCTATTAATTCTACAGATCCAATGCCACAAAATAATGTATCTTATAGGAGAGAGATGACTTTAGAAGTATGATCTTAATTCTTCTTATCTAAGGAACCAGTTCAAGACTAAAACTTCCGAACAGCATGCAGTATGAATGAAATGGATGAATCTCAGCATTTTGATTGTGTCCTCTAAAGTTTCGTGGTGGTGGTGGTGGTTTTTCATGATTCTGATTCCCAGTACTTTTCTGCTCTTTAGCCCACTATTCCTCCACTTACAGCAGTTTGCTTAATGACCGTTCAAAGTTACAACGGCACTGAAAAAAGTGACTTATGACCATTTCCCCCACTTACCACCGTTGCAGCATCCCCACAATCAAATGAATAAAATTCCGGAGGCTTGGCAACTGACTGATATTTATGACGGTTGCAGTATCCCAGGGTATGGTGATCCCCTTTTGCAACCTTCTGACAAGGAAAATGCAATGGGGGAAACCAGATTCACTTAACAACCAGGTTAATAATTTAACAACGGCATGATTCATCTGACAAATGTGGCAAGAAAAGTCGTAAAATGGGGCAAAGCTCACTTAACAACATGATTTTTGGGGTTCAATTGTGGTCGTAAGTCGAGGACTTCCTGTACTCAGATGTTAGAGACTGTGGATCACAATTACAAATTGGAACTCAGACTGAAGGGGTCACAGGGACTGAATCTGCTGAATACAGTCCTTGTCCAAAAAAAAAAAGCAACTTAATGTAATGGTATGTGGAAATGGTTTTAGGAGACAGTGAGAAGAGCCACAGCCAGGGAAACAGTCTGATAAAAGGCAGCTCAGCCCAGAACAGGAATGTGAGTGTGGCAAACGTCTCAGAAGGGACCCTCCCAAGTTTCTTGTTCTGTGAAGTAGGTGGGGGAGAGAACTTTACTTTCAGAATTTCAAGATTCTGTAAATGTAACCTTACAATAAAGTATATTTACCGTATTTTTCAGAGTATAAGACGCACCTTTTTCCTCCCTAACAGAGGCTGAAAATCGGGGTGTGTCTTATACTCCGAATGTAGCTTTTTCAAAGCTTTTTTTTTCATTCCTAACGAGGTGCTAACGGTCTTCCCGGCTTCCTACTCCATCCGAAGAAGTTTTTTTTCCAGCCCTAAGTCTTTGCAGGCTTGTTTTCATTCCTACTCCCTCTGAAAAAGGTCTTTTCAGCCCTAATGAGGGGATAAAATAATGTGCTGAAGCTGAACAGACCAAGGACGCTAGCCAGATGAATACCTGGTAGGTAGATTTCCCCCCCTATTTTCCTCCCCCAAAACGAAGGTGCGTCTTATACTCAGGTGCGTCTTATACTCCGAAAAATACGGTAGTTCATCTGGGCATGCTTCCTGTCTGGACTACCATGCAAGGCTGACATTCAAGATCCCAGCTTTCATTTCTTGCTCAACCTCATTCTCTGGGGAAGATGGACATATCTGGCTTAAGTAACCACTAGAACCCTTTTAAAATCTCTTAACCCACATCTCATCTCACTTGTCTGAGTAGTACAGAGTAGGAACAGGGTTATATATTCCTGACCATCCCTTCCGTATATTGAGCGCCGGTAGTGCAGTGGTTAAAGTGCAGTATTGCAGGCAAACTGTGCTTAGAGCCGGGAATTCAATCCTGATGGGGCTCAAGGTTGAGCCTTCCATTCTTCTGAGGTCAGTAAAATGAGGACCCAGATTATTGAGGGCAATATGCAAATAAAGCTTACATTGTTAACCCCCCAGAGAGTGGTGCAGGGTGGTATATGTCTAAATGCTATTGCTATTGATAAAATGCTAGCAGAAATATAACCCAGTTTCCATATCATTTTATGCTTCGGTAAAATCAATTTCAATTCTTTTTGCAGTAAAAGTGAGTCAGAGACAGACTAAATGTAATACCAAGATGTGCAATTTGGGACAAGATTATTTTGTCCTAAATTATATATCTACTTCTTTTTCTTTAGAAGACGGATATATGAGGCGGGATATTCCCACTTCAGATACAGTCTATTCTGTAGTTACAAATCTTTCAACTTTAGATTACACAATATAATGTGAGGCCCATACAGCTATAAGATGAATTATGCTACCATGCCTGTGAATGTGTAGGAAGCCATTCCTACTAATAAAGTTCCTCTGGATCAACTATCTCCTACCCCAAATGTAAAGCTTCACTTTTACGGATCAACTGAGAGAAAGGTACATTCCCCAGATTTACCATATTCGCACACATGTACCGTATTTTTCGGAGTATAAGACGCACTTTCGTTTTTGGGGAGGAAAATAGGGGAAAACAATCTGCCTACCAGGTATTCATCTGGCTAGCGTCCTTAGTCTGGTCAGCTTCAGCACATTATTTTATCCCATGGTTAGGACGTAAAAAACCTTCTTCTGAGAGAGTAACAATGAAAGAGCATGCAAGCCGGTAAGAGCTGGGAAGATAGTTAGCACCTGGTTAGGGCTAGAAAAAAACTTATTCGGAGCAGCTTCAGCACATTATTTTATCTCCTGGTTAGGACTTAAAAAAACCTTCTTCTGAGAGAGTAACAATGAAAGAGCCTGCAAGCCAGTAAGAGCTGGGAAGATCGTTAGCACCTGGTTAGGGCTGGAAAAAAACTTCTTTGGAGCAAGTAGAGCAATGAAAAAAAAACCTGCAAAGACTTAGGGCTGGAAAAACATTCTTCGGAGAGAGTAACAATGAAAAAGCCTGCAAGGTAAGAGCTGGGAAGATCGTTAGCACCTAGTTAGGGCTGGGAAAAAAAGCTTCGGAAAAGCTACATTCGGAGTATAAGACGCACCCAAATTTTCAGCCACTTTTAGGGAGGAAAAAGGTGCGTCTTATACTCTGAAAAATACAGTATTTTATTTGCAAAACACAAATGAAAGAAATGTATGCAAATGATATAAACCTTGGCCTAGTGGTTAAGGCACCTGGCTAGAAAGCAGGAAACTGTGAATTCAAATGCCGCCTTGGCCATGAAAGCCAGCTGGATGATTTTGGGCCAGTCTCTCTCTCCCTCTCTCCCTCTCTCCCTCTCTCCCTCTCTCTCTCTCTTTCTCTCTCTCTCTCTCTCTCTTTCTTTCTCTCTCTCTCTCTCTCTCTCTCTCTCTCTCTCTCACACACACACACACACACACACACACACACACACACTTCACAGGGTCGTTGTTGTGGAGAACAGAGGAGTAGGAAGTAGTATTAGCTTTGTTTGCCACCTTGAGCTATTTGTAAAAATAATAAAGTAGGATACAAATAGATAAATAGACGTCGCTATTTAGTCAGACTGTGTTCGAGATTCTGCCCTTCATTTGATCTATCCAAAATTCTGAAATATAACATTAGGGTTCAGTCCAGGGGTGAAATTCAGCAGGTTCGGACAGGTTCTATAGAACTGGTAGCGGCGATCATACGCAATTCGCACCACTGACTGGCCCCTCCCCTCCTCGCCCCTCCCCTCCCACTCACTCCTTCTCTCCTCCTTCTCGGGCTCATACACACAGAGCAAACATGAGAAGGAAGCAAGAAGCAGCCAGGTTGAACAGTAGAAGACTTGGCCAAACTTTTCTGTCGGTTCTGTGGGCTATGCCCACCAAGCCACACCCACAGAACCGGTAGGGGAAAAATAGTCCTCGACTTACAACAGTTCATTTAGTGACTGTTCAAAGTTACAACGGCACTGAAAAAAGTGACTTACGACTGTTTTTCACATTTACAACCACAGCAGCATCCCCTTGGTCATGTGATCAACATTTGGATGCTTGGCAGCTAGTTCATATTCATGATGATTGCAGAGTCCTGGAGTCAATGGTCAGCTTTTGCAACCTTCAGACAAGTAAAGTCAGTGGGGAAGGCAGATTCATTTAACAACCATGTTACTAGCTGAAGAACTGTGCAATGATTCACTTAACAATTGTGATAAGAAAGGTCGTAAAATGGGGCAAAACTCACTTAATAAATGTCTCACTTAGCAACATAAATTTTGGGCTCAATTGTGGTCATAAGTCGAGGACTATCTGTATACACATGAGGCACAGAACCAAACTGATAGCTTTCCAGCTACTCCAGTATCCATCAACTCCAACCAGCATTGTCAGTGGTTGAGATCAATGGGAGTTGTAATCAAACAGCTTCTGGAAAGGTAGAAATCCCTGTCTTTAGCATAAGATTTTAAATGTCTTTAGAGCAGAGTGAACATTCATTTTCTGTCTTGCAAATGCTTTACATATGCAACTGTGAGTATTCAAATAGAAATCATTATCTACGTTTTATAAAAAAAAAATTCTTTAGTTGAATTTCAGAAAACACATGTGCCGTTCTATTTTTATGGAAACGTTTCTGGACATTTCAGTTAGGATACAAAGAGCTAGATCCCGTGGTGGCATGTATACTATATGTCAGTTAATGAATCATCACAGATCAACCACGTCATTTATCTTTCTATTACAAAGGATGATACATTTCTCTGATGCTTCAAAATATTATATCATGCATTCTTGAACTCTGCCATCATTTTTTTCCTCAAAATTTTGCATAAACAATGAAAGGATTGAAAACTCAGGAAGCATTTTGCAATAGTTGCATGGAATATGAATTATTTTCTGTCTTGCTGCCTTTAGGGAAACCAACATAGCACTTTACAGAATAAAACACAGGACAGACTGATACAAATGTCTGATCATTCATACTACTGCCCCTGTTGTCTCTTTTTAAAGTAATTAAGGATAGAAGCTTTCTGTGGCTCCGATAAGCCTAAAGTTTAACTGGTTTTTGATTTATTACGGTGCTGCAGTATCCTTTTTGTTTTCCTTGCGAATACATAACAAAAAACCGTTCCAACGTCCTGGGATTCTTTTGACAATCTTCAATTACTCGTGTAATTAAAATGCTCCAACACAAAAGACAGTGACATAATATTAAATATGTTACTCAGCTGGGTTTGCCATTGTACAAAGGAAAATATAGGTAGCGTTTTTAAAACTGGGATAATTTGCTTCGCTAATTGTCATTCATTCTTCGTTTTTAAGAGAAATTTGATCTTTGGCTCTCTGATTTGTTTTTCTAAACCAAGTTAGAGAAACAGAACAATATGCACACTATCCAAATATAAGATCCAAAAATGCCAATTGGGGACTCCTCCATCTTGCTTAATCCTTGAAGGTAATATCCGGACCTAGTTGGAGTCAGAATAACCTGGGAAATTTTTTTTAAAGGCCCAGCTTATTAAAGGAAAAGAAGTGCATTGCTGCTTGCCATCAAAAGGACGTTTATTGAAATGAAAGCCCTGGCAGCGCAGTTGTTACATACTGACGTACGGAGTAAATTTGCATAGCCACCGCTGATTGGCTAATCTAGCGGCGGCAGAAATAAACTGCTGTCACTGGTCAGCAGGCTTCAGGGAAGCCCTTAAAAGCAGCTTCCCTGCAGCCTGCCGGCAGTCCGTATTAGTTATAGCTAATAGACAATAAAGGTGCTGAACCATTCCTACATCTCGACTCCTCATTCCCGCGCAAATCTAACAGCAGTGGTTAGAATGCAGTAATTCTGCCCACAGCCAGGAGTTCGATCCTGACCAGCTCAAGGTTTACTCAGCCTTCCATCCTTTCGAGGTCGGTCAAATGAGGACCCAGAATATTGGAGGCAACATGCTGACATTGTAAACTGTCCAGAGAGTAATATAGATCAGCCTTCCATTCTTCTGAGGTTGGTAAAATGAGGACCCAGATTGTTGGGGGCAATATGTTGACATTGTAAACCACTTGGAGAATGCTGTAAAGCACTAAGAAGCCATATATAAGTAAGTGCAGGGGCGGGTTGCTCACTTACCCATGCCGGTGCGCTCCGCATGCATCTCCATGTTTCGGGTGCACATGCGCTCGCTACGTGTGCGCGGCCCCTCGTGCAATTTTTCTTCTGCGCATGCGCAGAAGCAAAATCTCACCGAAATCTTGCGAGGGGACGGGCGCGCGAGAGAGATTTTGGCACAATTTTGCTTCCGCACATGTGCAGAAGCAAAATCTCACCGAAATCTCTTGCACGCGCGCGTTCCCTCGTGAGATTTTGGTGAGATTTTGCTTCCGTGCATGCGCAGAAGCAAAATCTCCCAAAAATTCTCAGAAAAAGATGGCGACGCGTGCGACGGACTGGCGATGACAGCTCCGGTGCGGTCGCGCGCAAATTGCACAATCGACCGCTCCCTACCGGAGCTATGTATCGGACAGCTCCGGCAGGAACCCCCACTGAGTAAGTACTATTGCTACTGCTACTGAAATCTTCTAGAATTACCACTAGCCAAGAGAATGGAGTAAAACTGTCTCAGAAGAGCCAGCAACAAAACTCATGCACCCTATGCTTCACTCACATTATTACGGAACGGAGAGAATAAGAAGGAAGATTTTTATTCTGTTTTGCATAGGCCAAACTGCATTTGAAGTATGGTGTTGAGTTCTCGGCAGCAAATATTAAGACAAACACTGACCAACAGATGCAGATCCCTAGGAAAATAAGCAGAACAATCAGAGGTTTTTAAAAACCAAACCCCATAAAAGTGACTTATGGAGACGAGCAAGCGCTGCCTGCAAAAGGAAAGATTCAGAAAGGGTAGAAAAGATGGATTGGACTGTAACTGGACCCAGTAAAAAGGACAGACAAGGTCTATCTTTGGAGCAGCATGGTAACATCCAGTTTTTGTCACCACACTACAAAAAAGACATTGAAACTTTAGAGAAAGTGCAGAAGAGAGCAACCAGGATGATAAAGGGTCTGGAAAATAAAACATACGAAGAGCGGTTGCAAGAACTGAGCTTGGCCAGTCTAGTGAAGAGAAGGACCGGGGGTGACATGATAGCAATGTTCCAATACTTGAGGGGATGCCACAGAGAGGAGGGGGTCAGGCTGTTCTCTTTGGCACCAGAAAGCCAAACAAGAAATAATGGATGGAAGCTGACCAAGGAGAGATTCAGCCTGGAAGTGAGGAGAAACTTTCTGATGGTGAGAGCGATCAACCAGTGGAACAGCTTGCCAGCAGAGGTTATGAGAGCCCCAACACTTGCGACCTTCAAGAAGAGACTGGACTGCCATCTGTCTCAAATGGTGTAGGAACTCCTGCTTGAGCAGGGGGTTGGACTAGATGACCTACAAGGTCCCTTCCAACTCTAGTAATAAATCTAAAATCTAAAAAATAAATCTTAAATCTAAATCTAAAACTCTAAGAACTATGAGGCCAGATGTCATCAGGAAATATGGGGCCAGGATTTCAGCCCTTTGAGTGGTATGGTGGGAGGTTCTTTTAATACAAAAAATATTAATTAAACTTTAATGTACCTAAAAGTTTTACCTTTCTCATCGACTCCCATAAAAAAAATGCCCACCAAAACTGATGCTGTCAAAAAATCAAATTTATGAGGCCATAGACAAGAAGCTGGCACATGCAGCTTCTGGGGAGAAGGTTGACACCCCATATCCTCACTTTATCCAAGGCACTTACACAATGTCTCTTGAGAATTCCTTTTTTCTCCACAGCGATCTGTAGCTTGCTATGCCATTCACTTGCACACATCTGTTCTTACTATCCTTGTGATGATAAATCATGTCTTCTTTTCCTTCGTCAACCTCAAAACGATGACATACTCTCCTTGTGATCTGTTGCCATGGTGAATGAAAGATAAAGCATAAAATCTTTATAGAGATTTTCAATTCCACCAGAAACACAATAAATATAATTTGGGGTGCTGTGACGTTTGGAGGACTACTAAATTTCTATTAGAATAAGCTAGTGCCGTATTTATAACTTCCTAATGTTAGGAAGAAGTGAAATGAACTATCCGGTTGTGCTTTGGAACTGATTCTTCTAAAAATGGCTTGGCTTCGTTTATAAATGTAGAACTGATTTAGGTCTAGTCAGTGGTTAAGGCCACCAGGCTAGAAAACAGGAGATTCTGAGTTCTAGCTCTGCCTTAGGCATGAAAGCCAGCTGGGTGACTTTGGGTCAATCACTCTGTCTCACTCCAACCCACATCACAGGGTTGTTGTTGTTGTTGAGAAAATAGGAGGAAGGAATATTGTCTATAGGTTTGCCACCTTGAGTTATTTATAAAAATAATAATAGTGAGAGAGAGAGAGAGAGAGAGAGAGAGAGAGAGAGAGAGAGAGAGAGAGAGAGAGAGAGAGAGAGAGAGGTCTTCAAACTTGGCAACTTTAAGACTTGTGGGCTTCAACTCCCAGAATTCTCCAGCCAGCATACCTGGCTGGAGAATTCTGGGAGTTAAAGTCCACAAGTCTTAAAGTTGCCAAGTTTGGGATCCCTGTGGTAGATGAGAGAGGGGGGGAGGAAGATGAATGAATTATAGTAGTGACCAGAATTTTGCGAACCATCTTCTCATCAACTTGAAAAAATAGTTTTTAGTCTGCCCTATCCCTATTCCTAATGTTTCCAACCTGGTTGCAGGAAAGGCACAGAAGTGAGAGGAATAAGAAAGGGAGATGTGACCATTTAAAATTTGATCACATACATTTTCAGGCCTGTAAAGTAGCAGCAATAGTTCCCATTGTGTTCCAGGCCACTCCCCCTGGTTATTATTATGTAGTTTTGTCCCAGCCTCCATCTGTCCTTTCTTTCTTCTGCCCAGGCAGGAGGATCTTAAGAATAGATCCTTCTTCCGCAAAGAATGTTACAGGAAGAAGTTCTCTATCCATCAAACCTCAATTCCAAACTGAAACACACAAAAACCCTATCTCTGTTTTAGAGCAAGCTAGCAGTTTCCCCTTTAGAGTGTCATTTGTTATTCCTGCTATCTGAGATGAGCAACAGATACAACAATACAGGAAATAATTCCTATAAATATCTCCAATATGATTTTTTTTCTTTAAAAAAAAGGACCCTCAAGGTTTTTGTTTGTTTGTTTCCCCTTTTGCTTTTTGCATTGATGAAATAGTCTTGCCTTCATCATCCCTCGACTCTGATTTTGGCATGTCTTCTTTCCCATCCGCCCCATGCTCAGATCCTGTTTTTGTGGTGTTCTTAGTTTGGATGTCACCAGCTCTGTTTGATTAATATCATAGATGTTAATGGAAATAGACTTAACATTGCTTTAAGCACGAGGCCGGCAGAGACTAAGAAAAAGAGTGATGGTTGGATTAATTATGAAGTTTTATTCCTATCCCAATTTCAAGATCTACCATCGACCTCACCCCAGGGGCGGGTTCCTATTTTTTTTACTACCACTCTGTGGGCGTGGCTTATTTTGTGGGTGTGGCTTGCCAGCCATGTGACCGGGTGGGCATGGCTTCTTGGACTGCTGAAGGGAGGGGAACTGAGATAGGTCCTGCCGCCCATTCCCCCTCCCCTCAGCAGCTCGAGAAGCCTCAAATGTGCGAAAATGCCTAGGATCATCACCGCGCGTTCGTGGCTTCTCGGACTGCTGAAGGGAGGGGAATGGAGATAGCTCCTGCCGCCCGTTCTTTCAGCGTCTCACGAGCTCCCTCAGCCATCCTTCCCTGCTTGGACTCACTGTGGGGTAGGAAGGTAGCACATGCGCAGTGCCGAAAGCTCGGCTTCTGGGCATGCACAGAAGAAATTTTTTAAAAAAATTTAAAAAATGTTTTTTAAAAAAATGGCGGCGCTTAGTTATTGGCAACCGACCGCACTGGTACTGTGACATCACCAGCGAGCCACTACCGGTGCTATAGAGTGGACCGCACCTGTAGGAACCCACCACTGCCTCACCCCATTCCTAAGAGGTCGGTAAGGGGCGTGCATAAGCGCACAATCGTGCCTACCATTCCTGTCCTAATGTACCCATATATTCATATCTCTTTTACTCTTATTCATGCTTGTACTATCACATATATATTCAATCATGTTTCACTGTTTATACTTTGCTTATAATCATATGTGCTTGACAAATTAAATAAATAAATAAATAAATAAATAAATAAATAAATAAATAAATAAATAAATAAATAAATAAATAAATAAATAAATAAATAAATAAAGATGCTGCACTTTGAGTCTTATGGTTGAAGGAAACTAGGCCTTTGCCGTGCTCTGAGTAGCACATGCTGCGAGAACAAAGCACGGGACACGAGGAGCAATGAATAAAACGAAAGAGCTAGGCCTTGCAGATGGATATGCAGAGTAATAATGGCAGGGAAAAACTCTGCTGAGAGCTGTCATGCATCAGATCCTGCATCTGTTATGGAAATCACGACCCACGGGGCTCTTTTGTTCAGGGTAAAGCCCTCCCAACAGGGATTTGGACGAAGTAGGCTTTCTTGTTATTAAACATGATTTCTGGCTAGTTGAGAGCAGATGCAGTTACAGCAGTTGGTACTACTATAAGCTAACCGTCAAGCGCACAGCACTCTTTCTGGTGCTCATTGTGGTTTGAAAAGCTAGCTTGGTTAAAAAGAAAATGCGCTCTGTTCAGTCACTGTTTTACACATGAATGTGTCTGACAGTCAAACATCCTGGTGGCCTTCCAATGCCAGCCAAGCAAGAAATGCATGCCCTTGATCACTTATTCCTCAGCAAAGATAAAATGTACAGATTAGAAGATCCAGAAAACAAGAACCTTGCAATCAAGGTGAGTGGGAATGTCTGAGTTATAATAGGGTAAGGACAAAATTATTCACTGAGCAAGACCCCATTGGATTTCAAATAGAAAGCTATTTCTGCTGCAAGGATCATTGAAATTGCTTTCGGTCTGCTCCCCAAATCTTGCTTCAGTTCCTTATTTTAGAAACGGAAAGCTTTGGAGAAAAACTGGTATGTAGTTTCAGTTCAACAAGGCATCCATTTTGGATCTGGTTTCTAAATAAATCCATCTTTTATTCCAAATGACTCTTAATGAGGGATGCCAAGTCAAGGTTGGTCTTCTTTTGTGAAGCAGTTAAACTATATGGTTGCTTCGTAACATCTGACTATCTCTCTATCCCTCCAGCCAGAATGTCCTGTGCTATGGTAGAAATGATGGAGAACGTTATGAGTAAAACAGAAATAGAGCAAGCAAGACGTAATCTATAATGTGATTTGCCCATGTACTAGTTACTCATTTCTTAACATCTTCTTTTAATGAGAACAGAGGTATCCTAGTTCACTTTTTTTGGCTATCTTGAGATATTGTACTTTTTCATCTGCTAATGTTTTTTTATTTAAATTAATCTTATGATTTAGCCACTTAATGGAGATTTAGCTTTATGAATATTTACCTCCTGATTTAGTCTGCATTAATAATGTTTAAAGTTACACGAAGCATAGTCATCCAGCATAATAGGTTAGGCATAGGTTTTATTCCAAAATATCTTCCTGAACCACTGATGTAATTTTTCATCTTCTAATGTTGTGCTATGAAGTCAATATTCATCTTCTGCACTTATATATTATTCAAGCATTAGGGCTACTATATTGTATTATCCAGTGGTGGGTTCCTGTGTTAATTTTCTGAGCAGTTGGGAAAACCAGTTGTTGGAAGAAATCTTTTCCCATTTTAGAGGGCTAATCCTGCAAGGAACACAGGAAGGAAAGATTCTAGTGTGCCTGTATTTCTAGCCTAATCCTTATTGTATTAATTGCTGCCCCTGCTGCTTTAAGTGTTTTCAGAAACTCCCTCTAATAGCCTTAATGGTTCTTGGCAGTAGCCCAGACTTTCTGTCTGTAGCGGAGCTTCTCTGGAGTCATCCCCCTCCCGTTTTTTTTGTGGTACTTTTATTCCTGGGGCTTTAACAGCTATTTACAGAAGGGTTGGCATAGCCATAGAAGAAATGGCTGAGAGGCAGGATGCAAGTTTGGCATTCTGTCTGATTTTTTTTACTGCCTTTTTGAAGGCATGTGATTTTTCCTTAAATCTGGATGATTACCTTAGGACAGTGGTGGCGAACCTTTTTCGGCTCGCGTGCCAAAAAAGGGGGGGGCGCGCTCGCACGAGCTCGCATGCCCACACCCATTCCCTCCCCCCCCACGCATGCGTACAACACCCCCCATGCTGCCCCCTGCGCATGCGCACACCCCCCCACCCCCGCACAAAGGCTTACCGGAGCCTGGAACGACGAAACCGGCAAACCGGAAGTGCGAAAAAAACGCACTTCCGGTTTGCTGGTATGCTGTTTTTTGCACTCCGGAGCTTCAGGGAGCTTCCCTGAACCCTCCGGAGTGCAAAAAACAGCACACCGGCAAACTGGAAGTGCGTTTTTTTCGCACTTCCGGTTTGCCGGTGGGAACCCTCGCGTGCCGGCTTCTATGGCTCCGCGTGCCACCTCTGGCATGCGTGCCATAGGTTTGCCACCACGGCCTTAGGATATCTTGTGAGGTGAGTGAGACCAGATGGTATCTTTAAGTAGTGCAAATGTTTTAATGATTGCTTCTCCTGGGTGCTTTGTCAGTTCACTGAACACAGGAGTCTCTTGTCTATGGGGATTCTTCGGTCATCCAGGTCATGGTTGTCCCAAAGGTGCTTTTTTCAAGAGGCAACTGGAGTTTCTTGGTTTTCAGAAAGTCCAGTTGCCACTTGAAAAAGCACCTTTGGGACAGGAGTCTCTTGCATTGCTTCAGAGTGGCCAAGCTACATGATTGCTCACAGTGGATCCTCCTTCCAATTTGTTATAGTTTGCTCTCATGATAATATGGCATAGTAACATGACACCAAATGTAGAAAGTTAGCACCCACCCCTCTCCTAGAAGAATGAAATATTTTGAGAAATATTAAAAAGGAAGAATATATTTCCCTGGATGAGAAATGGAGAAACATGTTTTCTTAGCGAGAGAAAGCAGCCCCCACCTTCCTTAATAGCCCACAGAAGTTGTCAGCACTTAAGAGATAAAGAGATAGATCGCTATATTCATAGGCAAAAATTCCCTGCAGCAAGGTCTGAACAAAGGCAGAATGGGATTAGCCCTCACTCAAGATATTAATTTGTTAATTGGTTTCTCTTTAGCTTGGGATTTTGTAGCCCAAATATGCCCACCCACTTTCTGGAGAGCTTATATTATATTTCCTCATTCATTGCAACCTAGTCCTACACTATATAAGTTACTATGGTGTGTAAAAGCATTCTACAAGGGTTGGTTATTTCAAAAGCTGAGTTGTACCATACACTCTGACAAAAAACAGCCACGAACCAAGATGAGTTATACATTGAAGTCTTTAATATGTGTTGGTACAGCAGGGACTTTGAAACATGATGGGATATGCATGTTCTTTTATATTCTGCTGAGAATTGTCTGTGATTAAATCACTATGTATGAGGCATAAACCATGGCATTAGCAACACCAAAGGAACACCTTCTCTATGACTACCACATCAGGGTTGCAATAATGCAATCAACATTAGAATTGGTCTCTCTACTATTATATAGTTGTTATTTGGGATTTAGTAGCTCAGATTTACCGTAATAGTTCTGTACTCAACTCAATAAAATTGCTGCCCACATTTTAGCAGTGAGGAACTCTGAAAATGATAACGGGAAGGAACAAAAGAAGAAGCTTTAGTTATTCTATTAGAAGCATTGGCCAAAATTCTAGACCCATAGCAAAGATATTGGAGTAATATGCCACACCTTACAATGATGATTGCTAAAATGAATACGTTTCTGTTAAGATTTGAAATGGAGGAAAAGCAAATTAAAGAATATATGGTAAAATGTATGGTTATAATATTCATATAGATGGGTAGGAGAGAATGTGGTTAAAAGATCTGAAATTCTCACTGTGTTACAATTTAAAAGAAAGGGTTTAAAAAAAAACCCAAGATGTACCATTGGTGTATGAACCAGAGAAATTGTCTAAGATGTATAAAGCTAGATCTAATCACTGTTGAAAATGTGAAAATCATGAAGGAACTTTTTTATCAGGGAAGGGACTGGAGGCTAAAACATATAAAGAACGGTTGTTGGAATTGGGTATGTCTAGTTTAATGAAAAGAAGGACTAGGGGTGACATGATAGTGTTCCAATATCTCAGAGGTTGCCAGAAAGAAGAGGGAGTCAAGCTATTCTCCAAAGCACCTGAGGGCAAGACAAGAAGCAATGGGTGGAAACTAATCAAGGAGAGAAGCAACCTAGAACAAGAAGAAATTCCCTGACAGAACAATTAACCAGTGGAACAACTGGCCTCCAGAAGTTGTGAATGCTCCTACACTGGAAGTTTTTAAGAAGAGATTGGGCAACCATTTGTCTGAAATGGTATATGGCCGTTTCCAAACTTCCGTTTGACCCGTTTAGCCATTTTTCGCTGTCCCCAGGCTTTAGGAGTCCGTTGTGAGACCTGTGTGCATATGTGCGGGGGGCAGAGGGGGGGAGTGCACATGCACCGGGGGGTTGTGTGCATGCGCAGGGGGGTTGTATGCATGTGCGGGGGAGGGCATGGGTGTGGGCCTGTGTGCACGCTAGTGCACGCACACACACCCTTTTGACACACAAACCAAAAAAAGGTTCACCATCACTGGTATAGGGTTTCCTGCCTAAGCAGGGGGTTTGACTAGAAGACCTCCAAGGTCCCTAGTACGATTTGATAGCTTGACTATCATTAAGTGTTGTATCTTTTTATTCTTGATGAATGTATCTTATTCTCCTTATGTACCCTGATAGCATATACACTTAAGACAAATTCTTTGTGTGTCCAATCACACTTAGCCAATAAAGAATTCTATTCTATTCTATTCTATTCTATTCTATTCTATTCTATTCTATTCTATTCTATTCTATTCTATTCTATTCTATTCTATTCTATTCTTCATCCATGGTGGACTTATGAAAAAAGTCCACCCCAAAAAAAAGGATACAAATACATATGGTAATGGAGAGAGTTTTAAAAATTAACATTCAGATAAAATCGCGACTTTTCTTATTAGGATTTATGGATACTCAACTAAAACAGACTCATGGATGATCAGTTTTATATATGATAACTGCAGCGAGGCCATTATATGCACAAAGATGGAAGACTACAGAAGCACCAATAAAGAAGGAATGGATTGTGAAAATGGCTGAGTTTGCAAAAATGGCTAAATTAAATAGTCTGATTAAGGATCTAACTACAATTACTTTTATAAAACACTGGAAACCCTTTGTGGAGATTTTACTGAAAACAGATAAAAATGGAAAAAAATGCTGATTTGGGGATTTATTGATTTAAAAAGTTTGGTTTATGGGAAGAAAGGAATTATGATATGCAATATGGCTGGGTGGAAATGCCCTGTTTGTAACTGCTGCAGAAAAGATTGGAAGTTGCTTCTTCAGCTATCATTCTTTTTCTTGCTTTTTCTTTTTCTTCTTTTATCTTTTTATAACCTTTTTATTGGATTTCCTGCTTGAGCAGGAGGTTGGACTAGAAGACCTCTAAGGTCCCTTCCAACTCTGTTATTCTGTTATTCTATTTCTTCTTCTATATTTATGCAGTGTTTAAAATCTTTGTAAAATCCTTTTTTAATAGATTTTTTTTTTAAAAAAATCCCCACAAAGTAGAATATGGTTGGAAACAAGATGAGTATACTATACCTTGAAAACACATAACCCTGTTTAATTATGTTTATAAAATTAAAAGTGCCCAACTTCCTCTTCATGGTAGAAGTTCATGAAAATCCCATCCAATTATTACTCATTTTGCCATCAATGATTTTTTACCGCATCCTCAAATGTCCTAGTTTTTTCATTATATCACCGTTTTGAGTGGGGAGTGAATGAAATTCTGCATATTCTCAGCAATCTATTCCAGGAAGGACTGAAACCAAAGAATCATTTTCACTTCTCATCATAGAAAAATGAACTGTGAAGCCAAAAATCTAGACATGGGGAGAGGGGGTGGACCTCTGAATGCATTAGCCCAGGGGTGTCCAACCTTGACAATTTATAGATCTTTGGACTCTTAACTCCCTGAATTTTCCATCCAGCCATGAAGTTCACAAGTCTTTACATTGCCAAGGTTTGATACCCCTACATTAGTCTCTGAACTTCTCACTAAAAAAATGTTATTCAGATTTTTTTTTTAACCAAAAAGAGTTCACAAAATACCAATTTATGAGCCCTGGTGTCTCAGTGCATTATTGCAGGCTAACTCTGCTCGTTGCCAGGAGTTCAATTCTCACTGGCTCAAGGTTGACTCAACCTTCCATCCTTCCGATGTTGGTAAAATAAGGACCCAGATTGTTGGGGGCAATTATACGCTGACTCTGTAAACTTATTAAAGAGGACTGTAAAGCATTATGAAGTGGTATATAAGTCTAAGTGCTATTGCTATATAAGTCTAAGTGCTATTGCTATTGCTAATTTTACAATTTGCTTTATTTTTTCTTAATATAATTTGACTCTTAAACAATTATTAGCAGACAGGAGATTTCCTGATAGGGTATTTCTCTGCATTTTAAAATGAGTCTCATTTAAAATAAATATTAAATAACTTAGGAAAGCTAAGGCTCACAATGAACAAAGGCTTGCGACAAAAGTAAAAAGTAACAAAAAAAGCTTCTTCCAACATATTAAAAACAAGAAAAAAGTCAAGGAAACAATTGGTTCATTGCAGGGAGAAAGTGGCAAGAAGGTGACAAGCAACAGGGAGAAAGCAGAGCTACTTAACACGTATTTTGCATCTGTCTTTACACAAAGGGAAAAAACAGTCCAACCTATCAAAAACAGCATCACAAAAAACATATTAGGAACACAAGTTAAAATAGGGAAGAAAATGGTAAAGGAACACCTGTCTACCCTAGACGAATTCAAATCACCAGGATCAGATGGATTACACCCCAAGGTTCTGAAGGAACTGGCAGATGAGATCTCAGAACCACTGAACTATATCTTTCAAAGATCCTGGAGCACCGGGGAACTGCCAGAGGACTGGAAAAGAGCTGATGTAGTTCCCATCTTCAAAAAAGGGAAAAAAATAGATCCAGGAAACTACAGACCTATCAGCCTGACCTCAATACCAGGGAAGATTCTGGAAAAGATAATCAAGCAACGAATCAATGAACACCTAGAAGCAAACAAAGTAATAACCAAAAGCCAACATGGGTTTGTCAAAACAGATCATGCCAGACTAATCTTATTACATTCTTTGACAAAGTGACAAAATTAGTGGACCAGAGGAATGCTGTCAATGTGGTTTACTTGGACTTCAGTAAGGCATTTGATAAAGTAGACCATAACCTACTTCTAGATAAAGTAGAAAAATGTGGGATGGACAGCAACACCATCAGATGGATTCAAAACTGGCTAACCAACCGCACTCAACGTGTAGTGCTCAATGGAACTGCATCTACATGGAGGGAAGTTTGCAGTGGAGTACCCCAAGGCTCTGTTTTAGGCCCAGTACTCTTCAACATCTTTATCAATGACTTGGATGAGGGAATAGATGGGGAACTCATCAAATTTGCAGATGACACCAAACTGGCAGGAATAGCCAACTCTCCAGAAGATAGGCTCAAGATACAGAAGGATCTTGACAGACTTGAGCATTGGGCGCTATCAAACAAAATGAAATTCAATGGTGAAAAAAGTAAGGTTCTACATTTAGGCAAGAAAAACAAAATGCACAGGTACAGTATATGTGGTACCTTGCTCAACAGTAGTAACTGTGAGAGGGATCTTGGAGTCCTAGTGGACAACCATTTAAATATGAGCCAGCAGTGTGCAGCAGCTGCCCAAAAAGCCAACACAGTTCTAGGCTGCATTAACAGAGGGATAGAATCAAGATCACGCGAAGTGTTAATACCACTTTATAATGCCTTGGTAAGGCCACACTTGGAATACTGCATTCAGTTTTGGTCACCACGATGTAAAAAGGATGTTGAGACTCTAGAAAGAGTGCAGAGAAGAGCAACAAAGATGATTAGGGGACTGGAGGCTAAAACATATGAAGAACGGTTGCAGGAACTGGGTATGTCTAGTTTAATGAAAAGAAGGATCAGGGGAGACATGATAGCAGTGTTCCAATATCTCAGGGGTTGCCACATAGAAGAGGGAGTCAAACTATTCTCCAAAGAACCTGAAGGTAGAACAAGAAGTAATGGGTGGAAACTAAACAAGGAGAGAAGTAACTTAGAACTAAGGAGAAATTTCCTGACAGTTAGGACAATTAATCAGTGGAACAGCTTGCCTCCAGAAGTTGTGAATGCTCCAACACTGGAAGTTTTTAAGAAGATGTTGGATAACCATTTGTCTGAAGTAGTGTAGGGTTTCCTGCCTAGGCAGGGGGTTGGACTAGAAGACCTCCAAGGTCCCTTCCAACTTTGTTGTTGTTATTATTATTATTATTATTATTATTATTATTATTATTATTATTATTATTATTATTATTATTATTATTATTATTATTATTATTATTATTATTATTATTATTATCCCAATTAGATGCTATTAGACATGAGAAATTGATAAATTACAATTTGTTGAGGACATTTAATTCTCTGTTTAACTATCCAGTCTTGCTTACAGAATTAAAAATATGAATAAAATAGTAATAATATTTGGAAAAATGTCAAATGATGATTACATCAGCTTAGAGTTGTTATATACTCAGTTGTTATATATATATATATATATATATATATATATATATATATATATATATATATATATATATATATATATATATATATATATATATATATATATATATATATATATATATATACATATATACATACATACATACATACATACATACATACATACATACACACACACACACACACAAACACACACACACACACACACGTACACACACACACACACACACACACTCAGGAATAAGCCCCCTTGAAAGCAATGAAAATTACTATGTGAGATGTAAAATCAGAAGATCTTATACATTCAAAAACAATAAAATATTGTATATTTTTGAATATTGATATTACCACCAAAATCAATGCTTTTTCCTCATTTTTTCTTAAGTCTTAGTATTTTATGCATTGGAAAACGTATTCTGAATATTATACCTCACCAATTTCAATTAGAATGGTAATAAATCAAAGTCCTTTGTAAAATAACAACAAAACATAGTATTTTTGATTATTGATTGTTCCTGCTGTTGTTATTGATAGTACAATTTCCTGTTCAATAGCTATGTTATCAGATAGCTTTACCAGCAGTTCAGGGGTGAAATTCAGCAGGTTCTGACAGTTTCTGGAGAACCTGTAGCGGAAATTTTGATTAGTTTGGAGAACCGGCAAATACCACCTCTGGCTGGCCCCAGAGTGGGGTGGGAATGGAGATTTTGCAGTATCCTTCCCCTGCCATGCCCACCAAGACACGCCCATAGAACCGGTCGGGAAAAATTTTGAATTTCACCCCTGCCGCAGTTGGTATAAAACTCCCATTATCCTTGGCTTATACGTTGACAGTCAAATCATTCTCCAAATATAGATCTGTGGTACTGTATCCACATGACATGAAGGGCAGGGGAGGATTCCTAATTTTTTTACTACCACTCTGTGGGCATGGCTTATTTTGTGGGCGTGGCTTGCCAGCCATGTGACCGGGTGGGCGTGGTTTCTCGGACTGCTGAAGGGAGGGGAACTGAGATAGGTCCTGCCACTCATTCCCCCTCCCCTCAGCAGCTTGAGAAGCCTCAAACGTGCGAAAATGCCTAGGATCATCACCGCGCATTCGTGGCTCCTCGGACTGCTGAAGGGAGGGGAATGGAGAAGCTCCTGCCACCCATTCTTTCAGCGTCTCACGCGCTCCCTCAGCCATCCTCCCCTGCTTGGACTCACTGTGGAGTAGGAAGGCAGCGCATGCGCAGTGCCGGAAGCTCAGCTTCTGGGCATGCGCAGAAGAAAATTTTTTTAAAAATTTAACATTTTTTTTAAAAAATGGCGGCACCCAGGCACCAGCAACCAACTGCACCAGTACTGTGATGTCACCAGCGGGCCGCTACCGGTGCTATAGAGTGGACCGCACTGGTAGGAACCCACCACTGATGAAGGGGGATAACAGTAGACTTTAGATAGTTCCAAAATCCAAAATTCCAAAAAGTATAAAGAATGTACAAATGACACACAGAGAATAAGGGAGATATACCTAGATAAGCCCGTGACAGTTGAATATACTTGTTACTCATGAAATGATGGTTGATTGTTCAGAAGAACAAAGGAAAAACAGAGAGAACAGACCGAAGTATCTTGGAAAAAAGATACTTCAGTAGTTTATTCCTATTCTTGGCACCAATTCTTGACTTTAAGCCATTAAAGCTTTGGGACTCTGGGGAGAAGTTTTCCTTCCAAATGTGCTGAAGCTGAGAAGTAGCTTACTACAGTGTTTCTAAACTTCAGTCATTTTAAGGTATTTGGATTTCAATTCCCAGAATTCCCCAACCAGCAATGCTGGCTGGAGAATTCTGGAAGTTAAAGCCCACACATCTTAAAATGGCTGAGGTTAAGAAACACTGGCTTAGTAGAACTGAAATTTCTCAGAAGACATTTTCTGACTAAATTTGTCTATTTTCTTCTCTTTTTTTCATCCCTCTAGAAAATGAAAACCAGGTTGAAAAAATGTGCACCAGATGTCAGGTTCTTTTTCCTCCAAATGCATTGTGTGGGACTCTGTAGAGGTTACAAAATGATAGCCAAATGCCAGTGAAATTACTACCAGCTTGCAAACTAAGAAAAACAGGGTGGGGAAATGTAAGCGAAGAGGAAAGCAGTTGTACGCCGTCAGCATTGCTAACAATGAATCTCATCCACATCACCAAAACTGGAGAACTTCATAAAAAAAGGAAAATGTTATTTATTTATGTTCAACTTTGAACTCATCAGCTTTGTGGGACTTTCCCCCCCCTAATTTGGCAATTGTGCATTTTAGAATAAAATCATTATTTTAAAGACTTAATGATTGCATGTATTTTTCTGCCCAAGAAATTTCATTGTCTCCTCTGACCTTAGTAAACTGTTTTGGTTAGTTCTTTGAAATAGTGCCTTAATATACAGAAAGAAGATACTGCATTTTTTTATGTCTTTAAAAAAAATACTGTCCATCAATTATTTAAATGATAGGCAATACCAACAACTTAAAGAGTGTTAAATAAATTTTGGGCAACCCCAGGAGCAGGAATAATTGAACAAAATGAAGGCACCCTTTTCACTTAAATGAGATTTAAAAGGACAAGGAAAAAGGATGGGGTAGACTCTGTTGATTATATCAAAATTTGTATCGCTAGCTGGACATTTCTAGCCCATTATTCATCTAGAAAACACAATGTCCTCATAGCTACCAAGATTGCAACCTTCATTTAACGCAATCATGAGTAAGCTACATTGGGGAAGTCAATTTAACACTTGCTGAGCAGTGTGGCTGGCGGTGTTTAATCATGAAACACAAACCCATCCACTTAGATTCGTATTTGCCAACCATCCTTTTGTCCAGTGACATTTCCTATATGATTATGCTCCAGGCTTTTCTGATGCTCAGATCCTTGTCAACACAGTGTCCCATTCAGCATCCATAGTGAGTATCTGTTGATATTCTGAAAAGATGTAATGCCATCTAAATCTGGATTCATAAGCTGGAAAGTAAGAGTTCCTGGTTTAATAAAACACACAAAATATTATGTTGTCGGAAAATATATCTTATGAGCACTTCAGCCATGTTTATTATAGCACCATAACATCAATTCTATAAAAATGGAGAAAATTGGTCTGGGGTGATGGTTAGCAATAGCAATAGCACTTACTTATATACCACTTCATAGTGCTTTACAGCCCTCTCTAAGCGGTTTACAGAGTTCAGCATATTGCCCCCAACAATCTGGGTCCTCATTTTACCGACCTCAGAAGGATGGAAGGCTGAGTCAACCTTGAGCCTGGTGAGATTTGAACAGCTGAACTGCTGAACTAGCAGTTCAGATTGCAGTGCTGCTTTTAACCACTGCACCACCACAGGCTCATTAGTGATCAACTTCAAACTAAACACACTTATAGCATATTTTCATGAAATTCAGCAGAAATTTAAATTGGACCCTGCATCAATATTGTGAAGATATCAAATTTCATGTACTTTATTAATAAGGAAGGGTCTCCTCATTCCCGTATTCTTTTTGACCAATTCTATCATGTATCATCTAACCCTTAAATTCCAATGCAATTGGCTGCCTTGTCTTGCTGATGGACAGGGAGAAAAGGACCTCAGTTTGGCATATTCATTTCAGCATGTTGTGACTATTTAACACACATTATTCTGTCTCATTCTGGGATGGTCTTAATGGATGCATGGAGCAATTCCACTGATAGGTGTTTTCTCCTTGGCTATTCAGGAAGCTTGAAAGTGAATAGAAACACATTCTGAATTTGAGCTCCATTTCTGATGATTATGTGGACATAATCATGTCATTTTCTTGGCATCTGTGGAAGTGGTCTATCCCTGCTTCTTCTGGGATATTCTTCAGTCTAGCCCAGGGGTCTTCAAACTTGGCAATTTGAGGACTTGTGGATTTCAACTCCCAGAATTATGCAGTCAGACATGCTGCTTTGTCTACAGTGCTGGCATCTTCAGCCAAGTACTGTCCTACTGTCCTATTGTCCTCTATTATCGGTACTTTTTACTTATGTTATGTTTATACAAACAACTACTATCCTGTACATGTTTGACAAATAAATAAAATAAAATAAACAAGATAAACAAGATTATTACCTCCTGAGATCAAGGAGAGGAAAGGAGAAAAGAAAAGGAACAAAAATTGACTCATTTCTAAGTATACATATTAAACCAGGAGACCCAAGTTCAAAACTTCACATAAGGATAAAAAGCTGATTGAATTATCTTAACACAAAGAGATGCCCTTTAGAAGCAATTCAGAGTTGTTTTGTTCTATAACTCTCCTTTCCATTAATGGGACACCAAAAGCAGTTATCAGTAATACTGTATCTGTGACAGTTAAAATCCACTTGGGGGGGGGACCCCAAAACTAACATGACTAACTATACTGAAAAGATCTGAGTAAAGAAGAAGGTTTATATTTTTTCCCGAGGGTCATAAAAAAGAGCAAAGAGCAACTCCTGAAGAGGCTCTTTTTATAACCTGATACGCTGTTTCTGAGGACAAATAGGTTTGCCTACAAGAAAATAGACGTATTTTTTAACTATGGGTGGAAAAGAAGTAGGATGAAGGACAGAGATAAGGGTAAGAACTGAGTATCTTCAAGAATATTCTGATAATGAAGGGTGGTTCAGAACAAAAGGAGGACAAGTCTTTCCTTTCCACTATTAAACTTACATATTTTAGTGGACATTATACTTTTCCCTTTTAATTTTATTATGTCCAAATCTTTCATTCTTCTCCTGCCATTCAATTATTAGTTTGTTCATTTTGCAGCATTGTTTACATTTTCTGGTTTCTTGTATGGTGGCTTTTCTTTTTTGGAATCAATGAGTTTTGATAGTGCTTCCTGTATGATACCCAATTTAGATTTCTGATCTACCATTATACCCATAAGAAAAAGAACAACCTGCTGCAGATCTTTTTAATGTGCACAAAAAGGGGAAGTATGTATTTGTGAGCGCCATGATTTTTTTTAAAAAGCCAACACATCTGACATGATTATCAAATCAAGCATCTTTCTTTAGTATGAGTTCTGTAAAAAAACAAACAACCCAATATATTTTCAAACCCAAGTGTACTTTCCTTATTATAATATGCCAGACTTGGGTTGCTTCCAACGAAACCCATGATCTAACACTTTAATGAAAAGTTGACAGAAGTTATTATTAGCTTCTGTATTGTCTATTCTACTTTTCTTAGATTACATAGTGGCTCTGTTCTTAGGACCTAATATTTAATCTGTCTATTCATTCTTAGCAGCCTGGGCCATTTAGTTTTGACAATGCATTCTTCATTGTTTGGCTGAATTCTGAAAAGGTTTTGCTGACTGCTTGGGATCTGTTCCAAGACTGTCTTCCTATTGGATTCATCTTTAACTTAATTTCTTCTCAAGACAGGTTGCATTGGGCAGTAATCACTATGCACTATTTCTAATGGTATTTAGCAATCTTGCTGCAGGGCCGTGAGTCCATTCGGGTAGCAGCAGGGGTGAAATTCAACAGGTTCGAACAGGTTCTATAGAACCGGTGGCGGTGATTATAAGCAGTTCGGAGAACTGGTAAATTGCACCACTGACTGGCCCCACCCCTCCCCTCCCACTCACTCCTTCTCTCCCCCTTCTCGGGCTCATACACACAGAGCAAACATGAGAAGGAAGTGAGAAGCAGCCAGGTTGAACGCTAGAAGACTTGGCCGAACGTTTCTGTTGGTTCTGTGGGCGGGGCTTGGTGGGTGGGGCCAAACCATGCCCACAGAACCGGTAGGGGAAAAATTTGAATGTCACCCCTGGGTAGCAGTCTAGTCGATGTGGTTAATTGATGAAAACTGCCATCAAAGTAAACCTTCCTCTCAAACACAGATAGTAATGCACACTTTAGTCTTCCACCCAACCCCTCCCCTTCAGGCATCATCCAACCTATCCATTCCCTTTGAATGCATATAGCGTGGCTTCTAGCATTCCACAAATACAAATATAGCAGTTTTCAAGACGATGACACACTTGATAGCATACCACATATATAATACATTGTTTGGTTGCGCTGGCTTCAAAAACAAATCAGAAGACACACTACGAGACTCGTAAAGCATAATTACTGCATATCTGTTCTTTAAAGTAGTCCATCTTTTATCAAGTTTCTGAGCCCAAGACATTTTTCTTCTGAAGCAATTTAAAAGCTTGCACAATCCTACTGTGTTACATAGACATAAAAAGATGCAAACTTATAAAAGACAGCATATTTAAAAAAAGTAGTACAAACATCCAATAAACTCTCTCATTGAAATTAGGCAAGCATGGTTAACCCTGTTTAACTAGCATTTTGAGGACTTCTATATATAATTGCATTTTTCAGCTCCTAATTTTTCAGGTTTTTTAAGGTTCCCCAGATTTTTTTGGCTTTATACAATTGGTATATATGTAAATGTTGATGAACTTCTTCCTTTGTACCCATTTCCCTATATCTGCTTTGAAGAATACAGTATGCACAGACATAATGTTTTCTGCATTATATCCTGTCCTTTTGATTTACATATGAATCAGTTGAACATCTGGATCGGATGAACTTTCTGAAACTGCTTTCATAAGGAGTCCAATATCCAGCCTACTGCAGTAACCCAGGTAGAAGAGAATTAACACAATGTTCACTGCAACTGGATTATCCAACCAACTCCAGAGCAGTTAACACAATCTTAATTTCTTCGAGGCCACTCAAACATCTAACGATAATGATAGATTCAAAAGCACCCCAAACTACATACTAAGACAGGGGTGTCAAACTCGCGGTGTCACGTCATCATGTGACGTATCGTGGCTTTTTCCCCCTTTGCTAAACCGGGGGTGGGGGGGCCAAGTGCGTGACGCATCCAGGCCGCGGGCCGCGAGTTTGACACCCCTGTACTGAGACTACTGTACTAAACTCAAGGAGAATGCCATTGTTGAGAATATTGCACAGAACTCCACTGAAATTTTATTTGAAAGTAAAATTGGTCTATTTCAAAGTAAAGTTGAAAAGGATTGAGCTGCCTGTTTGAACAGGTTTGCTCTCTATAGAGATGGGGTTAATAGGAGTGCCCTGGATGGATTAATATAATATAAATCATTACATGTACTGTAGCTTCTCTTTAAAAGCAAAAGATCACCTGTTTGTGATTCTCTGTTGCTGATTGAAATTGATTATTCACTGCATGGTGGATGAGAGAATAGGTAAAATAATTCAAAAGGTCCACAGGAACTAAAAGTGTCTCATACATCATTTGATCCTTTAAATATAGCATAAAGGTTGATAGCCTCTTTCTTTTCTCCAGCCATCCTTTGAGTGTCAATGGCTCAGAAGAAACTGCATGATTAATGCAGTTTGGTGAGTATAGGAAACTGAATTAGATGATAAATAATGGGTGATTATGATGTATATTACTAAAATAACTCAGAAAGAATTATTAGATTTTGAACTATTTCATATCTGAGCAGGTAAATCTCTACCATGCTCAGTTAATATAGTTGGGGTTGTGACATGTCTAGAATCCAATCCAAGGCAATCCAACTCCTGCAAACAGACAAGGTCTATAATGACAATTTTAAGACCCGTGGACAACTTTGCCAACTTTAAGACCTATGGACTTCAACTCCCAGAATTCCCCAGCTAGCCACCCCTCTTAAAGTTGCCAAAGTTGGACACCCCTGGAGTACATTATGTTCCACCCCACCCTCTCCCCAACAAAAAGACATTCTGTATGGGAGGGAGAAAAAATATTCTGTTGAATTTGAACTTTGGGCTGTTTTCTTCCCCTTTAGATTGCCATGTAATTAGAATTTCTTTAGCTGATATTGAGTTAACATTATTGCTACAAAAAAGTGGAGGTAGCTTTGTTTCTTTTCTGTTGTATCCCTGTCTGTCCTCTGTCCTCTGGAGTCTCCATGTCTTTCAACAATCTCTAGCTCGAAAAAGCCCTTTAGAAGAAATTTCTTCCTGCTATCTTTCTTTGGGACCCATCTGAAGTATAGTAAGACTACGAAACTGTAGACTGCTGATCAGATGATGGTAGAATGACAGGGCATTCCTATACAGAACAATAAGGCAAATGGCATATCCAAACCATGATAAATTCATTGCATTTTTCTTCTTATGTTCTTCTCCTTTTCATGCTTTTAGAAAGTTTCAGCTGCATATTTAAATGAAATCTTAATTTATGAAATATGGTTATAAATATAAAGATATAAAGATGATAGACAGATAGATTGATACAGACAGATTGATAGATAGGTAGCAAAGATGGACATAGATACATACCAAAGACAAATAGATAGACAGAGAGAAAGAGTGGTGATAGATACAAAGATAGATGAGAGAGAGGGGGGGAGGGAGGGAGGGGGGAGGGGGAGGGAGGGAGAGGGAGGGGGGAGGGAGAGGGAGAGAAGGAGAGAAAGAAAGAGAGAGATATACATACAGTATAAAATAACCTACAAATATATATCTGTAGGTAAAATACTGCAGTCTCAGTATACCAATTTAGTATAAAGATTATCTTCTTCCTCTCCCTCTCCCTCTCCTTCTCCCTCTCCCTCTCCCTCTCCCTCTCCCTCTCCCTCTCCTCTCCCTCTCCCTATTCCTATTCCTATTCCGCTTCCTCCTCCTCCTCCTCCTCCTCCTCCTCTACCTGACATTTTACCCTTGTTTGTTTCTGACCAAATGCTCCAGGGACAAGTAGAAGCCAAGCAGGAGTAATGTAAGAGTTCACAGAGTTAAGTGTTTTTCTCTCTCTCCATGTTTTATTTATTTGAATAATATATAAAAATTCCATTTCAATCAAACAGTGTGATGTCTGCGTACAGTTGTTTTTAGGCAATCGTAATCAAAATGTTTACAATAACATTCATCACAATAACATTGATACTATAATAACAATAATATTTTGTTTGTCTATTTTATCAAATTTCCATTTTAACATTTATCCTTTTTATGTCTGCATTTCTAACTTTTATTTTTATTGTCTAACCATTGGTAAAATAAGTCCCATGTCAAGAAGTATTCAGTTTCTTCTTTGCCCTTAATAGTAAGCATTAGTCTATCCATTTCTGCACATTCTGATATTTTCTTAATTACACTCTCATCTGTCGGGATCTCGTCACACTTCCATTGTTGAGCATATACAATTCTAGCTGCAGTTAATACATGTAAAATTAAGTATATAGTCCCTTTGTTATATCTTTCCAGCAGAATGCCCAATAAAAATATTTCTGGTTTCATGTCTATATGCTGTTTTATCATTTTTTTCCAACCACGTATGTATTTTTGTCCAGTATTTTTTGTCCAGTATTTTTTGGCTTTTGGACAAGTCCACCACATATGGTAATATGAACCAGGTATTTGGCTGCATTTCCAACATTTAGCAGATCTATCCTTATAGATTTTAGCCAGACTTGTTGGTCCATTTGTCTAGTTCTATTGCATATCCAAAAATTTTAGCCCAATCATTGTCTCCTTTACCTGCTCACTTTCAAGTTTGATACCTAATAAGTAACAATATGTTTTCTTTATCAATTTTTCATCCGTTCCAGTTAATATCTGGTCCAATTCTGTAAACTCTTTATTGAAACCATACATTTTAGCATCTTTCTCATATTGAGATTGTATCTGCATTTGTGGCTACCATGCGATGTCCATCCCTTGACTACTAAGTTCCTGCTTGGTTTTTAATTCCCCCTTTTCATTCAAAATATCTTTATATCTTACCACTTTTTCTTTTTTTTTATTGAAAAGTTTTATAAGTACAAAGTACAAACATTTTCCCCCATTTTTTCTCCCCCTCACCCCCCCTCTCCCCCTCACCCTTCCGACCCCCCCACCCCCCCCCCCCAGACTTCCCAGAAAAAGCACAAGGTATAAATCCAAGAGAACTAACATAAAAGTTACAAAATACTAAAAAAAAGAAAAAAAGTTATTAGTTCAAAAATACCCTTTCATCCTTAACTCTTTGTTAGTCCAAAAGCTTGAAAGTATAATATATCATTTCACAAATTTCTAACATTAATAAACTATTTGAGTTATTTTAGTCTGATACTTTTTTTGAATATATTCAGTCCACCTACTCCATTCCAATATATATCTTTCATTTGAGTGGTCCTTTAAGTATGATGAAATCTTGGCCATTTCAGCCAAATGTGTCATTTTCAATGTCCATTCTTCAATTGTAGGTATATCTTCTTTCTTCCAATATTGTGCCACCAGCAATCTGGCAGCAGATATACAGTTCAAAACCAACTTAGTCTCTATAACAGAACAATCCGTTATTATACCCAACAAGAAAAATTGTGGTGTAAACTTAATCTTTTTCTTTAAGATATTTTGTATAATCCACCAAATTTTTATCCAAAATGCCTTAATCTTTTTACAAGTCCACCATATATGAAAATATGTAGCATCCTCACATTCACATCTCCAACATTTAGAATCTAAATTTCCACTTTTTCCATGTTAATAACATTAGGAGGTATTTTCAAGTAATGTTGTTCTTTAATTTTAAGCCATACTGATAACAGTGCATTTCTAACATAAGGTGACCAGACGTCCCGCTTTTGGCGGGACAGTCCCGGTTTTGGCCCATTTGTCCCGCGTCCCGCTTCGTTTTGAAAAAGTCCCGCCGCCAGCACTCTCCTCTTCTCCTAACACCCTTGTTGCTATCGGCGGCCGCTGGCTTGAGTGGCAGAGCGGGCTGCTTGCCTCCCTTTCCTTTGTTTCCTTCCCGCTGTGCCTGCGCTGCTCTCGCTCGCTTGCTCTGGAAATGGAGCCAGACGAAGGTTCCTCCCCGTGCGAGATGCCTCTCAGCCGCGCGCTCCCTCGGCGAAAATGGGAGGATGGGGTGTTTTGACTTGCCCTCCCCTCCTTTTTCCCGGGTGAAGGAAAGAGAGTGCTGGCGGCTGCGGTCGCGCCAAGGGAGCGCGCGGCTGAGAGGCATCTCGCGCGGGGAGGAACCTTCGTCTGGCTCCGCTTCCAGAGCGAGAGCAGCGCAGCCACAGCGGGAAGGGAAGCGAAGGCAAGGGAGGCAAGCAGCCCGCTCTGCCACTCAAGCCAGCAGCCGCCGGTAGCAACAAGGGTGTTAGAAGGAGGAGCGCCGCCGCCACCGCCGCCAGCACTCTCCACTTGACAGTATATCTCAATTGATATTCCGACAACTTCAGATCCTTCCTTCCTTTCTCCCTGGTTTTATTTATGCGTATGCACACACAAACACACACACAGGCGTGTGCATTTAAAAGGATCCTCTGCAGGAGTTGCCCCATGGATAAAACATGGAGCCTTGCAATTATCAGCTCACGGAGGCTTCCTTGGCTTGACAGCTAATATGGCTTTTGGAGAGGAGCCCAAAACAAAAGTTAAAAATTAAGCAATAATGGCCTGTGATAATACCATAGTTTTATAGCAAACCTGGAGTTTGTGTTTCCACCATGGCAGAGTGATATAACGAGCTCACCTCTTCCCCACACTGAGATGCAGGAGTGTGCAAGGGTTCTTGGAAATTGTTTCCAGGGAAACTACGGGCAGCCTTTTTGGATATGGACCACCCTTTTGAAGAGGGAATGTGTTAAAAAGATGGGAGGATGCTTGAATGGAATTGAAATAGGAATAGAATAGAATAGAATAGAATAGAATAGAATAGAATAGAATAGAATAGAATAGAATAGAATAGAATAGAATAGAATAGAATAGAATAGGAATATTGGAATGAAGAATGGAATGGGAATGGGAATGGGAATGGGAATGGGAATAGAATAGAATAGGAATAGAATAGAATAGAATAGAATAAAATAGAATAGAATAGAATAGAATAGAATAGAATAGAATAGAATAGAATAGAATAGAATAGAATAGAATAGAATAGGAATATTGGAATGAAGAATGGAATGGGAATGGGAATAGAATAGAATAGAATAGAATAGAATAGAATAGAATAGAATAGAATAGAATAGAATAGAATAGAATAAAAATATTGGAATGAAGAATGGAATGGGAATGGGAATGGGAATGAGAATAGAATAGAATAGAATAGAATAGAATAGAATAGAATAGAATAGAATAGAATAGAATATTGGAATATTGGAATATTGGAATATTGGAATATTGGAATATTGGAATATTGGAATATTGGAATGAAGAATGGAATGGGAATGGGAATAGAATAGGAATAGGAATAGGAATAGGAATAGGAATAGAACAGAACAGAACAGAACAGAACAGAATAGAATAGAATAGAATAGAATTCTTTATTGGCCAAGTGTGATTGGACACACAAGGAATTTGTCTTGGTGCATATGCATAAGGAAAAGGTTAAATCTTGGGCATCAGCAAAAATCACAATAGAGAACAAATGGTTAGAAATATTTCATCATTTTGAAACAAACCATGTTCCATACAATAATGCACTAAAAATTGTGGAATTCGAGCTGTCCTTACCAGGAACTAATGCTGTGACTGAACGTGTTTTTTCTACGGTAAATAAAGTGTGGACATCAGAAAAATCACAATTAAGTGTTGAGACTTTGAAAGCCATTTTATGCCTGAAATATAATTTAACAAATTCTTGTGAAAAATTTCATGACCTTTTAAACAACGACAGCAATCTACTAAAAAAAATTCACTCAAATGAGAAATATGCCAAAGAATAAAATAATACTATACATACTTTTTTAATGTATTATATTTGTAAATTGTACTTAGGTTGAAATTTAAAAAAAATATATTACAGTACTATTTTTGCATTCTATGAAAATTATTGTTGCTCTATATAGACCAAAATTTTAATCAGGAACCCACCCCCCCGTCAGGAACACCCCCCCCCCATCAATGGTGTCCCTCTTTACCAATGTTAAAATCTGGTCACCTTATCCTAACATAATGTCTTTGAAAGTAACCATGTATCTTATTCTTCCCACACCATAAAAAAGCATGCCAACCTAGTTGAAGTTCATGTCCTTCTAAAGTTAATAGTCTTTTATGCCTCAAATTGATCAGTAATCTAGAATTCAAGAGAATGGGCAGGAATTGGGGGAAGAACTGTTTTTACTCTACCTTTACTCTAACTTTCTCACTATTCCCCCAGGATGGCCTGACTTCCAGTGAAAAAAGCAGCTATTTCTTTGTGGTTATGGGATGGAGTGAGTGAAATTGGTAATCTTTTATTACTACTTCAGGTTTGATCTTCAGGCTTTGCAGCCCTTCAGCATACCCCTATCTAATATGACCAATTGATGATCTGAACCAGGATGGCTTAAATCTTTGTCATTACAGATAATTGTCTAAATGTATTCCTGGAGAGAAGCCCCAAACAACTAAAGCCAATTAAGGAGAGTTGTGACATCAAAGAGGCCTCAGCCAATTTAGAGAGAATCATTTTTTTTTCATCAATGATAGTCCCTGTGCATACGGAATCTAAAATATAAATGTATTAACAATTGAGTAAATGTATATACTAAAATCTTTCTATGTTACCTGAATCTAAAAGGATGCTTACACACAGTACTGTAGTACAAAAGGTCTGCTTTGCAGCAGCTGAATGATAAAGATCCATCTTTAAGGAAAAGATTTGCCATGTTCCCCCTAAATGTGGATGTGTAATTACTTCCTATAACTAAAATGGACTGCTGTTTTAAATAACTAATGTCAATGGTAGGGGAAAGTGCCTGCTCTTTAAAAGAGAATATTTGTAGCTCAGGGTTGAAATGAGAGGACCTTGGTGCTCTCTGAGCTTGGTTGGTTTCTTGCTGATGTTTCATTACCCAAACTAGGCATCATCATCAGTGCTAGTCCTGATTTATTTATTTATTTATTTTATTTATTTGTTTGTCAAACATTTACAAGATAGCAGGTATTTGTATAAACATAACATAAGCAAAGTAAGTACAGATAAATGAGGACAATAGGACAGTAAGACAGGGACGGTAGGCACAGTGGTGCGCTTATGCATGCCCCTTACAGACCTCTTAGGAATGGGGTGAGGTCAACTGTAGACAGTCTAAGGTTAAAGTTTTGGGGGTTTGGGGAAGAAACCACAGAATCAGGTAGTGCATTCCAGGCATTGATCACTCTGTTGCTGAAGTCGTATTTTCTGCAGTCGAGTTTGGAGCGATGTTGCCTAGTTTGGTTAATGAAATGTCTGCAAGAAAATAACCAAGCTCAGATGTCAATGAAGATTCTCAGTCAACAAAGGCTGAGTGGACTTTGTTTTTCCTTGAAGATGTTTTGCTTCTCTTCCAAGAACTGAAGAACTTTGGGACAATCAAACTCAAAGAGCACCAAGGATGCCCCCCCCCCCCCGGCTTTCATATATTTTTGAACAGAGAAATCCAGATCCAAATAAGCTATCATTATTAGGAACCATCTTGTCTTTTCCAAAGTTGAACCAGAATAGTTTTACAGTACATTGATGGTAACATCAGCCTGAAAGAGGAACTTCGGCAGAGATTCTTCCTCTGTCTTCAGATATCAATTATCTTCAAGAGATGAAGAATGACGAAAATACTTCTGAAACTTAGACTATCAGCACTAGCTAGGATAGTATACAATTATTTCCTGGCTCATTAAATCTACATTTTTTTAAAAATGGGCCTATTTATAAATAATGTAGAATAGACAAATTAATGTTTAGGGAAATTCATATGATCCCATGCACTTTGTTAGGAGCAAAGCTTACTGAATTCAATTCAATATGCACAAATCATTAATATATAGCTACATACCTATAGCACCTTATGTGTTGAAAAAGTCTTTGTGCAATTTTGGATACTAGTTGATATTAGATTTAAATGTATATACGTGGAATCATGAAGTTCCTATTATATTCCTATCAGATAGAAAATATTTAGCTTTCTGAGTTGTTTGTCTTGTAAGACTTTAATGTGACTAAGAAAAGAAACTCAATGCACTTTGGCCGTTGGTCAGCAATTAATTATATTGGAAACCACTTTGAAAACAGATCAAGCTTATTCAGCCATAATTTTCCTGGCTCAAGCGAACAACCCAAAATGCATCTTGCTGGACAGGCAGCTGGAGGACCAACTAAGGTTGTTATGATAGTCCTCAGATGACTTCCAATTGTTGGCCCCTATAGTTCTAACTTCAGATAAGAGACTAGGAACAAACATTAGGCAATAATATTCATCTCATACGATTATGATCTTCCCACCAACTGAAGATAAAAAGTTGGCTACGTACCTTGTTTGATCCAGTAAAACAATAAAACAATCAGATGTGAGTGTGTAAGAAGGATGTGTTCCTAGCACAGTTGTTCTCCTTAGCATTAGGAAAACAAGCAGAAAAACAAAATCATGACAGTTCCCTCAAGGCTAAAGATTGCACTGGGAATTCTGGAGGTCTCGTTTTCCAATTCCTGACAAAGGAAAAGGCAAACACAATGCTTTAATTGCAAGTTTGCACAGGAATCCCAAAATCAGTCGAGCTTCTCATGTTAAAAATAAAAATGTGTTTCTTGCATTTCTTTTTCTTCTCCTAAAATAGTTTTTTTTTTTAAAAAAAAATGACAGGTTATTCAGTTGGAAGAAGAAAATTAAGTTCCCCCCCCCACAACTTTAAAAGCAGGGAAATGGTTGATATTATAGCTTCTTCTTTGGTTCCTCTAGCACAGAACTTGTGCACAGAACTTAGCTCACTCTGCCTTCAAGTTACCTCTCAACCGGAATCATTCTGAGTCTGCATTTTGTAACATCTCTAAGCAGAGTGACATGGCTCAGGTACTTCGAGAAGCCAAACTTATCGTGTGGGATGAGTGCACCATGACTCACAAAGGAGGTCTTGAGGCTGTAAACAGGGCGCTCCAGGACATTAGGGGCAGCAACCGACTTATGGGTGGAGTTACGATGTTTTTGGCTGGTGACTTCAGGCAGACGTTGCCTGTTGTGCCACGAGGGACACGTGCAGATGAAGTCAAGGTCTGTCTCAAGTCATCCATCTTATGGCCTAAAGTCAAAGTCCTGACCTTGACAGTTAACATGCGTGTCCACCTTCAATGTGATTTGAGATCAGAACAGTTTTCTAAATTATTACTTGATATTGGTGATGGCAACCTTTTGGAAGAGGAGGGAAGAATAACTATTCCGAGTAACCTTTGCGATGTTGTGACAGATCTGATCAGCTTGACTGACAGAATATACCCCAACATTCATCAGGCTGGAGTGGATTGTGGTTCATGGCTGAGGGAAAGAGCTATTCTCACTCCAACAAATGACTCAGCCAACAGCATCAACAACTTTCTGCTGGAAAAATTGTCCACTGAGCATATAAAGTATGAATCTGTGGACTCAGTAATGGAGATCGGGGATGCTGTACACTACCCTGTGGAGTTCTTGCATACTCTCAACCCACCAGTATTACCACCTCATGTCCTCTACCTCAAGGTTGCCGCTCCAATCATGCTGTTACGCAATCTAAGCCCTCCGAAACTGTGCAATGGCACCAGGCTTCAGGTTAAGACTCTGTACAAACACATAATCGAAGCCACGATTTTCACAGGCGTCAATCAGGGAGAAACCATTTTCATGCCCCGAATTCCTCTGATCCCATCAGACTACCACTTTGAGTTCAAACGTCTACAATTTCCCATTAAGGTTTGCTATTCCATCACCATCAATAAGGCACAGGGGCAGACTTTGAAAGTGGCTGGTGTGCATCTCACGAATGACTGTTTCTCCCATGGCCAGTTCTATGTGGCATGCTCCAGAGTCGGTTCACCTGACAGCCTGGTCATCCTCCAGCCAGACAGCAAAACCAGGAATGTTGTTTACAGGGAGGTCCTCAGCAATTCATCTGAGGGACGAATTGAAAGTCTTTGCTATGCAATTTAGTAGCCTGGCTACATAGACAAAACAGCCATAATTGCTGCTGGGATTAAAGGCCTTAAACCCATCTATTTCATTGTTGTTACAGTTACAATAATGTCTTCATCTGTAACAGAAACTTAGTTTAAGGTCTCTAATGAAATAATACAGTCACTTTTTAAACTACTCATTAATTTTCAAGCTTTAAGTGTCAATTTATCAAGCCCCATCACATAGTTTTGTAGCGAAGCACGGGTATCCAGCTAGTACATTATAAAACCTTGTTGACCAGTGGTGGGATTCAATATTTTGAACTACTGGTTCTGTGGGCGTGGCTTGGGGGCATGGTGTGGTTTGGTGGGCTTGGCTTGGCTTGGCTTGGCAGGTGTGGCAGAGGAAAGATACTGTAAAATCTCCATTCCCACCCCACTCCAGGGGAAGGTTATTGCAAAATCCCCATTTCCTCCCAATCAGCTGGGACTCAGGAGGCAGAGAATAGATGGGGGCGGGGCCAGTCAGAGGTGGTATTTACTGGTTCTCCGAACTACTCAAAATTTCCACTACCGGTTCTCCAGAACTGATCAGAACTTGCTGAAACGCACCTCTGTTGTTGGCCAAAAATGTCCTCACAATATGACTGCCAATGTCAATTTCCCATGTTTACGGTATATCAATTCTTTGGGATTTAGAATAAAAAATAAATAAATGTGCTTGTGGACTGCATTTTTAAAATGTCAGTGTGTTTTTCTATGAAAAGTGAGTGAAACAATGATTACACTTCAGGCCTTCCTGTTTGTTTGTTTTTATTTTACAAGATTGAGGCACTTTGCTGATTGAATCAAATATAAAAGATAAAAAATAAAGAGAAAGATGAAAGAGAATCAGTTTGGTCTAGTGGTTAAGGCACCAGGCCAGAAACCAGGAGACTGGGAATTCTAGTCCCACCTTAGGTATGAAAGCTGACTGGGTGACTTTGGGCCCAACACACACTCTCAGCCCAATTCACCTCACAGGATTATTAAGGGGAAAATAGGGAGGAGGAAGGAATACTAGATATGTTTACCACCTTAAGTTACTTATAAAAAAATAATGGTGGGATAAACAAACAAATAATTAAAATATATAGCTGAACTCAAAATCTAAAACTTATAGAAAAGCTACATGCAGTGACTTTCGTGAACACCCTTCATCTTAAAAGTCCTTCCAAATCAAAGCCTAATCCAGGGGTCTGCAACCCGTGGCTCTGGAGCCACATGTGGCTCTTTCATCCCTCTGCTGCAGCTCCCTGTCGCTCAAAATATGTGTCACAACCGCCAATGTGCGATACCCGCCAGCACGCGATTTATTGAGGGTTTTGACCCATCTTTTTTTTTCAGAGTTCAAAATATTTTTGTTGCATGCAGAAATAAAAATTTGTTTTCTCTGTAGCAGTTCATTGATTTCATAAATGCAACACACCATAGTTTTTTATACATAGCACAAAGGTAAAAAATAATATATGCAGCGCTATCCTCATTTTAGATGTCAAAAGGGTTTCGTGGCACCTGGTATTTTCTTTTCTGTGGGAGACGGGTCCAAATGGCTCTTTGAGTGTTTAAGGTTGCCGACCCCTGGCCTAATCTGAGGTCTTTTGCAGCCTGACTCATCCCACTCCATCTATAGAAACTGACTAGACTGCTAACTGAATGTCATGTCAAGATTGGTGGCACCACAACATTCACCATCACACCAGAGGACTTTGGTCTAGCCTGAAGAAGACAAGGTATAACCCAACACTCTTATTTCTCAACCCTTCCAATATTACCCAACCACATTTTGCTGGTTGGTAGGACCTGCCCTGACCAATTAACCTTGAACACTCTTCTTCCTCTTTCTGCCCATCCTGGTATACAACCACCTTCCAATCTTTCTTCCTCCTCCAGTTGGTTTACATACACGCTCTGCTTTAAATCTCCTTTTCCCTCAGGCTGCATATCGACTCTTGAGGGCCTCGGCTTTTATTCCCCATTTTGCTCATTTCTTGTTTTTATGGCTGAATTGGCTCCTTAATGGGGAAACAGCTTCAGGTTAAGAAGATGTTATTTCCTCTTGTTGTATTTGTATTCTCTCTGCCAGCGGCATAATTGGGATATAGCTGTTTGTTTCACAAAGCACCGTAAATCTATTTCCTTGGAAGCCTTTGTGTAGAGATAGTATACTTAGTATGGTCTCCGCCCTTGGGATCAGGCTTAGGATTTTGTCCCAAATGACTCCAATGGAAAAGGGTAAAGTAGCAGGCCTGAAAGTGTCTTTTATCAACAGGCAGTAACTGGATCAGATTCAAAACTCATAATAGGTTCCAGGGCTGAAAATGGCATTTGGGAAGAACATTTTCCAAAACGTTTCCATCATTTCATCCAAAGAAGTGGTATCTGATGGAGTCTGTTCTGATTTAGCCAGAAGCATCCCTTGGTTACTAAGCAAAGTAATAATGTCTGGCCATCTGTGATTACCGTCAATTATGCAATCCCACTGTAGATTATGATTAATTGGCCAACACACAACTGCTCTACCTAATACTGCATCTAGCGATGGAAGCTGTTATGATGGTAATAGTGCCAGTACCCAGGGTTGGCAAGCTTTCCTGTTTTTATATCCTTTTGCTTGACGCAGATTTAAGCCGTAAAATCTGGGTGGCAATCCACTTCCTTGCAAGGAAATCGATGGAATGGAATCCCAACAGGTAATTTCTTCCCCTTTGTAGAAGAGCAGGAAGACCTGGGGGAGGGGGCGGAGTTAAGCACACCGTTAAACTAATTTGCATTCCCTCAAGCGCTCCATATCCAACCTCTTCTGGATTCCGTTGATCCTTACCTAGCGTCCATTTAGTGTTGAACTTTAATTGATCAGGTTCTTGTGTATAGACTTGAACAAATCTTCTATTTTATTTATTTGTATCCCATCGTTATTATTTATACAAATATTACACACACCTTTCTCCTCCTATTTTCCCCATAAACAACAACCTGTGAGGCTGAGAGAGAATGACTGGCCCAAGATCACTCAGCTGGCTTTCTTGGCTAATGGCTAATCTTTCATGGCTAATCTTCCCATGCTGCAACCTTATAAACAGTCCTGGTTCTTTGGGCCTGACACCTTTCTTTGCAAGAAAATCGATACGACTAAATCTCAATGAGTCATTTCTCTCCCTCACCCAACGCAAAATCATTGAATTGGGGGATGGGGGAAGCCTCCATCAAGCTGATCTAAAAAAATATAAATTAAGAGACTAGGTTTCCAGTGAGAAATTATTAGTTCCATTTACAACCAGGAATGGTTCACAGGGACTTTAAGACTATGGCAGGTGGGAGCTGTGATTGAGTACATCTGAAGGGGCCAGTTTGGACAAGGTGATCTTGACATTTCAGGGGCATAATAAGTATTATTATTCTAATTACGAATGTCAACTATGTGTAATAGCCATTTCTAATCTTTTCAATATGTAAGTTACTTTTCTTGCACGGATGAAGTAAGTCACGAGCAAAGTAAATAAACTGATAATTTGCAACAGATCAGCAATTCTTTCTTCTCCACTAGCCAGTCTCTTCATAATACAGCCGTACTACTAAGCCAACCAAGACAATACACAATTCATGCAATTAGCTGAACATTTTCTAAAGGTAACTTTAGGCTCAGTATGTTCAAAGCAGCTATTCAGGAAAATTACAGCTTCTCAAAATGCCATTGTGTTTGCTGTCATAACTTCACCGCTCTAAAGTTCCACCACTCAGCTTAGTAGAGCTAGGATAGCACTAAGGTAGCACTGTCTTCTGCCTTGGAAAATCCCACAGTAGCAAAATAATCCTTATTCTCCTTCTCTACATTACCCGTTTTTACAGAATTGTAAAAACAACAAATCTCAGAATCCCAACTTGTTACCATCATCATCATCATCATCATCATTTTATATAAAAACTTTTAACGTTTATGAAAAAAGATCCAAATCCATTTGTAGGTTTGGTTCTCTACCTTTTCCCAATATCACTGTCCTTCCTTCCTTCCTTCCTTCCTTCCCTCCCTCTTCTTTTTCTTTCTTTCTTTTTTCTTCCTTCCTTGCTTTCTTTCTTTTTCTCCTGTCTGTGTCCTTTCAACAGCATCTATAAAAATCCTGTACCAAGCTGCAGCAAGACAGGCAAAAAACGCCAGGCATTTACCACAAATTAACTAAAGTGTTCTGGTGCCGTCTAAACATTCTTACATAAAGTAACAGGGAACCAGACTGCAACTGTTTGCACCCATCGTCCCGACCTCTCTCCAAACACTGAAAGGGTTTATAAGTTTCTCTTTGATCACCGATCCAAGATTTTTTATCTCTAGGTCATCCAAACTGGTCTTTCTGTTCTTTGCCCTTCAGAAATATCAGTGGTGGACAGTATAAAAATAACATAGGAACACAGATGTAATCAACGACTAAACATTTTTTTTTATTTAAAAGAAAAATAAATACTGCAGAAACAATAACCAAACATACAAAGTGACCAACATTTGTTAAAAAGTGATGTTCTGCTGAAACAGTTAACTCATTTCTCATTTTACAATACTTAAATACGGAAAGCGCTTGCCAGCATTTTTGTTTGTTTGTTTGTTTGTTTTGAATACTGCCATAAGCATACCATTGCATCAATCGCAAGCGTTATCACGGTGGCAATAGATCTGGACTTTTCGTGTGGAAGTACTTCAAAAATGAAGCATGGGAGAAAAAACCCCTGGCTTTTGACAAGCCAGAGAGACGTTCTCGACAGAGCTCTGCAGTGTCTTCCAAAGCGCAACAACATCTGCAAACTATTTTTGAGATTGGCTTAGTGGATGTAACAATAGTCATCAGTCAGGGAAAAGGAATTTGACAGAATCTGGGTCACCCAAGTAATGTTTAATGATCACTGTCTGGATATGCTTGCATTAGACCTTCAGGATTAATGCAATATCCTGTTTCCACATGGGACCTGTTAAGGCTCCACCATTCTTTGGGCCCCTCCTCCCCATTTCCTCAGAGTGCTCATTGCAAGTAAACAGAAATGTGTAATAAGAGACGGTCATCCATACGCAGCCATTTCTCTCTCTTTCTCTCTCTGAGATACATTTTAATGGAGCTAATTGGAGAAGGTTGGCTCATGTGCTAGCCGAAACAGAAAATAACCAGGACAGAACTGTAGAAAAGGTCATATAGCAAAACAGCACTTACTCTCTTACACACAGTGCTGTGGTTGGCCTCCTTCACACTAAAAGAGCAGGTTAGGAGGGCAGTAAGACTAAGCTCCTTTATAACTACCGGTAACTCTTAGCACCATTTGTTGGATGTTACTCTTCCACCTATGCCATTCTTGTTGTATACAGCTCCTGGAGAAGCCATTAAAATCCAAATTAATTTTCAGCCCATTATCCAAAACGATGGGTCAAGCATGAAGGGAAAGATGTCGTATCCAAGATCTGCTCTGAAAAAGAGATTCTTAAAACCCTCTTCCTTAGCCATTCGTGTTTTCATAACAATAGCTTTTTAAAAAAGTGTTTAATTTCTTCCTTCACTCTAAGTCCTCTCACACAACACATATTTTTAAAGTCTAAGAGCATTCTCCGGAATAACTCTTCCTATTTTTAAGGTTCAACTAAAAGGCAAAGATATATTCTTTGGAAAAAACTAAAACTGCATCACAAGGCCAAAATTCACAATGAAAGGAGTAGGGAAATCTTGACTTTAGATCTGAGAGTATTGTTTAGAACGTAATCAGAATTGAAGCTGATGTTCAAAATAGACTGAAAATAAGCTTCCTCCAGAACATCATTTCCTTGGGTGCTACTTAATCCTTTAGCCACGTTAGCAACATTCAAATAGCTTCATTCATATTTGGTATTTCATCCAAGTAGCTTCAACAACCCTTCAGGATCCGTCTTTTCCCACTGATTCCCTACATACTGACCCCTCAAGTACAGTTCTTGCCTACTAAGGGGAAACTGTGGCCTTTTAAGCATTGGCATGCCCATACAATCGGCCATTTTCACTGGGCACTTCTTGTTGAGTTATCATCTATCCCCCCAAACACATGGTCCTTGGCCATCTTGAGTGAGAAACTTGAGTCTTCACATCACTGTACAGCTCTTTGCTTTGTCCTTCCGCAGATCTGTGGTGACTGTGGTGAGTTCTGGCCGGCCTGGCATGTGTGAAATTCGTTTTGTTGCCCTCTGTGACTTGTTCCGCTTAACATTTTTATTAGTTTTGTTCACACAGGCTAGAGTCGCCACATGAAAAATGTCTCGTACGCTGTTTTCGGACTGCAAGGCCGAGCATTCAATATAAGTGGCTGCTCCAATCTGTTTGGCCATGTTTGCACCCTAGGAAGAAAGACAAAGGAGAGATTAGCCCTCAGTAAAAGTCTCAGTTCAAACCTAAACCAAGTCATATTTGCTTTTGGATAGAGCATTTAGGCAAATAAAAGCAGACTTCTACACCTGGCTGTCATTCAGATGTGTTAGGACTACAAGTCCCAGAATCCCAACCAGCACAGCCAATTCTAGGAATATTAACCTCAATGAATTTGGAGGACACTCAACCAATAAAGGCTGATCCTATTGTCCACACCACAGCCTTAAATGATCTTTGACAGCAATTTGGACAGTGGAATCTTTAAGCAGTTTGATAGTCTAACAATAGCCACAATTTTTTTTAAAAAAAAGCCCTTACTGAACCACACCCATTTCAAGAGAGTACTTATAGAGAAGTAACAGGGTCAGATGATAGTCAACAACCATCAGGTCCCAAATTCTGGTTCAATGGTCTGAATGTTTCATGTTCCTATCAGCAGTCTTACAATGAAGTGTCTGTGTGTCCTCTCATTAGCAGAGCTTATGGAATGGATTAGATATGACCGGCAACAAGTAACAGTGAGGGGAAAAAAAGAACTAAAGACTCCTAGCACAATTTTGTATGATATACATAAACCCAACACAACAGACAAGACACATTTTCCTTCCCATGCTGAGCAAATTGTTTTAACTACTGCGGTACAGACCGCTCTTTATGTAGCAACCAATGTAGGCTTTTGGGTTTGGGCTGTCTGCTACCTTTCCCCCTAAATACAAGGTTGAATAGTTCAGCTAGTTTAAATTATGACCTATAGCTGTTGACTTTAAAAACCCAACCGGCTTCAAAAGACGAAGCAAGCCATCCAAATGTGGTGAAGTTAAGCCACCTTCTCTGTTCTCTTAAAGGAATAGGGTAGAGTTCCTTGAGCTAAGATTCTGGACAGCAGATGGCATCTTTTTTCATCGCTAGTCAAGACTGGTAAAAACCTGTAACCTGACTCTAAAATCACCCATATATGCTTCGACATAGAAAAGTCGAGCATTATACTATGCAGGCAAAGAACAGTGTTTTCTAGAAACCCGCAACTTTCACTAAGCCAACAATTAATAAACAAACAAACAAATTATATCTTGTTTATCAATCAGATTTATAATTTTATTCCTCTGAGCCATTTAATGCCCTAAAGTATCAGGGAGGAATACAAGCCACTTAAATCTGGAGGAAAAACAAATATTTGATTTTCCTGTTTGGTAATAATGCTTATTTGCTCAACCTGGACAGGGAAAAAATGTTGTTCAACTAGAACTTAGAACAGTTTGCATATTCCGGTTGTACAAATACGAGTCTAGCTACTGACGTTAGGAACAGTCTCTTGTACTTTGTCACTTCATGCCTAATGAAAATGACCTGGAAGACATTCAGAAACCAAAGGTTGTTGGTTCTTTATAATAAGAGCTGGAGCTTTGAGTTGACTCTCAGAAGGAAAGCTAGATAATTTTGTGCAAACTCAAACGTTTTGGCAGAAAAATAAATCAAGATAATTAAATGGCTTGTCTCATTACAACTGAAGGGGCAACCAGATAGCTTCTGGATTATCCATGACAATCAATCTGCAGTGAGAAAGTTAAACTCACCAGCGCTACATGGGAAACCACAGAGAAGTATTTGTTTCATATGTTATTTTACAAAGCTCCAATTTGGTGCCCACAAAAATGTAGTTCTGAAAGGCATAAGATTATGGTCATGCTGTACACCATAAAGCCCTGATTCAAGGCTGTATGATTCTACTTTGAAACTACTATCAAGATCAACCCACCTCTATGAACCAAAAAAAAGACCCTTTCTCCATTTTATCATAGTATTCATCTATGTTGTCAATTGTAGGTGTTTACTCCTATTTATTTCTATAGATTCTGTATAGGTAAAAAAAATCTGTTCATAAGACTCAATCTCAGCTTGATAAAGTTTAGAAAGCAAACGCTGTGTGGGGGAAAAAAAATCCTGATTATTTTCTTAACAATTCAAATGGAACTAATTCCTGTGTCTTCGGGACAAAAATGGTTTCATCTGTAATTTTTTTTTAAATAGGGAGGACTAATTCATAATCTATGTTATTGTTTTGCTTCTCTGCTTTTAGCAGATATCCCTTTTGAGATGTAAACATTCGGGGCGGCGCGGGGGGAGGGGGAATGCCAACATTTCATGTGAAAGTTTTGTGAAAACTCAGCACCGTCTAACAAGTCCTTGCAATGATATTGCCAAGATCTCATCAGATGTGATAGACCTAAAAAAAGGTTGACAAATATCCTGAAGCTGTAGGATTTGAAGAAACTGAAGACTGGAAGGGAACTATGTTGTTTTCCAGACATAGCTGGACTGCATCTCCAAACATCATCATTATCAAGCATTTGGCTAGGGTTGATGTGATCTGGCGTTCAACAACAAACAGAAATTCACATATTGTAAACCAGTTGTATGCCGGCTGAAATCAAGTTTTCTTAAAATTTATAATTACTGTTTTCCAGTGCAGTTTGAATCCATTTGCCCCGGGGGAAATGTTTTGGAAGTGGGTGATGTGATGCTTGTGTTACATCAGATTTAGGTTGACGCAGCTTTATAACAATACAAAAAAAAGTCCTTTGACATCTTCATGGGGGAGGAGGGTGGTAATTCCCAGTTTGAGACATTTGTTAGATGTGCTCCCTACTTTTTTTGCTTCTTTAAAGAAAAACAGCCTTTTCTGCCTTGCTGCTTATCACGACAAAAGGAAATACACATTCAGTTCATTCTTTCCACAAAGGGAGGAGAACCTTTGAAAGCCAAATGGACTCCTGCCCGGTTTAGCTATCCAGCTTCAGCCACAGAGAAAAGAGGGAGGGGGACAGAAAGCCTGCAGTTGTTGATAACACATTCTGCAGATTATACTATGAGT
>JALIGW010000001.1:195735915-196008415 GCA_023053685.1 Diadophis punctatus similis | reverse complement strand
CCTGCATATTTTCTTATGCAGCTATGCTGACTGGAGAATTCTGGGAGTTGAAGTCCACAAGTCTTAAAGTTGCCAAGTTTGAAGACCTCTGTTCTTACTATTAGAAAGGTCATCTGCTCTATTTTCAAGTTGGATGAATGCTTCTGCATTCTTGTCAGCCCCGTGGACTGCACTTGATTTGGATCAGGCAGGAACATCTGCTCTCTTTGAGGGTCTGTCAAACATCTATGAAAGATTTGGCACTCTCAGTGTGCACAGCTTGCATTTGACTTCAGGTAGCCTCCAATTTATAAGATCGTTTATGGTTTTGTTTTCCAAATGCTGATCTTAGACTAAAAGAAAATCTCCAGCAAAAGAGACAGACAGCCCCAAAGTTACCAGTGCACTTGATTCAGTATATATCTAACACAGCCTAATTCTCCCACTGGTACTGACAAGGCAAGTCACTAGTATATAAACAGAAAGTAAACCCCCTTCCCTTCTAGCACTGATGATGTTACCTAATTGGGTAATGAAACACATGCAAGGAAATAACCAAGCTCAGAGGGCACCCAGGACTTCACAATAAATCTACAGTATTTTCATTGTGTTGGAGATCTTAGTATTAGTTCAGTTTATAATTACATACTCTTACCATAATAAATCCTGACTCTATGAAAAACAACTCACACTTCACATAACTTAAAGCTGCATTTTCCAACAGCAGACACCGTAAATAGGAATTTCCTTTATTTGCTTATTTTTATGAACAAAATAAGGTATAGCCTTTATTGATTTTATTTCTAGTCCCCTTACAAGTGATACCTTTTAAGGTACCCTATAATAAGAAAACAAAAGTAAAATCCAAAATGTAGAGAAAGACAATAAATTGCAATGTTCCTTCCTGGACATTCTGATCAGCAGAGACCACAATGGCAAATTGGAAATGCAAGTCTACAGAAAAACCACCCATTCTAACCCGGTGCTCCACTGCCATATATATATAAATTTCCTTTGCCTGGGAGGCAGTAACACTTTGCTTCATTTAGTTCTCTATCTGCCATATTTGCATTTAGTGAACATTCAAGGGTAGGCCCATGTACATTACACTGTGGTAGTCCACACAGAACGTTAGTAGGGTGTCTGTCACTGTGCCTGATTATAGACATGCATCTGGAAGTATCATCAGATTATCAATCTATCCATTAAGGCAGGAGTAAGCAACTTTCATGACCTGAAGAATCCTTGTTATTAGCTTTTGAGTAGCATATACCACATCTAGTGACATGATGGGTAAATCTTATTTTTGTTTTGAAAGGGTTGTGGAGGGGGAGGATATTTAATATCAAAATAGATTCAATGCATCCAGGTTAGCCTCATATATTGGTATAAAATTACGCTACTAAAAATTAGCCTCCTTGCCTCCAAATTTCACAATGTGGAGATATGATGGGCTGCAATATCAAGGGTGTGGGGTGAATGCAGCCTTTGGGCTTGGCATGCTTTGCTTAAAGCAATGGTTCTCAACTTTCCTAATGCCGCGCCCGGTGCCCCGCGCCCCCCACCGCAACCCACCCCGCCGCCACACCCACCGCCGCAACCCCCGCACCGCCGCCATTTGGGTTCTTTTACCCTCTGCGCATGTGCAAAGCATTCTGCGCATGCGCAGAGGGTAAAAGAACCCAAATGGCGGTGTCTCGGCAAAGTCTCCCGACCCTTGTGAAAGGGTCATTCGACCCCCAAAGGGGTCGCGACCCCCAGGTTGAGAACCGCTGGCTTAAAGGGAGTACAACCCACGCCAGAACTGAGTAAAAATAACCTACCACGGCAGGTGGACCACCTCCAACACTGTCTCCATTTTATCTGGATAAAGCTTCAGTTTAATGATCCATTGATTAAGTATTGTCCTGCCTAATCTGAATCTAATGGAAAAGAATACATATGGGAGAGTTAGTGTGGTGTTTCATTAGTGTACTGATAGTCTGCATTCTAAATCTGTGAAAAAAACCACACTCAGCTATTTCAAGAGAAGTTAAATAACATTATAAATCCTTTGGGATTTAAAATAAACATGCCATGAAGCTCAGCAGATTCAGCAACCCACCTTCTGAAAATATCCATACAAAGCTGTTCTGTCGTCTTAATGATCAGAGTCTTCAGAAGAATATATCTTGATTGATGATATGGAAAGCCATTGAGATGTCTAGAAAAATCAATAAGATATAGAGCCCCTATATTTTTATTAGCAAAGGTCATCCCATATGGCAAATCATGCCGTTTCAGTGACAAAACCAAATCTAAAGCATAAATTAATTAAATGAATTAGAAGAGGAATTAACATGTGGAATCTTTTTTTTTTTACAAGAATCCTAAGAATACAAAACCAAAATTTTGAGCAAGTTAGTTCATTACACAAAATTCCTGTTTTGGTTTAATCTAGCTATTAAATTAGTATTAATGATGGCACTGATGGAATTCAGATTTTGGTGCCATTATCAAAAATTAGATGTAAGATACCATCCATGCCAATCTAGCATAAGATTATTTCTAACCAACCTTGCTGTACAGAACCAAATAATTTTCTAGATCAGATCAGCCATTGTCTATTCAAGTAGTTTGGTCAGGCTGAGGGTAGTAGCCAAGGACCTAATTTTTGTTCCTATTACATATACATAACAGATTCGAACCAGCCTTTACTCCTCCATATGTATTGTTGAGGTCTCTTTTGATATTTGCTTGGTTTCTTTTCCTTCACGGATTCCATCTTTGCATGTCACATGAACATATCTAATTAATATTTGGGAAACAGTGTTGGAGAACAGGGTATAATGCTAACACAGTAGCATTGAAGGTGTGCAATGGCAGAACACTGCTTTATATCTCAAAAGTTCAGTTATTGCAAGAATTGAAATTAAGTTGTAAGGATACATTCCTGAATCTACCTTGGTTTTAATTCATGTCTCTAATGTGGTCTCTTTAATTACCTCTTCCTTTGGGAAACGGTTGCAATAAAGCATCAATCAATCAATCAATCCATTTTTGGTGAGAAAATTTTATAAAACACTCTTCCTAGATAAAATAGAAGTTCGCCCAGATTTTACCAACCTCATTTGCTTTTTGACATTTGAGATTCATTGTCATTTCAAAACCTCAACCTTTGACTCTCCAAGTATGTCTCTTGATCCCAAATCTATTGTGCTGCCATCTGTTATGGGTTGAAGAAGCAAATGTACTTTGCATTTTTAAGATATTAATAGTGCCTTCAGGTACAGAAAAACTCAATTCATTTCCAAGAAGAGAAAAACAAAGCCTACCTCCTCTAATGTAATATGAGTATGAATGCCTACAGAAATTCTAGGAGATATATTCCAACATGTATGTAGGCTTCAGATTGGGAAAATCTGTTCTATCACCATATCCTTAAATATTTTCCTCTACCAAAAGGGGAAAATGTTTCTTCCCTGGTTGACAGGAGGATCTAGAGATGTAGCCATAACAAATTCCTTCTAGATTCTCAAGGTCATCCTTTGTTCAGCACCTGCCCGGAAGCTGATGGGAGTAACGGACACATTGGCAAAAGATGACTAGTCAACGTGATGAACTTGTGGATGTGGGGACAAGGGAATGAACTTTAAACTGGGTGGAGAAACCCTCGTAGCTTCAGATTCGGGTTTCTCACAGATGTGCCAACATGGCTCTGTTAATAAATTGGAACTTTGAGGAATACTTTGCCTCGGACTCTGATTTAGTTTTGGATGCTATTTGGAACCCTGACAATTTGGGCAATCTAGATTAAAAATGTAACTGAAGAGGACAGATGCACAACCCAGAGGTGGTATTCCCTTACTTTCCCTACTGGTTCGCAAATGTGAGTGTGCGCGCGCACACACTTGCTTCGCTTGCACGTGCCCCATCCATGCATGCGCACGGCCTTCCATGCATGCGCTGTGATTGCACGTGCGCCTTGCACGCATGCACATGGCTTCAAAATGAGTCTAAATAGACCGACATAGCACAGGGGCAGGTGGGCGGGGGTGGCCCACCCACAGGTTGCCACTACAAGTTCGCTGAACTGGTCCGAATTGGCTGAATACCATCTCTGGCACAACCTTCTGGTGACTTGGATCCAGATGTAACATTTTGAGAGATGAAGAACCAGAGTAGGAAGAGCGATTATACATAATAGATGGAGGAGCATGTATAAGCTCATCCATGGATAAGTTGAATCAAATTTTGTAGAGTTATTTGGCACCTAATAATTTTAACTTTCAGGTAGTCCTTGATTTATGACCATAATTGAGTCCAACATTTCTGTTGCTAAGCAAGACAGTTGTTAGATGAGTTGCGTCCCATTTTACAAACTTATTTTGCCACAATTGTTAAGTGAATCATATGTTTGTTAAGCGACTCTGGCTTCCCCCATTGACTTGTCTTGTTGGAAGCCGGCTGGGAAGGTTTTAAATGGTGATCACGTGACCCAAGGACACCGCAACTGTCCTGTGTACATGCCGGTGGCCATGGCAGGCCAAAGCCATATTTTAGTTGAGACTTTGGCCTGCCACACTTGAGACTTAGAATGTATTCTTGCTGTGGGAATTTGGGAGGGGCTGCTGCATGAGCGATGTAGCCATGTAGCCATAACAAATTCCTTCAGCAAGAATACATTCTAAGTCTCAAGTGTGGCAGGCCAAAGTCTCAACTAAAATATGGCTTCGGCCTGACAGGCCAACTGCTTGAATTCTGATCATATGACCATGGGGATGCTGCAACAGTCGTAAGTGTGAAAACGATCATAAATCACTTTTCCAGTGCCGTTGTAACTTTGAATGGTCACTAAATGACAGCCTGTAAGTCAAGGGCTACCTATATTCATGAGCGTACACTGTACTCCACAGTTTCCATATATTTCCTACCTCTGCATTGCAGAAAATTATGGTGCTGATTTTCAGCATTAATGGTCAGAGACTGAAAACTAAGAGCCCATAGGAGTCTGAGACTTCGAATGGCTCATCCCAGTATTAGGGAGACGGGTACATTCTATTCAACAAAGGGAGGCAACTGCAGGTTAAGCAGGACTCAGAATGCCTCGATCAAACAGAAGGAGCAGCGTTGGCAAAAAGGTGGCAAGGTCCTGTTCAAGGAAATTATCTCCCATATCACTTGTATCCTGTTCCACATTGTGGTCGGTGCATTTGAGATGAAAGTGTCATAGATATGCAAGGTGCTCCTCATGGAATACACACCTACAAACAAAAGACGTTTGTACTCCTGAATGCACACCTACAAACAACAGACATTTGTACTCCTGAATGCACACCTACAAACAACAGATGTTTGTACTCCTGAATGCACACCTACAAACAACAGACGTTTGTACTCCTGAATGCACACCTACAAACAACAGACGTTTGTACTCCTGAATGGTGTACAAAAGTCACATAAAATATTCAAGAACAAAGCAAACAAAAAGACAACTGACCATTTAAAGACACCATTCCTAGCAGTTGACAAAAGTTTCAGCTACTGTTAGATAATTAACACTATTACAATAGGGGAAAAATTTATGACTACAGTGTACAATTAACTTTGTGCATCTGGGGAATACTGACTGTGCAGTATTCCCCAGAACTTCAGCAGAACTTTAGAAATTCTCATTTTAGATTCACAAAGGTCCTATGCAGAAACAATGCTTAATATGGCCAAACCATCATGAGCTTTGTAATATTAGTAGAGGACATTTAAATGCTGCCAGGATTGATTATTAATATATTAATGCTTTGCACCCGTAATCTGTGGAAGGAAAATGTCCAATCTCCAACATTTCCTTTTCAAAACCTCTTTTTAGTGCTATCTCGTTGATTTGGAGAATTTATCTTTTGTATCTATTGCTAATTGTATTTGAGATGGATTTGAGACTGCTAATTGAGATTACTAGTTTTAATCTGCTCCCTTATAGGGGTTTTAATATGCTAAACTGGAGCTAAACTCCATACTATATTCTATTTCTAATGCTGAATATTTGAATGGTATTTTACACCTCTATATTTCTCATTTAAAGAATTCTCATAACAGATTTTCAAAACAATCTCTCAGGTCAAAGTTACATAGAGACATCTATATATTCGACTGACCAGTACTGTGGTCACTCTGTTTCATTTAGTCCAGTGCAGGGGTGGGTTCTACTTACCTTCCCCACCAGTTTGCATCGCAACAGAAGTGCACGTTTTGCACTTCCCGGAATAGATCCTCTGCGCATGCGCAGAAGCCTTTGCGCATGCGCAGAGGGTTTTTTGGCAATCCACGGTGAATGGAGGTCTGGTTCGGGAGCGTGGACCGCCGGTCATCACTGTCGGTTTGGTGAGCGGCACCAAATTTCCGCTACCGGTTCTAAAGAACTGGTCCGAACCGGCAGCAACCCACCACTGGTCCAGTGTGCAAACATAGGAACTTTGCAGCATTGAGGGTCTACAGATTGACAGATAACTTCATTCAAGTAATTGACTATTGGCAACTCACAGATGTCATACAGCACATCTAAGCAGCCATTCCCGAAAGCCTCCTGAATAGACAATGGAAACAACTCCTCCTCCTCCTTGTTACTGTTGTTGTTATTATTTATTTTACAGTCATATTCTTCATTACCTTAATTTACTGAATGCCACCAACATTGAAAGAGGCATAGCATGACTATCTGTTGACTTATGACTTGGAAACCATCAGATTTTATTTATTTATTTTATTTATTTATTTATTTGTCAAAATGTCTGTATCTGAATAAAGAACTGCTTTCAGTTTGGGATTCCCAACTTAGACTCTTTCGTTAATCAACTCCTTTTCAATATATTTCTCTCCTTTCTAGTGTGGAAAGAAACAAAAAAAATTCTGACTCCTTAAATACCGTGGTTAATGGACGAAGATGCCTTTAATATGGTTGTTGTTTTTTAGAGCCATCCAAGAATGACTTCCCCGAAACTCTGTATTGCGGAAAAACAACAAGCTTTTCTCCAACCTTATACCTCTCTATTATAGTTTCTTATTATTATTTGTTGCTCACCAATTATCTCATTAACTATCTTTCTGTAAATATATTTTCTTTCTGTATAGAAAAAAACCCCTATTGAGAACGTTAGATCAAGCACACTGGATCTTCTTTAGCTAAGGGAAAATTGGCAATGGAACCAAACGAGTTGTTTTTATTTTCAGTTTGTTGAACTTCACCCCCACCCACCTTTTTAAGCCTTCTGGTAATGCACATACAGTATATCTTTCCATCTTCTGATAGAAAACTCAGAGCTAATATCTCACCTCTGTGTCCTCCAGCAACATGAGCTTAAGAGTCAGTATTTCACTTGCACATTTTTCATGGGCGAAAACACTCTGTGCAATAATGGAATGCTAGAAAAACCTGAGCTATCGATGGTGATTCTGTAGGCGCCCTGCAGAATTAACTCTGCAAATCTGAATTACAAGCCCTTTCAGAGGTGGGTTCCTCCCGGTTTGGACCGGTTTGCCCAAACTGGTAGCGACCCGCTGGTGACATCACGATGACATCACGGAACCAGTTCGGTTGGTGCAAGTCTGTGGGCATCTTTTTTTAAAAAAATGTTTTAAATTTTTTTTAAAAGATTTTTTTTTAAGATTTTTTTTTTAAAAAAATGGGTTTTTTTTCTGCTGCGCATGTGCAGAAGCTGAGTTTCCAGCACTGTGCATGCGGTCACCATCTTGTTTTTGGCTTTTTAAATAAAAAAATAGATTTTTCGCCACTGCATGCGCTCACCCACGAGGTGCGCCCATGCAGCGCGGGAGGAAGCGAACCGGCAGTGAGGTAAGTTAGAACCCACCCTGAAAGGGCTCTCCTTCTCATATTGCAGAAGAATGGAAGACATCACATTTGTTTCATTTGGAGACATTAATTGAGATGAAAAGCTTAACAGAGTATGGCGGGAGGGGAAAGGACGTCAAACATATTTTGAACTGGAAATGGGTCACATTAAAAATGTTTCAGGAATGTTTCGGTGTTCAATAATCCATCTTGCATTTCAAAATTCTCACTTAGAGCTGATGCGCAGGCTTGCAATGGTTCTATTAAATTGGCACTAATCTTTACAGTAGTGTTCCAGGGAATGGCATACAAGTATTTAAAAAGTATTAATACTGTAAATACTGATTAAATGTAAAGTTTTTCTGACCAATCAGGGTTGACCCTAGGGCACGGTGCTCATCTTCATTTCTTGGCTGAGGCCACATGAGCATTGTCCAAAGACATTCTCCATGCTCATGTGGCCCACTTTGGCTATATGCCAAAGACACCCAGAATGTTTTTACCTTCCCACTGAAGTGGTGCCTATTAATTTACTCGCATTTGCATGTTTTCGAACTGCTAGGTGGGCAGGACGTGGGGCAAGTAACAGGAGTTCACCCTATCGCTTGTGTCTTGAATCCAGGCTTTCAGCTTTCCAGATGACAAGTTCATCGTCTTTAACCACTGAGCCATCACGCCCCCAAATAATATTAATAATCATATAATTAAATAAAAATACAGATTTTTAGGGCTTTATTCTTAGATATTGTTCCTAAGTATTGTTTCTTAGCTTGGTTCTCTGATGAGTTATTTGGATAAATCTTTTAAGACTTTGTGATTCCCATTTGTGACTGTAGGAAGTTAGCACCCACCCCTCTCCTAGGAAATGAGATATCCTAGGAGATATTAAAAGGCAGAATATATTCTGTGGAATATCTCTGGAAACATGCTTGTGAGCGGACAAAAGACTCCCCTTGGAAAACCCCCACCCCTTGCCAATGGGCCATTAAGGACTGGGCCCAGCTCACACATTCCTCTCACCTATCCTGAAAGTCTTCTGCATAACAGAACCACAATAGGATTTGCCCAAGGCCCTTTCATTCAGCCAAAGCTGGGACAGAAAAAAAAAACTATAGAGTTGCCCCAGCATGCCCCTGGGGGGTCTGAGAGCCAATGGGATACATTTCTATACAGGAACAGGAAACTAAGAGGTGGGACCCAACAGAGAGTATAAAACAAGGAACTCAGCATCTCTTCTCTCTCCTTTTCTCTTCACCCACATCTGGAAACATGTAATCTACCTTTTCTGTACAGGGGCTCATGCCATGTGCTCCTGTCCACCATTAAACCTTCTTTCCAAGCAACTTTCATGAATCCAGTGTCTTTTTCCCCACTTGGAAATGAACCCAGAAGGATATTCCTTACAACATGACCCTCCCAACCAGCTTCCAACAAACAAAGTCATTGGGGAAAGCTGAATTCATTTAACAACTAATAATTCACTTAACAACCGGCATGATTGGCTTAACCAGAGTGGCAAAAGAGAGGTCATTAAATCATGTGTGACTCATTTAACAACCATATTGCTCAGGAATGGAAATTGTGGTCCCAATTGTGATCGTATGTCGAGGACCATTTGAATTTATTCTAGGATGTGATACATTTATTTTTGAATATACTCTTTTCAAAAATTATTTCTCCCCTTCTTGTTCTTAAGTCATTTTGCAAATGCGTTTTCCTTAAAAAAACAACAGGATTGGAAATGAGTAATTAAAAATGTTAAAGCCAATAGCTAAATCTTAATTAAAACCCATGAAGAGTATGGAGAAAATTATCGAAGACAGGGATATATATGTGATTGATTCAAAAACATCTGAACTTTTACATTTTAAGTAGAGGTCTTTTGCTTTATAAAGTACTGAAATCAATATGGGCTAATTATAGGAGGCACCTTTTCTTCAGAGTTAAGAATTAGCTTGTTTGGAGGATTAGCTTGACTTAGCCATGGTTGTTCCCTAATGCAAACTTTATCTTTCCAATAGTTTTAATAAAATGCTGTAGTTTCTCTTTGTAAAACAAATGTAAACATAACTCAAGGATTATGCCAATAGGTGCTGCTTAAAAGCATGGAGATACTTTTCCTGTTTATAAGCCTAGTTATGTTAAAATGGTGAATTTACAAATGACAGCTTAATGAAACAATTTGTCGCATATGTAATTGGGAAGCTTCCGCTATTGTTAAGTGGCTGCTAAATTGAGGATTAAATTAAAGGAAAACTGTACCTAAAGTAAATCCCTATTGTTAATTAAAAGAGGAGGAAAATGCGAAGTAATAGGCTGTAGTGTAAAAGAGGTATAATGATTACATTTCAGAAGTGAATTATATTTCAAAGCCAACAAGCTCTAAGCTTTAAATCACTTTATAATTTTGATTTATATTCAACATGCAAAACAGACCATGTTGTGACTCCGCAAAGCAATTCTTGCTTTCTTACTGTCATTTATTATTATTTTGTAAACAGGGATTGCAAATCAATAAAAATCCAATCCCTTTAATTGTCTGTATTAGTAGCAAGATATTCCAGCATGGGTTTTCTTCTTTTTTTATGGATTTGCTTATTTACAAAAAAAAAAAAGCATCTGAAGAAATTGGTATCCATTTATGTTAACAGTTTTTTGTAACAACTATAGCTCTTACACACATTTCTTTAACTGATGCAGTTGTCTCTTTAGTGAAAATTCTAGTGCCTTTTTCTTTGACTCATAAATTTCCCAGATACTGGCTTTAAATATATAAATAGTTTTTTTATTCTTGTTTAAGAAAAAAAATTATTGGTGTTTGTACACACTTTTCAGTAGCAGACCTTCTTTTCCAATCTTTTTTTTAGAGTAAGGTGACCAGACGTCCCGCTTTTGGCGGGACAGTCCCACTTTTGAATAATTTGTCCCGCGTCCCGCGGCGTTTCAAAAAAGTCCGGCTTTTTAAATTTGAATTTGCCCTGCACACCCCTCTGCCTCCTGCCTCGCCTGCCTCCTCCTGCCAGGTGGGGAGGGAGGGCAGTGAGAGGGGCAGTGGCGGTCTTGCCTGTTCATCGCCGCAGAGCCGAAGAAGCTGGTGGCGTTCACGGCGCGGGGCTTCCCCGGCCGCTTTCCCCGGCCGCCGGGATGCCGCCATTTGCGTTCTTTTGCCCTCTGTGCAAGCAGAACGCTTTGTGCATGCACAGAGGGCAAAAGAATGCAAATGGCGGCATCCCGGTGGCTGGGGAAAGTGGGCGGGGGAAGCGCCGCGAACGCCACCAGCTTCTTCGGTTCTGTGGCGACAAACTGGTAAGCCTGCGCCGGTAGGAACCCACCCCTGGCTGCGATGAAGGGGGTGTGTGTTTGGGGGGGGGTTGCAGAAAGCTGCAGGATAAGAGAGACGGACCATTCCCGTCTTGCTCCCCTAGAAAACCCCCCCGTCAATGGTGTCCCGCTTTACAAATATTAAAATCTGGTCACCTTATTTTAGAGGCTTCCTAGTAAAATGTGGAAATCCAAATTAGCTTTCAAGCACATCTTGGGGTAGAATTTTACCATTTCTCTTGCAGACAAGAAGTGAATGGAGTCCTTTAAAACACTACAGATAGGCCTCGCTTAATGAACTTAACCGGATGGGTAACTTTGGGGCTAAGCGAAGCAGTTGCTATGTGGGAAATCACATGACTGCAAAAGTGCTTTCCGGCTGGAAAAAGACAAGACTACTCAGTTTCACATCTTTTCTTTTTGTTTGCTTTCTAACCACTCCCCTGCTCTTTGGAATGCTCAGGTGCCTGCTTATTGTCTTGTACACATCAAAAGTAATGTGATCAGGCCACAGCCTGGGGCTGAGAGAGGTTGGCTATGCAAACAATTTACAGTTCTCTCTTCTTCCTTCCCAATCTCTCTGCACTGTGAGGGAAGAAACAAAAGCAAGGGATTTCTCTAGGGAATCTCTCCTTTGCCTGACTACTTCCTGGTGCTTCTGTGATTGCATTGCTCTCAATGTGTAGAAAAATGCATGGCTTACTCTCTTGCAATCCCTTCCTTACCAATCTCTCTGCTATACAAGGATAGGAAAAAACCCCCACAGATGTGACATAGGACAAACCATACTTACTGACTGTACTGGCAATCATGTGACTGAGGAATGCTGTGCAAGTCATACATTGGTTGTAAAGTTATTTTTCAGCACTGTTGTAAGTGAATGAATGGTCAGTAAGCAGTGGTGAAATCCATTTTTTTTTACTACCGATTCTGTGGGCATGGCTTGGTGGGCATGGTGTGGCTTGGTGGGTGTGGCTTGGTGGGCATGACAGGGGAAGCATACTGCAAAATCTCCATTCCCACCCCACTCCAGGGGAAGGATACTGCAAAATCTCCATTCCCACCCCACTCCAGGGGAAGGATACTGCAAAATCTCCATTCCCACCCCACTCTGGGGACAGCCAGAGGTGGTGTTTGCCGGTTCTCCGAACTACTCAAAATTTCCGCTACCGATTCTCCAGAACCTGTCAAAACCTGCTGGATTTCACCCCTGACAGTAAGTGAGGATCCCTGTCTGCTCAATGATTCAGCCCAGCAACAATTCATACTCTACCCATTACAATCCCATTCAGATTCATTTTGCCCTTCACCAGGCAAAAGGTCAGAACCAAAAAAGAAAAGAAAAATAACAACCCCTTTTTAAGGCAATAGACTGGATCCAGACTGTTACCTCAGCAAATAAAAGCATTCCTTCCACTGAAGCCTCTTCACTTGAAGCTATAGCACTACTCTTTCATCTTTCTCCCAGACCAAGTCCCACAAGGATTTTTATGCTTCCCAGCATACCAGAACAGTATTTCAGGAGACTGATTGACTGACTGATTGATTAAATACCATCAAGTTGTTTTTGACTCCCAGTGACTACATACCGTATTTTTCGGAGTATAAGACGCACCGGAGTATAAGACGCACCTTAGTTTTTGGGGAGGAAAATAGGGGAAAACAATCTGCCTTCCAGGTATTCATCTGGCTAGCATCCTTAGTCTGGTCAGCTTCAGCAAATTATTTTATCCCCTGGTTAGGACTTTAAAAAACCTTCTTCTGAGAGAATAACAATGAAAGAACCTGCAAGCCAGTAAGAGCTGGGAAGTTAGTTAGCACCTGGTTAGGGCTAGAAAAAAACTTATTCAGAGCAAGTAGAGCAATGAAAAAAAATTCTGCAAAGACTTAGGGCTGGAAAAACATTCTTTGGAGAGAGTAACAATGAAAAAGCCTGCAAGGTAAGAGCTGGGAAGATCTGTTAGCACCTAGTTAGGGCTGGAAAAAAAGCTACATTCGAAGTATAAGACGCACCCAAATTTTCAGCCACTTTTAGGGAGGAAAAAGGTGCGTCTTATACTCCGAAAAATACGGTAGATGGATTTTCTCCATGATGATCTATCTCTAACCTGTTCTTTCAAGACTCCCAACTGTGCACTCACTACCACTGTAACTGAATCTATCCCTCTTGCGCTGTCGTCGTCGTCTTCTTCTTTTCTCCTTTCACCTTTCCCAGCATTAGAGCCTTCTCTAGAGAGTTAGGTCTTCACATAATGTGTCCATAGTAGGGTAATGGGAGGTTGGTCATTTGTGCCTCCAGTGTAAACTCTGGATTGATGATCCATTTGTTTGTTTTCTTTGCTGTCCCTTGTGTTCTCTGGAGTCTTCTCCAACACCAAAGTTCAAAGGCATCAATCATATTCCTATTTTGCTTCTTTAAAGTTCACATTTCACTTCCATAAAATGTCACAGGAAATACCATGGCTTGAATGACTCTGATCTTTGCAGATACAGAGACATCATGGCATGAGCATCTTTCCCAAGTCCTTTGTGCCCTGCCAAGTTCTAAGGTTGGCTGTTCTACTTGTTGTCATTAGTTCAAGGATCTTTATTTGCACTCTGTGAGTAAAATCATCTCAAACTGACTCTGAGCAATTACTCCAATATACAGGTAGTTCTTGCTTATTGACCACTGGTTCAGTGATTGTTCAAAGTTACAACAGCACTGAAATAGGCAACTTATGACTAGTCTTCAAAGTTGTGGCCATTGCAGCATCCCTGCTTTCATGTTATCATGATTCTGCAGCTTTGCAATTGACGTTCATTTATGCATCCCACAGTCATGTGGTCCCCATTTGCAACCATTTACAATCTTCACAGCCAGCACAGTGGGGAAGCTTACAGGAATTCACAAGTCATGGTCATGTGATATTACATGTGTAGTCATCTACAATGACCAGTGCATACTTTGCTCCTCCCAAACTGGCTTGCATTGGCCCTACCAAATCTGCATGTACCAGCTCTAGAGCTCTTGTTGTCTGCCTTGTGCTACTCTTGCTTACAAGGAATACTTGGACTTTGATTATTTACATACCACACAGTCCAAGTATGCCTTATACCCTTCTAAGTTTAACCCTTCTCCAAACTGTTGCATCTTTTGCAAAACTCTGAAGCTGGCATGACCAAGCTTTCTGTGCAAGAAATGAATGCATGAATCATGTTGTGCCACATTTCCAAATGTTTGGGCACATTGAACCTTTTGTCCCTGCAACACATAAAGATTATCCTGTTTTATGCCTTGTGCACATATTCTCCCATTTCTTCTTATGAGACACTTGCCATTTACAAATGTGGTCTCTCTAGACTAGAGACACTTAGTAAATTATGCTCCATTTCAGGCACACATAATATGTTACTAAATTTTTCCTCCAGACATGGAATCAGCACACTGCCTTTTCCTGTGACTTTAGCCTTCTGGCCATTTGCTAAGGCTACGGCATCACCTCCAGCTGGATTTATTCTGAAAAACAATTTAGAATTATTAACAATTGTTTGACTAGCCCCACTGTCTATTAACCATTTGTCCTGCTATTACAATAGCTAACTTTTGCAATAGCAGCTTGTCCATCTGTTGTTTTTCTTCTTTGTAAACAGTCTTTCTTTAAATGAGTGTTATCACCACATATGAAACACCTCCTTTCTTTTTCTTTCTCTTTCTTTGTAGAAAATCTTGGCTGGGCTGTAATTTGGTCTCTGCAAACATCCTGTCTGTTGCTTTTCTTTCTCTGCTCCTTGGGCCCCCACCTCAGGAATTTTTCCTCATGGCTTTTTCTAAAACGGCATTTGTTTTCTTCAGAAATCAAACAGGCTTTAAGGGCTTCCATTTGTAAGTCCTGTTCTGGTTTGCACTCAGAAACAGCTGAAACAATGTCCCACATTTCATCAAGACTATTTAACACCAACAGCACCTTCTGAGATTCAGGAATCTGCATTCCACGCTGTTCCAATTCAATAAATAAAGTTTGCATATGCAGCAAATGCATACTCTCTTGTGGTTGCAGTCGGGCTCTGTATAATTGTCTTGATAATTGCACAATATTGCATGCTGACGCACTCACATGCACACTTCTCAATTTCAGCCAAACCTCTTTTGCAGTTTTTAAATCAGCTACATTCAAGAATTGTTCATCTTCTTAACTTAAGATGATATAGGCCAGTGTCTTATCATGCTGCCTTTCATCTGCTGCTGCTAATGGTGCCTGGGGTGGATTAATAACAATATCCCAGAGCTCCTTAGTCTTCAGGAAGCATTCCATTTTTGCAGCCCAAATAATATAATTCTTCTGTCCCAATCGAGGCAGAGAGCTCTCCTGAAATCAACAGCCATCCTGCAAGCCTTCTCAGCCTTGTTCTCTTTCCTTATAACACAGGCTGTCCCTCAGCTTAATTACAGTTCAGTCTTATTGTGGCTGGGTGTGCTTTGGGCCCATAATCTGTTAGAGTTTGCAGCAATCCAACCAGCACACAAGTAAATAATTCAGCAGGATTCATGTATAAAAGAAACTTATTTATATACAGTAATATAAATCATGATGCATGTATACAATACCCATGCAGCAGAAGCCAGAACCAGAAATCACAGAAGCACAGAAGCACAGAATCTATACAATCAATAATGCAATAAAATCCTTATATATATACAGACCAGTGAAGCTAAGCCACGCCCTGGCTCCGAGCTGTCTGACATGGCTCTCCAGCACCAAACAGTTCCCATTGGCCGACTTGTTGTTATGGCTATCCCAACTCATAATTTCTTACACACTGACACAAGTCCCATCAACAGCTGTCAGATTTGTAAATTAACAAGACAAGATAAGTCTTTTGAATCAACAAAGCAAGGACTTTGTGGGATAAAAGGGATCCTAAAACCTGCCCACTCTTTGAGTCATTTTTTGGGGGGATCCAGACTTGGTGGCTTCCATTCTTCTAGCTTTGCCTGGCAGCCTAGTTGAGAAGGATGAGTGTGCGTATGTGTACATTATAACTACGGAAGTTTTGCTGAAAGCATGCAAATGCGAGTAGATAAATAGGAAACACTTCTCTAAGAATGTAACAGTGTATACTTCTGTGCACCTCAGCATATAGTCATGTTGGCCACATGACCACAGAAATGCCTTCGGACAATGCTGGCTCCATCGGCTAAGAAACGGAGATAAGCTATCACTTTAGCGATGGGAGCAAAAGAATAGTGATTTCAAGGTCTGCTAGCTTTGTAGAGCAAAATTGGAACAGAATTGATGCAAATTTTTGGAATGATCCACTTAGTGACAGTGACCCACTTAGTGATGTTAACGCACTTAGTGATGGTGTCAGTGTTCAGGGAGGAGAAACTGAAAAAGAGCAAGAAAAAGAGTCAGGAGAAGATAATGATTTGGATATGAAGCAAGAGGGGGTTGAAACACAAGAGCAGTCAATGTCACGCAGGTCAGAGCGATGGAACAAGGGGATTCCACATGACAGGTATTCTGCTAATGAAATTTGTGTGAGGACAAAAGTGAAGCCTGTGATCAAGAGATATATCAGTCAGCAATAGGGATCTTGTTATATCTGTCACAGTGGTCCAGACCAGACATAGCTTGTGCAGTAAGCATCTTAAGTCACTTTACTGCTGCACCAACACAATTGCATTGGATGGGTATAAAAAGGATTCTCGGGTATTTGGAGGGAACTGTGAATTTCTTCAAATACAGATCTCTGAAGAATTAAAGTTAAAATGTTATGTTGACTGTGATTATGCCAATGATGTAAAAACCAGAAAGTCTAATTCTGGGATTGTGGTATTGTTTGGAGGGGCTTTAATTGGTTGGAAGTCCAGAAAACAAACAACTGTAGCCATTTCTATGGCAGAGGCAGAATTTATCGCTCTATCTGAACTTTGTTCAGAGGTAACTTGGTACGTACAGCTGTTAAAGGATTTAAACGTAAAGGTAAATGAAGCTGTAACGGTGTTTGAGGATAATGCTGCTTGCATTAAAATGGCAACAGGTGACAGTAAAGAATAGAAGCAAGCATGTGGATATTAAATATTGTAATGTCAGGGAAGCCATCAAATGTAAATTAATTAGTTTGCTTCACTGTTCTTCAGAAGACAATCTGGCAGATATAATGACCAAGCCATTGGGTGGAGTGCACCATGGGAAGAATATTAAGTTATTCGGTTTTATGTCTATTCCAGTCATAAAGGGAGGAGTGTCAGTGTGTAAGAAATTATGATCTGGGATAGCCATAACAACAAGTCAACCTATGGGAACTGTTTGGTGACTGAGAGCCATGTCAGACAGCTCGGAGCCTGGGCGTGGCTTAGATTCACTGGTCTGTGTATATATATAAGGATTTTATTGCATTATTGATTGTATAGATTCTGTGCTTCTGTGATTTCTGGTTCTGGCTTCTGCTGCATGGGTATTGTATACATGCATCATGATTTATATTACTGTATATAAATAAGTTTCTTTTATACATGAATCCTGCTGAATTATTTACTTGTGTGCTGGTTGGATTGCTGCAAACTCTAACAACTTGAGGAATTCCATTTTTTCCTTCGTTTCCTTACCTATTTGATTTCTTCTTAACTACCTGCCCTAAGGAATCTTTTAGACAAGATTCCAAGTTATTGTAATGTTCACCCTGCTTATGTGGCAGTTTCAGCTTAGTCTCACAATATAACACTTACTTTTTATCGTGCAATACATCGATTCTGCCATATCTCTAACTTTAAAAGTTTTGCAAACAATTTGGATATCTGTTTTTCAATGTACTGACACATCCCAAAAGAATGTGAATGCAGTTGCATTCATTTCTAATTCTGGTGTAAAAGAAAATGTAGATAACAAGACAGATGTGGTGCTTTTCAAGTTTTCTCTTTTAGTTCTTTATGTTTTGGCAGGAATTTTGGGCAATTGCCTAAAGCTCCTAGTTACATCATATGGGATTTTTTTTTACAAAATATTTTATTTTATTTCACATCTTTACATCACAAATATACAATTTCATTTTCTCAATAATAATACAATACTCTTATACATATTTTCTGTTTCATTAAAACAATTGTTATTTTTTATACCACCGACTGCTTTTTTGCCATTCCCTTTTTCATTTCCCACAACCCTTCTCCCTCTTCTCCTCACTCTACTCTTACTTTCCTTTCCCTCCCTTCCGTCCTTCTCTACATCCCTTTCCTATCTCCTACTGCTCTCCTCTTCCCTCCCCTTCTCTCCTATCCTCTTTCCCCCTCCTTAGCCTTCTCTCCTCTCCCTTTCTTCTTTCCTCCTCATCCTCATCTTTCTCTTTCTCTTTCTCTTTCTTTTTCTATTGTTGTGTTATTTTATTCTAATAGATCTCGGAATGGTCTTCCAGCAGTCTTGATTCATTATTTATTTAACAGGATTTTTATTGATTTATTTATTTTAAACAAACTCTGTCTGCTCTGGTTATGGCTCTCATGTTGAGCTACCATGTAGTATATTTGTTTCTTCGCTGGAGAATCCTACAGATAATTAATGTTCAGATTTAAATTGACATGAAATTTCAAAATCTGCTAAAGAGTTTTGGTTGGGAAACAAAGCAAGAAAAGCATTTGTAAACCCTAATAAGACACTTCCCTACTGTCAGTATTAAGAACTAGTTAATCAGGAAGAAATATGTCAGTATGTTGCTCACCCCATAGAAAAGGAAAAGAACAAACAAAAAGAACAAATTTTATTTTCCTTGACAACAGCTCCTGAGTTGTTGTTTTTCCCTCTGTTCCTTATCACACACAGATATTTTCCACCTGTGGATGTCAATTGTGATATCCCCAGCTGCACAAGGTGATGAAATGGGTTCCCCCCCAATGTCACTGCTTTTTAGTTTGATCTTAAAGAACATTGCAATAAGAATACAGTATATATTGAGCCTGGGAAAAACGTATCATCCTGAAAAGCTCTCTTGAAAAGCTATGCCATCCCCAATTCCATTCAAGCGACGGTTTAGCAGTCTCTGTTACACCTAAAGAACCACTGCAAACAAAATCATACTTGAGCCCACTCTTTACTTTTGTGGACAGCCTGATCTCTTCATTTCCACAAAAATTCCCATCTTGCTGTCTGCAAGTTAGGCCAGCAGAGATATATGATCAAACCAGGGGTGGGTTCCTACCGGTGCGGACCAGTACGTGCGCACCGGTAGTGGCCTGCTGGTGATGTAATCCTGTCTGTGCTGATCCGTGGGTGCCGCCATCTTTTTTGGGGGGAATTTTCGGCGATTTTTTTCGGGTTTGGATGGCTTCTCCTAGTCCTCTGCTTTGAAAAAAAGCCCTTCCGCCCGCCCCCGGGTTAATACCGACCTTTATTTCTTCATCCAAAGCACAGCTGAGCAGCTCCTCAGCTGTGTTTCGGGATGTAACGTCCTTCTGAGCATGCATGGAAGTAAAATTGCATAAGGGAACGCGCGCGTGCGCAAAACATTGCGATGCTCACTGGTACCAAAGGTAACTGGAACCCACCCCTGGATCAAACAGTTTATCATTTGACTTCCTCCATGACCATCCATTGGCAGTCAATGCTAGTATTCTCTTTCTTTGTGAGTTGTCCTTGCTCTTCATTATTTCCCCAGGACAAAACTGCATTGAGTAAACATTACCCTCCTCATTATAAATGTGAGAAGTTATATTGAACTAAACTGAAAAGATAGTCTAAAACAGGGGGGTCAAACCTGATTTCATTTAGGGCTGCATCAGGGTTGTGTTTGACCTTGCATAGCCTGGGTGGGTGTGGCCAGCTTGACATCACTCATGTTGGGGGTGCCTGTGGCGGCCCGAGCGCTGTGCCAATGAAAACGGGCTCCCAAGCTCCGTTTTGGCTGCCACGGCCTCCTGCAACCCTCTGCCAGCAAAAACGGAGCTTGGGAGGGCTGTCCGTGGCCCTCCCAAGTTCCATTTTCATTGGCAGAGGCACCGTGAGCCAGTCCTTCACTGTTTCCAGGGCCAGATCTAAGCACCCCACAGACTGGATCCAGCTCTCGGGCCTTGAGTTTGACACCCCTGGTCTGAAACCTGGGACTATTTGCCCGGTCCCCATGCAAATCCATTGACCTTTGTCCAATTCTTGGCCAGCTTCAAGTCAAGTCTAAAATAGCTCCTTTGTGTCCTTGGGATGCCATCTCTGTTGACATAGGATTATGCTGTACAATTCTAGGGCAGTCTTAAAATACAGCTCATTAAACTTGCCTAAATTTGCAGTCATTATCAATCATTCATTAAATCATTGCAAATGTAAGAAAACATCGGTACTGAGATTTCTGAATTATGTATTTAGGATAATGAAAATTTGAGTTAATTTTCAAAATCTTGATCTGCAGCAATCTTTTCATGCATGTAGTATATTCCAGAATGATCTGGAGATTTAAAAAAAAAATCCAGGCATCAGCTTCTCATCTATTATTGAGTGTAACTTTCCTGTATGGTACTAGATTAAAACATCCTGGAAGCTTTGAAGGATTGACAGGGTAATAAAATATGATATTTATTAGCTCACAAACAACCAATATGTGAAGAGAGTCACATGAATATAAATCACAATGTCAAAGGAATGATTCAAATGGATCAATCTAGGTATTTTGATTCAGAAAACACTATCCAAGAATTTCCCAAGATTTTTAGTTTAGCAATGTCTTTTGCCCACAATCAGTAAATCTTTTTCTATGATATCACCTTTGGAAAAACTTTTGTAAGAAAATCCTGAGTATAATGTTTGCTTTTTGAACCACCTCGATGGTCATTTTAAATTAAAGTTTTAAAAAACTTTTTGCCATTTTCTATAGGTACCTAAAAGGAAGCACAATCCAGCAGGTTTATAAGGGGATAGGTGGTCCCTATAAGGTTTTAAAGTTTAAAGCCAAGAGCTTGGCATTGTTCCCACTACAGGTAAATTCTTACTTGGTGACTATAATTGTGAAGATGTTGGACAACCATTTGTCTGAAATGGTATAGGGTCGTGATGGTGAACCTATGGCACGTGGCAGTATCGGCTGGCATGCGAGCTGTTGCCCTAGCTCAGCTCCAGTGTGCATGTGCATGCCAGCCAGCTGATTTTCGGCTCGCGCGGAGGCTCTGGGAGGGTGTTTTCAGCCTTCGGAGGGCCTCCGGGTGGTGGGGGAGGCCGTTTTCACCCTCCCCAGGCTCCAGGGAAGCCTCTGGAGCCTGGGGAGGGTGAAAAATGGGCCTACCGGGACCACCGGAAGTCAGGAAACGGGGGAGCGGGAGATGTGCGCACATGTGCGTGGGGATGGGGCATGTGGGGGGGGGATTGACTTATGGGTGTGGGCATGCACGTGCATGCGATAGCACACGCACCAGAGGTGGGTTCCTGCCGGAGCTGTCCAGTACGCAACTCCGGAAGGGAGCGGCCGATTGCGCAATTTGCGCACGACTGCTCCGGAGCCCTCTCTGCCAGTCCGTCACACGTGTCACCATCTTTTTCTGTGAGTTTTTGGGCAATTTTGCTTCTGCACATGCGTGAAAGCAAAATTGCGCCAAAATCTCATGAGGGGATGCGCAGAAGCAAAATCGCACCAAAATCTCAGATGCGCGTGCATCCCCTCGCAAGATTTCGGTGCAATTTTGCTTCCATGCATCCCCTCATGAGATTTCGCGTCAAAATCTCATGAGGGGATGCGCAGAAGCAAAATCGCGTGAGGGGGCACGTATGCGTAGCGAGCACCCGCGCGCCCAAAACATAGATATGCGCTCACAGCGCACCGGCACCAGTAAGGAAGCAACCCGCCGCTGGCACACACATGCATGCGATAGTGTGCGCACACTTGCTTTCGGCACCCAAGGAAAAAAAGGATCGCCATCACTGGTATAGGGTTTCCTGTCTGAGCAGGGAGTTGGACTAGAAGACCTCCAAGGTCCCTTCCAACTCTATTATTCTGTTATTCATATGTTCACACTCTCTAAGCAGCCTTTATGGACATTAAACTTGATCAAGCTTTTTATATCTTAAACATTTTTTGGATTATTTCTGTTTTGTTCATATATTGGAGAAATTAAAATGCTTCAGACTGGCAAGGTCTTACTGTATTAATCAGCTGAGTTTCTGCATCCTTAAAAGATGGTGTATATTTAGTTTTAAAAGTTTTAAAAATATATGAATTTTTGGACTATGCAGCATATCTAGTGCTTAGGCTTTTGGAGAGTTAATAATGGATTAAGGGGCCAGAGGGATTTGGAATTACAATTTGCAACTATTTAGTTCATTGATTGCTTTAGGGTGTTGTTTTTTTTAATGATAAGGAGACCCTGAAGGCTGGACACTAGAGCCAGAGGATTAAAAAAAGTTGAGCAGAAATCCTTACTACAAACTTGTGAATACCTTTCAAGAACGTTTATTAAATTTATTAAAATCATGTTTTTTGCGCAGAATGGATCAAATGCTTGATAAAGTTGTCAGAGTGGGTTCTAATGTAGTTGTAAAACAAGAATGAGTTGCAATGGATGACTGTGAAATTAATTTAGAGGAGGATTTAAATATAATACAAATGGATTTGATGGATGACTTATTCTCTAAAGGAGATGAACAGATATTAAACCAGGAAACTGATTTGGATAATTCTTTTCTTCTGGCTATAAAAAAGAATTCTGCTAAGATTTGGAAGGACTTTTGATTTTAGCAGTGACCAACAATAGGATAAATTACAGTTATTGATACAAAAGTAATCTGTTAAAGTTCTGAATGATTTTAACTCTGCAATGCAGATAATCAGCAAACTATCTCTGGGATTTATTTATTTTTTGAAGGATTAAAGAATAATTTTAAAAACTCAGGGAAAGTGTATAAGGAAAGTATATAAGATTGGCTTGTTCAACCAGGATTTCCTCCCATTTTTTCCTGTGACCTTTCAGTTTTCATTTTTTTTCTAGTTTGTAATGACTTTTATTTTTTTTCCATTTATAACTGTTAATCTTTTTTTTAAAGAAGAAGTAGAAGAAGAAGAAGAAGAAGAAGAAGAAGAAGAAGAAGAAGAAGAAGAAGAAGAAGAAGAAGAAGAAGAAGAAGAAGAAGAAGAAGAAGAAGAAGAAGAAGAAGAAGAAGAAGAAGAAGAAGGAAAGAGCATTGCAGTGGTGCCACAGCCTCAAGTGATCTGGGAATCACAAGTGCAAATAGCATGCTATGTTCCCCATACAAGAACGTATGCCTGCTTACTCTCTTTCAATCCCTTTCTCTTCAATCTCTCCACTCTTCAAGGGGGGGGGAGGGAAATAAAAAACAGGCACAGGACAATACATACTAATTGTAATGCACCATGAATGTAATAGTGATCATGTAAAGGATGCTGTGAAGCTCATAAATGTGGGTGTTGGTCATAAAGTTATTTTTTAGCACTGTTGCACATTTGAGTGGTTACTAAATGAGGCAGTTTGTAAGCAAGCACTGCCTGTACTACTACCAAGATAGTTAGAGAGAGAGGCAAACCTTGCAGGAATCAAGTCTGAATTGTTTCCACTAATAACTGTATTTCACTCCAGGTTTTGCTGTTGTACACTAACCAGTGTCCTTTGAGATTGAGGAGAATACTAAGGATTGTTAATAAACAAATGAAGAAATGTTATACATTGCATTGTAGCACCGGAAGAATAGCAAGGAGAAATTGTATAGTGGTGTGCACCTTTTATTTAGGTGCATGTTTTATAGAATTCTATTGGATTTTATATTTTCAGGCAATGGCTCAGTAATGTAATGCAGAACTCAGCAAGTACTTATTTTAATCAGGGTCCTAAAGGGTCATACCTGGGTTATATTTTGTTTTGCCCTGTCCTCAGTGAGATGATCCTGTTTGTAGGCTTATCAGCTTATTGACAGATAGGAAGCAGCACAGGTGAAGCCTAACCCTAACCTCTTTTGTGACCTTCTGACAAGCAAAGTCAATGGGGAAGCCAGATTCACTTAACAACCTTGTTACCAATTTCACTACTGTAGTGATTCACTTAACAAGCATGGTAAGAGAGATCGTAAAATGGGGCAAAACTCACTTAAGAAACGTCTCACTTTGCAACAGTAATATTGGGCTCAATTGTGGTCATAAGTCGAAGACTACCTGTATTCTGTTGCATTGCATGTACCCTGCGAGCTTCGGCACTAAATACAAATTCCTGGTGTGTCGAATCACACTTGGCCAAATAAAGTATTCAATTCAATTCAATCTTTCTCATATCTATTCCAATTAAATGTGAGACCCAGCTATTCTTTACACCTTGGTGATCTCATTTTTTGGCAGAAATCGAGAAAGCATTCCAAAACCAGATAGACACATTCTCTTTATCCTTGGGAAAAATCCATAGAGGTGAGACCAACGAGTATCGTGGTTCAAATCCCATATAAGCAAATATAATTTTTCTATATGGAGAAACACGGGTGGTTACAGCCAAATAGCCTCCTTTCCTCTGTTCATGGAATGCAATTTCTAAGGTATGCTTGTGTGTGTGTGTGTGTGTGTGTGTGTGTGTGTGTGTGTGTGTGTGTTGCTTACATTTAAATTGAAACTAAGCGATACTCAGTAATGTCTAGGAACTATGCAGTAATTTCACACTGGTTAAATTGGCAGGCCTGCCAACTAGAGCATTTAGGGAATTGTAATTCTGAAAAGAACAACGGATTCCAAAGATTTTTTTTCCAGCACCTGCAAAAGTCGGGTTCTGGGAAGGAAATTGAGAAGGAAAGCATAGCCACTTAAGCTGTCGGTCTGCATATGTCTTTTCAGAAATAAATTCCATTAGAATTATTCGGACTTGCTCCCAGGTTAATTTATATATAATTGCAGCATTAAACAAGTTGCAAGCTGAATAACATCCCTGTGTTCCATTGAAGCATTAGAGTTTTATGTACGAGGGTGAGTCAAAAGGTAATGCCATTTTCTTTAGGACAGATATAATTACCAACACGGGAACATGTAGCATACATCAAAATGAAGCTGGTCCTCTGTGGATCACATCCCTACTTCTCAACATAGTCACCATTTCTCTCAATAGCAATGTTCCACCTTCGAATGAGAGCATGTATCCCTGCCTCGTAAAATTTTGTTGACTGTTCTTTGAGCCACTTCTTCACTGCAGTTTTCACTTCCTCGTCACTGGAATGTTTGCCTCTCAAACCCTCTTTCATGGGGCTATAATTTAAAGTATTGTCCTCAAACACATTTTGTAATTGTCTGTGAATGTTCACAGGGGTTTCCCCCTCAGCAATAAGGAATTCAATTGCTGCTCTTTGTTTTTGACGCAACTCTAAGGGGGCAGCCATTTTGAATTTTCCTTGCGAGTCTAAAAACCTGAAAAGTAAGAAACAAAATATTTCAGAACGTAAGTGATATAATCATTTATAACTGGGAAAAATTTCTGGTATTTTTATCAAAAACTTCACCTGAAATAAAGAAACTGGCATTACTTTTTGACTCACCCTCGTAGAATGAGGGTTAAGTTTTTCACTGACCAAAAGAATTGTCCCCAAATGGATCTTTAAAGGTTTTTAAATAACCTCAAACCGAAAATAATAAGGTGATATAAACCGAATAAAAATAGCATTGCTTCCACAAATCTTGACAACAATATTAAAAGGTGTTGTGTAGTTAGGCTATTTGCGGTAAAGTGAAACAAAGTTATACTTATCTTTGCCTGTCCAAATACTTGAAAAGTGAAAAAAAAATCAATTTCTCTGGAGATGGTTGTTATTAAACGTTCCAGCTTTAGCAACGTGGTAGAATCTGTGTCACAGACAAACTTTGATATATTTTTTTGGCGGAATAGAAATAACATTATGCCTCCTCCAGCTTTGAAGACAGTTAATTTATCGATGAAGAATTCAGTATTGTTTGCTGTCCATGTGCCAGATATGTAATTAACACCTTGAGGAAAGAGTCAAATAGCCAAGGCAGTCCAATCCTTGTTGAAAATAATACAGGCTGCAAATTCTTAAATGTGATTATTTTGATTCTATGGAAATAGAATCAAATAGCATAATGTTTTTATAAAGTACAGGTAGTTCTCAACTTATGACCACCATTGAGCCCAAAATTTCTGTTGCTAAGTGAGAAATTTGTTAAGTGAGTTTTGCCCCATTTTACCATCTTTCTTGCCACACCTGTTAAGTGAATCACTACAGTAATGAAATTAGGGGACTGGAGGCTAAAACATATGAAGAACGGTTGCAGGAACTGGGTATGTCTAGTTTAATGAAAAGAAGGATCAGGGGAGACATGATAGCAGTGTTCCAATATCTCAGGGGTTGCCACAAAGAAGAGGGAGTCAAACTATTCTCCAAAGCACCTGAGGGCAGGACAAGAAGCAATGGGTGGAAACTAAACAAGGAGAGAAGCAACTTAGAACTAAGGAGAAATTTCCTGACAGTTAGAACAATTAATCCATGGAACATCTTGCCTCCTGAAGTTGTGACTGCTCCAACACTGGAAGTTTTTAAGAAGATATTGGATAACCATTTGTCTGAAGTGGTGTAGGGTTTCCTGCCTAAGCAGGGGGTTGGACTAGAAGACCTCCAAGGTCCCTTCCAAATCTGTTATTCTAGTAACATGATTGTTAAGTAAATCGTGGTTTTCCCATTGACTTTGCTTATCAAAAGGTCACAAAAGGGGATCACATGACCCCGGGACACTGCAACTGTCAGAAATATGAGTCAGTTGCCAAGCATCTGAATTTTGATCACATGACCATGGGGATGTTGCAACAGTCATAAGTGTGAAAAACAGTCATAAGTCACTTTATCAATGCCATTGTAACTTTGAATGGTCACTAAATGAACTGTTGTAAGTTGAGGACTACCTGAAGTGCAGCCAATGAAGCTTGAGCACTGCATAATAGTATCTGCCAGTCCAAGTTATTCTAGAACAGTGGTTCTCAACCTTCCTAATGCCGCAACCCTTTAATACAGTTCCTCATGTTGTGGTGATCCCCCAACCATAAAATAATAAAATTATTAGGAAACTCAGGGGTGGGTTCTAACTTACCTCACTGCCGGTTCGCTTCCTCCTGCGCTGCGTGGCCGCACCTCGTGGGCACGTGGGCGCTTTGCATGTGCACGCATGCGCAGTGCCAATTTTTTAAAAAAATTGCAAAAAAAAGCCAAAAACAAGATGGCGATGCATGCACAGTGCCGGAAATTCGGCTTCTGCACATGCTCAGAAGTTCCCATGTGATGGGGTTGGCGTGATGATGTCATCACACTAGGTACTCGTATGTGGGCGTATCTGCATGTGGGTGGACCCACCTGGAGACGGATAGAGGAGCGATGTCTCAGTTCCTAAGACCATCGGAAATATGTGTTTTCCGATGGTCTTAGGCGATCCCTGTGAAAGGGTCGTTTGACCCCCAAAGGGGTCACGACCCACAGGTTGAGAACTGCTGTTCTAGAACCTCTGCATTGGCCAGAATAAAACTTCAAAACTCTTTTAAGATAGAGTCTCATATAGCAAACCAGCGAGGAAGTCACCAGGGCGAGAATAATCAATATTATGCTGTTTCAGATAGGACTCTATCATCATAATTGCTTGGGCTGATGAAAAATATTCCTATCAAACCTGTAACTATTATAGACCACCATTGTCACTGTCAATGCTATTCATGCCTTGTGTGATAGCAGTTTTCCAGTCATAATCATTGTAGGAGTTAGGGCAGTGGTTCCCAACCTTTTCTTGGCCATGTCCCACCTAAGCATCTCTAAAATCCTGATCTCCCCCCCCCCGTGACATATAATTCTTACTATTCAAAAAGTGAACTCCTACTCACGCGGAGGAAGCCTAAAAGGCCATTAACTTGGTTCCAATTTCCCCCATTAAAAATCAAATTGCCCCCCTGTGGGGTGTGGGCCCCATGTTTGGAACCACTGAGTTAGGGGTGTCATTAGATTTACCTCTCATGGAACTGTTCCTAAAAATAATCCCTCTATTTAAGAAGGTGATGGACCCAGAGGAAAGATGCATGGGAAGAAAACTTATTTATTTTAATTCCACATTTGCAAAGCTATTCATTCTTTTTGTGTAGCCATATAGATTCATTTTTCCTACATACTGTGGTAGAGTAATGAAACTGGTAGGACTGAATCCAGCTGTGCCCTTCCATGTGCCCAGAAAAGCTTTTGATCCAACAGACATATCCACTAATGCTGCAGGAAAGGAGAGGATTCTCGCTCAGGGACCCTCCATGTGGTACCCCCCCAGAAAATCTGCTTAAAGGGCGGGATAAAACAGAAAGCAGAATCACAGGGCTGCGGAAAGAAAATTTTAAAATCCCTTGCCAGACACAGTTTTTAATAAAGACTGGAGATAAGTGTACAACTAAATGTAACTCTTGAACTTGAAGCATAACAATCTGTATTCAGAGTTCCAATCAATCCAGAAGCTTGTGAAAAGCTTTAGATAATTCTTTCTTAGCCCAAACGATTCACATGAATGGGTGAGAGTAAAATAGGGGAAAAAACAAATAAAAGCAGCAGCAGCTAAAACTTCAATACATAATAATAAAAGTGACTGTAGAGATTCTCAGTCATCCAGGTCATGTCCCAAAGGTGTTTTTTTCAAGAGGCAACTGGACTTTCTTTGTTTTTCTTTGAAGACGTTTCTCTTCTCATCCAAAAAGCCTCTTCAGCTCTGACTGAATGGTGGGGAATGGAAGGATAATCATAAGGGCAATTTCTTAAAAAGCCGAATAATGATTACGTTGGAAAGTCAGTTCCACAGGGATATCCCGGTAGACCCACATCAGGATGGCATGAAAAGTGATTTTTGTTGACGGGGACACAATCCCCTGACTACAAGAGCTCTCAGGCTGACAAACTGGTCAGATTGCGAGACCAGATGATGTTTCCCCCCAGTGGACAGTTCATGTTCTTGTCAACTGGAACTGAGTGACAAATAATTGTCTGATGCGTACCAGGGCTCCAGTGCCAAAAATGCATGTCAGGAAGAACACTCCTGTGTGAGAAACGTTGTGACCCCAAAATGAAGACTTCTTGTTCTAGAACAGCGGTTCTCAACCTGGGGATCGGGACCCCTTTGGGAGTCGAACGACCCTTTCACAGGGGTCGCCTAAGACCATTGGAAACAACACAGAGAATGGTAATTCATAGGAAACTTTAATGAACTGGGGGGTCACCACAACATGAGGAACTGTATTAAAGTGTCGCAGCATTAGGAAGGTTGAGAACCACTGTTCTAGAATATCTAATTATTGGCTCATTTGGAGACATTTGGCAATGAAGCTACATTAAAAAAAACCCAGAGTTTTTTTGAAGGATTGAGAACGATAAGCTTTGCTCTAAGAGGTTGGTGGCAGCGAATATCAATGGAGAGCAGAAATGACAGGAACGGAGATCCGAGATGTTACAATTGAAAGAAAAGGAAGAAAAACATCTGAGTGGATCGGAAAGACCGTTCTGTAAAGAGAGTAAATGAGAGAGTGGAGAAAAGAGTAAGCTTGAAGGGACTACAAAAGTGAAGATTGGTTAAGGAAGTGAGAAAGTTGGTGGAAGTTTGTAACGGAACATTTGGAAGCAACCGGAAGAGACATTTTTTTAAAAAAAAGAAAGCAACTAAAGAGATCGTGTAAGAAGGAACACCTGTTTTGCATCGAAGAACTTTATAAAACTGCATTGGATTAAGAAGCAAACCTGGCTGGATGAATTGTTTTTCTAAAATATTGATCGAAGGAGTGTGGAAATTGGACTTGTGTTTCGCCTAAAGAACTGGGTTTGGAAGTGAATATCAGAGGACTACCTTGTGCTTTCCCTTCCCTCTTTGAGAACATACAGAGATAACCCTCCTTCTGATTAACTGCTTCGAACTGAAATTGGACTGAACTGATTTGAAAAGGAGCATTCCCGGTGATATGTAATAACTGTCATCCTTTCTTGCATTTGTGGGAAGGTAAAAAATGTACTCTTAATATTACCTGCAGGATTCATATAACATTCAAGTGCCTAGATAGTTAAATACCAAATCTTAATCAGGTGTTTTAGAGATTTAGTGAAATTAATAACTTGGAAATATCTTGATTATTGACTACCAAATAGTAAAGAGATAAAGTACCTGGGATATCTTGTGATTATCAAATCCCTCTTGCTGATTGGGAAATATTGAAAAACAACTTCTGTGTAGATTTGTAATAACACTTGGCAATAGAAATTTTAAATTTTTTGACTGGGGACCCTAATAATGACAAGCATACCCAATACAATGTCTAAAACAGGGAAAAAACCAAATATTTCCACCCCATCCCCGGCAGGCCAGCGGCAAATGGATAATCCCCCAGAGAACTCACAGGTTACCCTATCAGGGATACAAGAAATGATGTTAAGAATGCAAGACTCTATGGACAAGCATTGGGAGAGTATGAGGGAGGATATGGGTGAAATGAGAGGAGACATTAGAAAAATGGAGGAGAGAATGGGTAATCTTGATGAGAAAATGGGAACAATACAACAAGTACTAATAAAGAATGAAAAAAGAATGAAAGCAGTAGAAGACAGAACTGAACAAATAGGTCAAAGAGTAATGGGAACTGAGAGGAGACTGGAAACAATTAACAGAGACCTCGAAGAAGCCATAGCACATCTGGAAAATGATAAGGCTTCTTTTTACTTGAGATTCCAGAATGTGCCAGAAGAACAAGACGAATGCCTTTTTGAAAAAATGGCTGAGATTATTGCAGGATTAAGAAATAGAACTCAACAAGAGATTCTGGGTGAAATGGATGAGGTCTTTAGACTGCAGACAAATTATTCTCGTAGGCATAAGCTACCTAGAGAGGTCCATGTTCGATTTATTAAAAAAAACATTAGAAATGAAATTTATAACAATGCAAGAGAAAGGACGCCTATATTTAAAGAGAAAGAAATTATAGTACTGAGACAAGTCCCCAGAAGAATTAGAGAGAAAAGGAAGGGGTACAGTTTTTTAACTACACAATTGATAAAACAAAATATATTATACAGATGGCTGATTCCTGAGGGGATATTGATATCTATGGGAGATAAAAAGTTTAAGATTCTCTCAGTAGAAGAAGCTAGAGACTTTTACAAAGAATACATTGAGGAAGAAGAAGAGCAGGGACTTGCAGAGGAGAGAGAAAGAATAGATCGAGAGGAGCAGGATGCAATTGTAAATGAGATGGTACAGCAAAGAAAGGACGCGAAAAGGATAGTATATCAGAAAAGAGATGGTGCAAGAACAAGGGCTCAATCAGAGTATAGGAAAAGAGGACAGAGGGAACCAACGAAATGAAGGATCAAAAGAAAGAGAAATAAGTCTCATTTCTATGAATATAAATGGATTAAATGCTCCAAATAAAAGAAAGAAAATTCTATCGAGATTAGAGAAATTGAATTTAGATATATGTTGTCTCCAGGAAGTTCATGTAAAAAATGTCCAACTTAATATTTTAGAAAAACCCTCTTTGGGCAAACTATTTGTGGCTTTGGCTAAAGAAAGAAAGAGAGGTGTGATTGTATACATAAAGAAATGGTTAAACCCAGAAATAATATATTGTGATGACGAAGGGCGACTTTTAATGGTGGAAATAAAGTTGGGATATAAGAAAATATTGTTGGTAATGATTTATGCCCTAAACACAAAGCAGAAACCTTTTTTTTCCAAAATTCATAAACAACTCTTGGAAATTCAATGGGAACATCTTTGTTTAATTGGCGATTTTAACGCAGTAGCAGACCGAAAGAAAAAGTAATAATAGGAGGAAAAAAAGAAGGAAGCTACTTGATTCTTTTGAGGAAATGAGAAAAGAATTTATACTGACCGATGGCTGGCGGTACTTAAATCCTGAAAACAAACAGTTTACTTTTTTTTCGTATCCTCATAAGTCATGGTCACGAATAGACATGGCATGGATGACCCCCAAATTGTTAGATGAAATAATGGAAATAGATATTCTTCCCAACGCTTGGGGAGATCACAACCCATTAAAAATAAAATGGAAAGGATTAAACCAGGGAAAGAAAAAAAGATGGTCTCTTAATCAAAGAGTTGTCCAGGAGAAAAATTATAGACAAAAAATAGAAAAAGAATTAGAATTCTTTTTTGAAATTAATACGAAAGAACAAACCTCATTAACGAATTTATGGGATACAACAAAAGCATATATTAGGGGATTGATGATAGCCTATGTTGCCAATAGAAATAAAGAAAGAAGGAACAATTTAAACTTATTAAACCTTAAACTTAAAGACTTAGAAAACAAACTAGCAATTACACCACAAGATGACGAAACTTTGGAAAAAGTGAACGCAATCAAACATAATATAAATCTGATCTCGCAGGAAGATTTGGCGCAGAAAATTAAAATGTCAAAACAAAATTACTTTGAATTTGCCAATAAACCGGGGAGATGGTTAGCCCATAAATTGAAGAAAGAAAAGATGGACAGACAAATTGACCAATTGAGAGATGAGAACGGGGTGTTTTACCTTAAATCAGAGGAAAAGAAAAATATAGTGCGAAATTTTTATACTGAACTATACAAAAAAGAAAATATTAGTCTAGAAGAAATTAAGGAATATATGAAGAAACTAGAATTGCCAGTCCTATCTGAAGAGGATAGGACGGTTCTAAACAAAAACATAACAACCGCAGAAATTAGAAAGGCTATCGCCAAACAAAAAAACAATAAAACGCCAGGCCCAGATGGTATACCTTCAGAATTTTTAAAAAAATTTCAACAACAATTAGAAAAATTAATGTTAGAGGTTTATAATGGGGCTATGGAAGAAGCTAAAATTCCCGAGTCTTGGAAAGAGGCGTACATAACGTTAATCCCGAAAGAAGAAGCAGATAAATTACAAATCCAAAACTACAGACCCATTTCATTATTAAATACAGATTATAAGATATTAGCCTCTATTATGGCAGAAAGACTCAAACCAATACTAAATAAACTAATACACTCTGACCAGAACGGATTTTTGCCAAATAGACAAATTAGCCATAATACAAGAATTATACTGGATGTTCTTGAGTATTACGATATACATATAGAAAAACAGCTGGCATTAATCTTTATTGACGCCCAGAAAGCTTTCGATAACCTTGATTGGCGGTTTTTCATAACCCAGCTTGAGATGATGAATTTTGGCGTTAAATTTTTAAATCTGATTAAAGCAATTTACAAAGAACAATCAGCCAAAGTACTTGTGAATAATGATCTGACGGACAAAGTAAACATTCAGAAAGGAGTTCACCAAGGGTGCCCCTTATCTCCACTACTATTTATTCTGGCTTTAGAAATTCTTTTGAGGTGTGTAAGACAAAATCACAATATAAAAGGTTTAAAAATTTAAAAAGAGGACTATAAGGTGCAGGCCTTTGCAGACGATATGACTTATATCCTGGAAGATCCCATAAAATCGGGCCCAATACTAATTGAAGAAATAGAAAAGTTTGGTAAGGTGGCAGGATTAAAAATCAATAAAGAAAAAACAAAAATAATAACGAAAAGCTTAACTGAAAAACAAAATAGGACTTTAGAAACAATACTGGGAATTAAAATAGTTAAAAAAGTTAAATATTTTGGGTTATGGCTCACTGCCAAATGTAGCACCATCAAAGAAGACAACTATACAAAATTAAATCAAAAAATACAAAAAGAGTTGCAGAATTGGGCTAAATTGCAACTATCGTTATTAGGTAAAATTGCCGTTATCAAAATGAACGTTTTACCCAAGTTATTATTTCTAGTCCAAATTGCACCGATAAAACTTAAAAAGAACTTTTTCACGGAATTAAATAACATCGTCCGCAAATTCATTTGGTCAAAGAAAAAGGCCAGAATTAAACTCCAGATGTTACACGACCGTAGGATTAATGGTGGCTTTGGACTCCCGGACTGGGAAAGTTATTACAATGCGGCTGCATTGAGCTGGATTAAGGAATGGGTTTTATTACGAAACAGAAGGATCTTAACTCTGGAAGGTTTTAATCTTCAAGTAGGCTGGCATGCATTCCTGTGGGGAAGGAAACATAAGGCACATGCATATTTTCAGAGACATTATATACGAGGTCCCTTACTAGAAACCTGGCTTAATATAAAAAATGATTACTATAAAAAATTCCTAAATGGCTATCAACATCTGAAGCCATTATACATCCAAATTTTATAAACAAGAACAAAATTATTACCTATCAACAGCTTTTAGATGAACAAAACAACCTTAGGTCAAGACAAGAACTTAGTACAAAGGGCATAGATTTAGAATGGTGGCACTATCTTCAGATTCAAACCCGATATAAGAAAGATCTCTCCCAATTCGGCTTCCAAAACAGTAATGAATTAGACAAAATATTTATGGGGCCAGATGAAAAAACGATCTCCAAATTTTATAATCTGCAGTTGAAAACTAAATTAAAAGAGAACGAAGTTAAAGGCTATATGATCGCTTGGGCTCAAAATTTGGGATACGAAATAAATTTGAATGAATGGAAGGTTATTTGGAAAATCAATTAAATGGTATACCGTTGGCACCTTTCCCCAGATCGCTTGGCAAAGATGTTTCCATCGCTATCACCTAAATGTTGGAAGTGTAAAAAGGAAACAGGGAGCTACTACCACATGTGGTGGTCGTGCCCCAAGGTTCAAGTATTTTGGAAAAAGATTAGATCTTGGTTGGAACAGATTTTAAATGTGAAAATGGAATTAAAACCAGAAATGTTCTTACTGGGGATCTTCTGGAGCAAATTTACTAAAGAAGAAAGATATTTAATTTTGCAAATAACAACCGCAGCTAGACTATTATATGCCCAAAATTGGAAATCTGATATTATTCCCTCCTCAAATATGATAATTAGGAAAATTTTAGAATGCTCAGAAATGAGCAAGTTAACGATGGACATTCATCAAAAAGACAACTCTGATTTCTATGAAATATGGGCAAAATGGTATTCCTGGTTACAATCAAATAAAAATTTAAAATTATGGACACAGAAGAAGACTTGATCCGAAAAATCTTTCCTTACCATCTCCTTCATAACAATAAAAATGATTATTATCGATGCACATAATTTGAGGATATAAATATGAAAAATAATGTAAATATGTATAAATACGTTTTAGATAAGTTTGAACTAAATAGTAAAAGGGATAAAGGTTAAAAGCAACCAATGTAGTAAGATTGCAAAACTGGATTTAGTTACACAAAGGTATAGCTGTTAAAATGAAATGTCGTTTTTTGTGTATTAGTGTTTGTATTTTTTTTTCTTTTTTCCTTTTTCCCCCTTTTCTTAATGTTTTCTTTTTTCTTTTTTTTCTTTGATGTTGTGTGTTATTATGTATGGTTTTTTTAAAGTTTAAAAACCGAATAAAGATTATTTTTTAAAAAAACCCAGAAATTCCTAGTTTTACCTTTGATAATTATTATAGTAATTATGCAGATATTCGCCACTATTGCAAACTTAGTAATTATTCCCAGGGCCATTTTCCCTCAATGGAGGGAGAACGATAGTATGCACCTATTTTCATGCAGACGTTCGATGGTAATTACATTCATCTTTTTAAGCTATGGCCTGTCTGGCATGCTATATTAATCAATGGATCATTTGAGCCCCAGCAATCGACTTCAAAAAGCTATGATAAAGTAAAATTAATTGAAATATTTTTGGGGGGGGGGAAAGACACCCTACAGTGCCTTCTGAAAATTGCTTTGTCACTATCAAAAAAAATATTTGTCATGCTGTTTGGTTTGCTTTTCATGAATTTGGGATGTTTATGTCTATAACTTCCTATGCCTTCTCTAGCAAGATAAATATTGTGCTTTCATCAGTGCAGCGTAGATAATGTCTTCTCTTTCTATGGTGTTTTTCATACAGATCGGAAAGATGAAGGACGCAGAGCTTTCATATAACCGTTGCCATGCTATATCGCCTTGTGCTGCTCCTATCTGAATTAGAAGGAAATAAGATTCTTCTCCCTGGTTAATTGATTCGTTCCCGTGAACACACAATTTCTTGCGATGCGTAAACACTTGGATTCCTTTTTTTTTTTGTAAAAGGAGGGCAGCATCTGCCCTTTTGCAATGCAGGTAGTAGTTGCTGTGGACATTGTCAACCCAAAAGATAAGGTAACAGATTAAACCTAAATCCTGAAGAACACAACTACTCAAGACTGATAGCGTTGGGAGTGCATATTGTAATGCAGTAGCCTGACCTGGTGTAAGGCATTGTTCTGTGTCCAGAATTTATATACCGTATTTTTCGGAGTATAAGACGCACCTTTTTCCTCCCTAAAAGTGGCTGAAAATTCAGGTGGGTCTTATACTTTGAATGTAGCTTTTTTTTTTCCAGCCCTAACTAGGTGCTAACAGATCTTCCCAGCTCTTACCTTGCAGGCTTTTTCATTGTTACTCTCTCCAAAGAATGTTTTTCCAGCCCTAAGTCTTTGCAGGGTTTTTTTTCATTGCTCTACTTGCTCCAAAGAAGTTGTTTTCTAGCCCTAACCAGGTGCTAACGATCTTCCCAGCTCTTACCGGCTTGCAGGCTCTTTCATTGTTATTCTCTCAGAAGAAGGTTTTTTAAAGTCCTAACCAGGGGATAAAATAATGTGCTGAAGCTCCTCCGAATAAGTTTTTTTCTAGCCCTAACCAGGTGCTAACGATCTTCCGAGCTCTTACTGGCTTGCATGCTCTTTCATTGTTACTCTCTCAGAAGAAGGTTTTTTTAAGTCCTAACCAGGAGATAAAATAATGTGCTGAAGCTGACCAGACTAAGGATGCTAACCAGATGAATACCTGGTAGGCAGATTGTTTTCCCCTATTTTCCTCCCCAAAAACTAAGGTGCGTCTTATACTCCGGTGCGTCTTAAACTCCGAAAAATACGGTACACTTCATTCACCTGCAAAAAAAAACAGGCAGAAATTGTAGAAATGTAGGTATGGCATATCTAGAGGAGATCAAGTTAGGAACATATTAATTTCCAATTGTGCTGAAATTATTTTATCTCTTTTTTTTCCAGATCACTTTCCAGCCTCCAAACCTGAAGTTTAATCTAGTGGTATTTCCTTTGACAGACTTTTTCAGATGAAAACTCCCTATGCCCCCTCCCCCCCCTTTTCTCATCTTCTGCACACAGGTATTATTAGAGGAAAAAGAACCAGATATAAACTTGCTGCAAAAGTATTGCTTTTAGCCATGGAAACAGTCAGAATGATTTCTCTGTCACTGTCTAAAACTCCTGAGTGCTTTCCATCATTCAGACTGACCATTTCACTTTCTTTTAAGTCTCCTCAGGGGAATATATTACCACATAAAAATACTGTGATTGAAATCTTCAGATAGCCATCTCCTGAGATATGGGTTATACTGCTGAGGTTGCTACAACGATGTGACAGTATTTATGACTCTATATTACACCAGGTTTAAACTACTGTTAGACACACAAGCAATAAAATGAGTTAAATGCAGAATGGGAAATCAACCCATCTAATGTGAAAACTCAAAATATTCAGGTGAAATGAATTATAAACAGTAGATCCATAGATATAATTGGTATACAGACAGTCCTCAACTTACAACAGTTCGTTGTAACAACTTCGAACAACTTCGAACAGTCACTAGACTGTTTGAAGTTACAACATTGGAAAAAAGCAACATGATTGTTTTTCACACTTACAACTGTTGCAGCGTCCCCTTGGTCACATGATCAAAATTCAGACATGTGGCAACGGTCCCATATTTATGACGGTTGCAGTGTCCCAAGGTCACGTGATCACCTTTTAACAACTGTGTTTTAAATTAACAACTGCAATGGTTCACTTAACAAGAAAGAAAGAAAGGTCATAAAATGGGGCAAAACTCACTTAACAACTGTCTCAGCAACATAAATTTTTGGCTCAATTGTGGTCACACGTCGAGGATGATATATACTGAGTTTTGGAAAGAGAAAAATATTGTAAAAACACAGAGTTGCGTGAATTTCCTTTAATTCTGTAATCAATGGTATGTTTCTCTTTATTTAATATTTTATGCTTTATTTCCCTTATTTTGATGTTTCCGCACACTTTCATTTCATTCTCACAACCTTCTCATAAACTAGACTGTAAGTGAAAGAGTATGGCTAGCTACAGGGCTTCCACTGAGCAACACGATTGAGTGGGATTGTCAACTTTCGTCTTCTTGTTCCTAGCAAACATGTTACTCTAACTCTAGATTTTCTGTCTAGGCTCCAGATTCCACTAAATTCTACTGATAGATGAAATATAGGCATCAGCTATGAAAGTGTAATGATGAAGAAAATGACAAACTATTGCAAAGTCATGATCTAAACCTTGATTTAGATCCAAGATGGCGCCGCCGAAGGCTGCCTCGGTAAAATGCTCTCTTCTTTAGTTTCTATTATTCTCTGTGACTCACTACGAACTTCATATTCACGAGACAATCTGCTAAAGATTAAGGAACGTTTCTTTAAGGAGCAGCTTTCTGTGATCCCACCACCCCCTGTCTTTACAAACGCGGAGGAGATTCTAACACAGCAAGAAGCAATTTCCCCAGAGCTATGGATTACAAAAAAAAAATCCAAAAAAATGGAGGAAACGAAGACGGAGAGGTAAAAGGGCGGGAATTTTAAACAGGCTAAGGAATAGGAGAAATAACACCCCCCCAAACAATCTTCCTAACCAACTTACGTTCACTTGCAAATAAGATGGATTAATCACTCCTTTTAAACAGATACAATTCTGATTTTTACAACTCAGCAATATTATGCTTCTCTGAAACCCGGTTAAATGAATCATTTGATGATAGCAGCCTGCATATCCCAGGATTTCAGATTCAACGATAAGACAGAATTGCAGGAACATGTGGTAAAAAGAAGAGAGGAGGCTTATGCTTATATATTAACAACAGCCGGTCTCAGGATATAACTATAATATATAAATTCTGTGATGAAAACTTAAAGTCTTTACTTCTCAACTGTAAACCATTTTACTCTCCACGTGAGTTTTCATCATTTCTACTAATTGTTGTGTATGTCCCGCCACAAGCCTGTGTAAACAAGGCATTAAGAACTCTAGCTGACCAAATTATGGAGGCTGAAGCCAAATACCCTGACTCACTGGCCATCATTTTGGGAGATTTAAACAAGACAAACTTGAGGAAAGAGCTACCAAAATACTTTCAGCATGTCAATTGTCCCACTAGAGGCAAGAATACTTTAGACCATTGCTACACAACACTAAATGATGCTTATCGGTCTTTACCACGAGCAGCTGTGGGACACTCTGATCATTGCATGATTCACCTTGTACCTGCTTACAGGCGAAGACTTAAAACCACAAAACCAACAATTAAATTTATTTATTTATTTATTTATTTCTTGGTTCTTATATGCCGCCCTACTCCCGAGGGACTCAGGGCGGCGTACAGCAATATACAAGAACACTAAATAATAAACAGTAATTAAAAACCAAGTTAAAAAGTTAAAAAAAATTGAACAATTAAAAATATTCACCAACCAGACAAATCAGTGAAGACTTGGACTGCGGAGGCAAAGTTAAAGCTACAGGCTTGCTTTGACTGCACGGACTGGAATATTTTTGAAGATACCTCTGCAGAACTGGATGAACTCACAGATACTGTAACATCATATGTCAGCTTCTGTGAAGACCTATGTGTACAGACCAGGAACTTGCGAATATACAGCAACAATAAACCTTGGTTCACAGCTAAACTTAAGCAGCTACCTCGTTCCAAAGAGGAAGCCTATAGAAAAGGTGATAAAATGCTGTACAATCAGGCCAGAAATGTATTAACAGGGGAGATCAGAGCAGCAAAAAGGAACTACTCTGAAAAGCTAAAGAATCAGTTCCCAACAAATGAAGCAGCAAACATGTGGAGAACTCTTAAAAATATCACTGGTTATGGCAAGCCACCTTCCCAGGCTGAAGGAAATCAACAACTGGCAGATGACCTGAATGTGTTTTACTGCAGGTTTGAAAAGAAACTACAGCCACCTATCTCCACAACCCCCATTTCAGACACACCAACAACAGCCAAGCCTCCTACAACTGACCCCATACCATTGGGTTCACAACCCCTAGTGATCACAGAAAAGAAAGTGCAAGACCTATTTCACAGACAAAAGCCAGGAAAAGCTCCAGGCCCAGACAAGATAAATCCTTCTTGCTTAAAAGTCTGTGCTGACCAATTGGCCCCCATCTTCACCCGAATCTTCAATAAATCGCTAGAGATGTGCTATGTTCCTTCTTGCTTCAAGCGCTCTACAATCATCCCAGTGCTGAAGAAGCCCACCATCAAGGAACTGAATGACTACAGACCAGTTGCTCTAACATCTGTAGTTATGAAAACCTTTGAAAGGCTAGTGCTGTCCCACTTGAAAACCATCACGGATCCACTGTTAGACCCCCTGCAATTTGCATACCAAGCAAACAGATCAACAGATGATGCTGTTAATATGGCTCTGCAGTACATCCTACAACATCTTGAATCTCCAAAGACCTATACAAGGGTCCTCTTTGTAGACTTTAGTTCAGCATTCAATACCTTCATACCGGACATTCTTCTAACTAAGCTGAACCAGCTAGCGGGACCTGAACACACTTGTAAGTGGATCATAAGCTTCCTAACAAACAGGAAGCAGCAGGTGAAGCTAAGCAGAATCACATCAGATACCTGTACAATTAGCACAGGGCCCCCCCAAGGCTGTGTGCTCTCTCCACTTCTCTTCTATTCTACAGTATTTTGGTGCGTTTGTCCCAGCTTGGGTGCAAGTATGTATGTCATGAAGTTTGTATCATGTTGTCACAACCCATTTAGTCACTTGCTCATTTCCCATTGGGTATCCTGGTGGCATCATGGCAGCAGGCTAATTCCTGTTAGCCAGATATAATTCTATATTTCTAGAAAAGAAATATGTATTAATTTTCCTCCTACCTTGTGATTTATTTTGTTTTCATGCCAACTTGAGGTTAACCGTATCTAATATTTTTCAGCTATTTATCTGACCTTTTTGATAACCATCTGTTTTCCTATCCTGGTTATAGGTAGAGAATTAAAAGATCATAGGTTAGCTTCTATTCTAGTCAAAAGCCAAGTTCCTTTTGACTAGATCAAATCTACCCATGGCATTGCTAATTGCAAAACCTATAATTGGCTGAGGTTAGATTTGAGCTCACTTCAACAATAAGTTTGAAAGTAAGTGTATTACTTAAATTTCAAGAATGTCTTTTGGGGGTTTTTTTCCTTTTCTTTTAAAAAAGAATGCTGTCCATGGTGCTGATAAATCAACTATCTTGACAACTTTGTTAGTTTCTGTATGTATACTAATGAAACTTCCTTACAATAACATCAGAGGCAACTTTGAACAATGCTGATAGAAAATAGAGAGGGGCTGTTTTATTTTGTCCTTTCCACTATTTTGTTTCTGCCTATGCTTGAGTCGAGTGTAACAGTCTGCTTGGCTCTATCCTGCATCCAAAAGAAAAGCTGCTCAACAATATATGTTTAAATCTTAGGATTGAATAGTATTTAGCAATTCTTATGTATGAGTGAGTAGTTGGTTTAAGAAGATTAGGTAGGCTCTGATAAGTATGCCTTCCTTCCTTTAATATTTTTCACTATGCCCTTGCATAAAAGAAGAAGGAAAGCCAATCAGATGTTGTTTGTTGTTGATATCATCACACCTATTTGAGGATTTGAGGATTTCTTATAGACAATAATTATAGGGTAAAGGAAAAGGCAAGCTCCTATAGGAACAACAGGGTTAGACAAAGGAATTCAGACTACATGGAATATATTATGGTAGAGATAAGGACGATAGAGCTGCAGCTGAAGACAGAGACAGAGATATGGTTTGGGAAATTGTCTATGCTCCCAGTGCTATTTTTCATATTGGGAATAACTAATATGGAAAGGCAATTCTTCTTTCTTCTGATGATGAATTGAGATTTGATCCTTGCATATGTATGATAGTGTGAACATGACAGGATGATTCAGGGATTTTTGTATTTCTTCTGGAGACAGGCTCTTTTGGTTTTAAGCGAGGGGTTTTTAATATTATATCTGAATCATGAAAAGAGTCCTCAAAGTTTTCTCTTTTTTTTTTCAAAACATGAGACTGATAGTGAAGGATTCCCAGACCCTAGTGATTCAAGTGAACATGAGGACTAGATACATCCTGTCCATTCCTAACCATTTTGCTAAACTAAGGGGGGAAATGGATATTATTAGTAAGGAGAATTAGGCGTTTGCCCTGCGGTCCAGCTCTTGTCGCATCACGGTGAGGTTAGATTTCTATGGCAGAACTTGTAACATTCAGTTAAAAAAAACCACAGATTGAAAAGCATGGAACTAGAAAGCATTCTGAGTATAAACACATGTACTGAATTGAACATCTGATGTTAAAAGAGCAAAAAAAGAAGAAGAGGTTTCGGAAGTTATAGTTCCCCGAACAACTGTAGCCCATCGATATCATATATCATATTTATGCCTTTATATATCAGTAGTTAGTGGAGTTATAGCTGTTATGGGCATCATACTTTTACTTTTACTATCTTGTACATTTAAAATGTGCTCTGTGGACCCAATTTTGCCATTCTGGCTCTTGGTAATACCTTCATAGAATTTAAGACCTTAGCTTTCCAGGGAAATGTTTGCCTATGTAAAGCTTAAGGGAAGTAATTAGAATAGGATCTGCCTGGCTCTGGCTCATTTCAAAGCTATTTTCAGATATCCAGGCTGAAATGCAGGGAACTTGGAATAAGATCAGCACAAGTCAGCTCGCTCCAGAACAACCTGACCTGCTTAAATCAGTCCTTGTTCTGAGTGCAATGGCCAGGGCAATCTCAGGAAGATTTGCTTGGCATTTCTCACATTTTATTTCCCTTTCTGGATCAAAATGACCCTTCGAGTGGTTACAAAATAATTTTAAGTAGAGACAGACTTCCATATTTTCTAAAAAGGAGAATTAAGTCTGAAATTAATCTATTGTGGTCAGACTAGATTTTACCAGTAATAAAAAGGGAGAGACTTTAGATTCTACTAGATCTTCTTAAAATAATGAGAGTGAAAAATGCCTTTGGCCGTGGTGGTGCAGTGGTTAGAATACAGTACTGCAGGCTACTTCTGCCAGCAGCCCGGCAGTTCGATTCTCACCGGCTCAAAGTTGACTCAGCTTTCCATCCATCAAAGGCCAGTAAAATGAGGACCCAGATTGTTGGGGGCAATATGCTGACTCTGTAAACTGCTTAGAGAGGGCTTTATGCACTGTGAAGTGGTATATAAGTCTAAGTGCTATTGCTATTGCTTTATTATTTAATCAAACAATACAGAGACTATGTAAAAGTCAGATATCCTTTGATTTCTATGAATATGAGCTACAGGGTAGAAAGGGCGTTGTTACTTACCTGAACGCCCCTTCTCGTAGGGCAGAGCTAGCCTCCAAGAATGGGATGATCCAATCCATCAGCCAATCAGGACTGAGTCTGACTCTATAAAAACTGTCCCCCTTAAGGGCTCCCCCTCTTGAGACGAAGGACGAAGTCAGACCCATAGTGTAATAACCCAACCAAACTTTATTAACAGCAGGTAACCATGGAACACAACCATATGCACAGTAAACCAACAGGGAGGGACTTGGAGGCTAGCTCCACCCTACGAGAAGGGGCGTTCAGGTAAGTAACAACGCCCTTTCTCCATAGTAGGCGGAGCTAGCCTCCAAGAATGGGACATGCCAAAGCAGTAACGTCCCTTAGGGAGGCATTCCTGCAAGTCATGCTGTCCCTCAGTTGATAAGGCTGTCTGAAGGCATGTTGGCCAAAGTCAGCCTCAGATGAGGCGAACTGATCGACCTTGTAGTGCCGAATAAAAGCCACCGGAGAAGACCAGGTGGCAGCCCTACAAACCTCCTCCAGAGTAGCTCTGGCCGCCCATGCAGCAGTAGGGGCGCAACTACAAGTAGAATGAGCTGTCAGTCCCGCCGGACGAGGAAGATTCTGTCTCGTGTAAATGTCAGAAATGACCGCCCGAAACCAACAACCAATCAGCGCTGACGATGCCTTCTGCCCCATTGAAGCCTGATGGAAACAGACAAACCTCATCTCCGAGCGCCGGCACGGTGCTGTCCGGACGCTATCAATCTTAACCACCCTCCTTATGTCAATGGTGTGCCACTGGCATTCCAAGGCTTTCGAGGGCTGGGCACAGAATGAGGCAAACTAATTCCTGAGCCCTATGGAAGACAGTGTTAACCTTAGGGTTAAATGCCGGATCCAATCGCAGTACAACCCTATTGGGGTGGAACACACATAAGTACTCCCAGGCCAAAAGGGCTGCCAGCTGCAATATCTGGCGCGCCGATGTTATGGCCGCCAGGAAAGTGATCTTATGAGTCAGATTCTTCAGCGACACCGTGTGAAGGGGTATGTACGGTTCTTTGGTCAGGGCAAGAAGATCCCACGTTGGATACCTGTGGACCACAGGTGGGCAAATGCTAGAGGCCACCTTCAAGAAACGCCGTATCAACAGGTGTGCAGACAGAGTCTCAGCAGTCAGACGGGTGAGCACGGTGGACAGTGCTGCGATCTGATAGCGCAACATGTTGGGAGCCAACTCGTTTTCCAGCGCCGCCTGCTTGAATCGCAGGGAGCCCACAATTGTGAGATCCACTGGACACAATAAAGCGGCCGAACACCAAGTACAAAAGGTCCACCACGTGGACGAGTAAATGTGCTCCATTGATGCCTGCCGGGACGAAATGAGCATTCATATGATGGCATCGGGTACTCTGCGATGACTCCAGGTGCGCCGGTCAAGTGCCATGCGGTCAACTGGTACCAGCGCGGGTCCGGATGCATCATGGACCCCTGGGAGAGCAAAGACATCATCGGAGGAATCCTCCAGAGTGGACCGGCCAACAGAGACCAGAGGTCTGTGAGCCAAGCTCTCCCGGGCCAGTGAGGAGCCAGGAGGAGCACATCTGCCTCCTCAGAGATGACCCTGTGGGTGACCTGCGGGAGCAGAGCTAGCAGGGGGAAGGCGTGGAGAAGCCCCCCCGGCCAACTTGTGTTCTGTGGAGTGGCGAAGAGATCGATTATTGGTAGTCCAAATCGATGGACCAGGTCTAGAACTAAGTCCTGGTGAAAGCTCCACTCCGCTGGGACCACCATGTTGCGGTTGAGCCAGTCTGCGGTTGTGTTGGAAACCCCCGAGATATGCTCCGACCGGAGAGACAATAGGTGACGCTCTGCCCATAGTCCCAAGACCTTGGCCTCTGACATCAGGCTCCTAGAGACCGTGCCACCCTGGCGGTTGATGTGCGCCTTGGTGGTGACATTGTCGACCATCAACAGTACATGTCGGCCGGCGAGGATGTGGTAGAATTCCTGCAGAGCCAGGGACGCCACCCTCAGCTCCAGCAGGTTGCTGTTCAGTAGGGCTTCTGACTGAGACCACGTTCTCTGGGCCACGTGCGAAAGGGCGTGCCCCCCCCCATCCATGCAGACTGGCGTCTGTCGTCCTGTCACCCGGCTCAGCTCAAGGAAGTTGTAGCCCTCGGAGATTGCCGGGGAATGCCACCACTGGAGTGAGCGACGTAGAGAGGATGGTATGAGGGCCTTGGACAAGGAGTAGCTTTTGCCCGCCCGTTGGAAGGGCAACAGAAGCCATTGGAGGACTCTGGAGTGCAGTTGTGCCCAAGGTGTGATATGTATCGCCGAAATCATCGTACCCAGGAGAGAGGAAGAGTTTTAGGGGGGCTTGCCTGAGGCAAAGCGCCTGTTGGAAAAGGGCAATGAGATTGACCTGTCTCTCCGGGGAGAGGACACCCTGCACTCCAGAGAGCCCACAGTGGGCCCCCCAAATGGGCAAACCTATTTGTAGGACAGAGCTGGCTCTTTTCTAAGTTTAACGAGAAGCCATGCTCCTGGAGACACTCCATAGTCAGTTGGAGGTCAACCTCCGCTTGCGAGTATGAGGAGGACAAGACCAAGATGTCCTCTAAGTAACATTGTATGCAGACGGGACGGCCTGCAGGCTAGCCGCAAGGGCGGCGAGGATTTTAGTGAAGACTCGCGGGCCTGAGGGAAGGCCAAATGGGAGTGCGGAGTGCTGGTAATGTTGGTCCAAATAACAGAAATGGAGAAATTTTTGGTGGTCGAATTGGGATGTGGAGGTAGGCCTCCGTCAGGTCAATTGTGGCCATAAAGTCCCCACGTCGCATGCTGGCCAGGATCGACTGCAGCATGTGCAATTGAATTTTTTGTAAGAGATGAATTTGTCAAGGCACTTGAAGTCAAGCACCACTCTCCACCCACCCGAGGATTTCTCTACGAGGAACAACTTGGAATAGAAGCCTTGCCCTCGTTGGTCCTCCGGTACCTGCTGGAAGGCATTGATGAGAAGAGAAGTTGAGGTAACCTGCAAGGTTGGATGACACAAATCCTTGACCTAGGACTGAGTCGAAAGAGGGGGAGTCCTTAAGGGGGACAGTTTTTATAGAGTCAGACTCAGTCCTGATTGGCTGATGGATTGGATCATCCCATTCTTGGAGGCTAGCTCTGCCTACTATGGAGAAGAGATAGAAGTTCTATTTTTACTTGACATGAGATATGTGAGATCATTTCAGCCTTTGCTCAAATGATATTCCTTCCAAAATATGGGAAGGGAGTCAATGAGGTGAGATTTATTGATACAGGCTATAAGTATTTTGAGAAATAAATAGAAGACTAGCCTCCTTCTTGGATGGTATTCTCCTGAGACCCATAGAGTCTTAAGAAGATTAAGTTAATGAGACTAGATTACAACAGTGATTTTCATTCCTTCTGTGTAAAAAGGTGCATTAATATATCCATCTTTGTGCCACTTTATTAAAGGGCTAAAATAAATTATATTGGGGGGGAGGCATGGGCTAGAAGGCCACTAAAATATCTGCAACTCATCTGCAATAATACAAGTTATATTTCTGAAATGTATTTTCTTGAATTTCCTTAAACAACTTTTCAGTCAGCAACACTGAAGTCACCAAGTTAATCTAGGTACAACAGAGATCAGGCTGCTCCCATTTCAGGGCCACTCAAAAGGTCTGAGCTACATGTCATTGCTGGCTGGGGATTTGGAGATTTATGGTCCCAACACAAATGGAGTGCATAAGGTTGGAGAAAAGCGATGCAGATCATTTGAAATGAATGTCTTACGAGCCCGAGAATTGCAAAAAAAAATGTCTAAAAGCATCAAAACTAACAAATATATTATAGCACAAGCTAGAGTATTTACAAAAACATTAAGGATCAGAGGTCTTTATGCTAGTATTTTGCACTAGAGATCAATTTATGTTACATTGCAATTTATAGAAAGTGTGAACCAGTAATTCAGAACTGAAGCATATTGTGGATGAAGGTATAATTTTTCTCTTGAGGACTATACTGGAACCACTTAGCAAAAATGTAGTCTGGTAACACTGGATCTACTTACCAATCAATCATGCAATAAAGATCTGTTCTTTTTTCATTTTAGAGTTTCATCAAAAGTTGCTTTTCATGTGTACACCTAAAATATGTGATAAAAGGGAGATCAGAAAGACAAGGCAGACTGAAAATTAGAGTTACGACATCACATCATGTCTTTCCTTATTTTCTTTTTCCAGCATCAGTTGTTATTTAAAGAAGGGCAAGTTGCAACATAATTATATCGTAGAACAAAATATATATTTGCATAAACAACCAGAGGAAAAGCCCACATTCCTTCTGGAATCTCTATATTTCTAGTGGCTTGATCTGTATACTGGCTTTTGAGGAGTGTAGGATGTCATTGGACGTTGAATCCGGATTAAAGTATATTTATTTTCTTGTGATTAGAAGCCCTTGACATGTAAATGTTAGAAAGGATTAATAAGTCTTGGCCACTATCTCAACAACTAATCCATCAATGAAGGAGTCTGCATAAACTAGAAAAAAGGTGAAAAGATGTCTGGTCTCAACCTTTCCCCCCCAGTATCAAAGAATTACTTATCTACTTTGGTAGAGAATAAAAATAGAAAGGTCACATTGATCTTCTTAAATGCAAAACTGTTGAAATTAATATGTAAGATAAAAAGAGCTTTTTTTGGGGGGAGGGAATACAACGAAAGACCAAAAAAACAACAACCCCCGAACCAAGAAGCAAGCAAACCACCCTGCGACTTCCAGTGGGAAATATATTTGGACTGCCAAAATTAAATGCTTTTGTTGCTCCTCTTTGTGTTTCTTTTTTTTCTCCTTTATCTTCCACCCGAAGTTCTAAGAAAATTAGGAAATGGTTAGTTCTGTGGCATAATGTCATGTGAATGCAATCATCAGAGTCATGCTGAGCAAAGCCCAGTCTGATTCTTTCGTTCTTTTCCTTTGAAAATTGTTTCCTCAAACACATCTTGCTCCTTCCCCTTAAGCACATCAGTCCAGGACTGTTGTTCCTACACCTTGTTGCAAAGGAGTTGCTAAAACGTCTTGGCTAAGATTAGAATGAATGGATTTTCTTCATTTGGCAGATTGCTGATGAAGAGTGCCGAATGGATGGCTGATGGAGGCTAAAGGTTAGGAGATGGTTTCTTAATAAATCAATATCCATCAAAACTGGAATAAAATGAAGGTGGGAGAGCAAATAAGACAAAATCTATATCTACAAAGAAGCAGCAGTTTTGCTCTTTGGGAGAATAGAGACGTAAACATTTTTGTTGTGGAAAGGCTCGGCTTTGTTAAAGAAATTTCCTGACAGTTAGAACAATTAATCAGTGGAACAGCTTGCCTCCAGAAGTTGCAAATGCTCCAACACTGGAAGTTTTTAAGAAGATGTTGGATAACCATTTGTCTGAAGTGGTGTAGGGTTTCCTGCCTAAGCAGGGGGTTGGACTAGAAGATCTCCAAGGTCCCTTCCAACTCTGTTGTTGTTGTTGTTGTTGTTGTTGTTGTTGTTGTTGTTGTTGTTGTTGTTATTATTATTATTATTATTATTATTATTATTATTATTATTATTATTATTATTATTATTATTATTATTATTATTATTATTATTATTTCATGCAGGTTATAGGTGACATATTAGTCGTGTCTTCCCACTAATTCTGCTCATTTTCTTAGCAGAAAAATGCATTAAAGACCAAATGGTACAAAGAGTTGGAGGCAAATGGATTTTCAAAAACCTCCATTCGATTGAAAGGCATAAAATAGGAGGGAGGGTGTCTCCAGATTTTACTAGGGTGAAAAAAAGAATTTTGTCTCCAATTTCTCAGGGAGAGGACTTTCTCTGTGTAGTGACATCACTGACCTCCCTCCCCTCTCTTTGGAGTAGTTATTTCACTGATTCTTTTTTTCTTTTCTTTTTGGATTGCACAGAAGGATGGGGAGGGAGGAAAGCACCAGAAAAGGTGACTTGGCAGTGAAAGACAGGACAGAAGAACGTCTTTGGGTGACATGACTTTTGACAGATATTGCTACTAGTTCAGTTCAATGAAAGTACAAGAACCCTTTTTAGACTGTGGGTCTTTCACCCACCCACCCCATGATGTCAATTCTTTACCTTCATTTATGAGTTGCCTGCAACTATGGCACTAAATATTGCAAAGACACCTTAGGTTTCCAGTACTTTCTCAGAAAAACCAAGTGTGGATCATGCTACCCATGGCATTCTCACCAACAGGGAAGTAGAAAGCCATCTCCAGTGCTTAACCAATGACTATAATGTGAAATGTCAACTTTTCTTAAAGTGTTCGCATGTCAAACCCTCACAAAAGTGCTTGGCGTATATCGGCATTTACTTGGTTCAATTTATATTCTGCCTTTCCTTCTTTCAGTTTTCCCCTCACAGTCACCTTCTCTGGTAGAGGGTGAATTTGAGCCTCGGCCTCCCTAATCCTGGTCCAACATGTTCACCACCACACTATAGCAGCAACCCCTTTAGAGTGCATTTGTGAGTTGCCTATTAATATCCAACCTTCAGTTAGAAGATTTTGTTAATTCCATCTTGAGTATGTTTTTCAAGCCGTAGATCAGAATCAAACAGAACTTTGCCCAAATTCAATTAGATGGAGTGCTTTTTATTTATTTATTAGATTTATTTGCCACCATCCCTCTTTGAAGTGACTCTGGGCGGCTTCAAATGTCCAAATCTGTTCTTACCTTTTTGCATTCTTACAATGCTATGTGCAAAAGTGGCAGAAAACACGTGATTCAATATGCAATCCCTGATTTTCACCCCTTGAAATTAGGGGTGATTAGGTCTGATCCATATGATCAGATTTTCTCAGCATGAATACAGGACATTGTTGGCCAAATCATGGTAGGAATGCACAATGTTGTCCTTTACCCAACTGCAGCCCACAGGGAAGACTTAGAAGGATTCACTCTTCATCTTCTCCAAGAGCACTCTAGGAATATCTTCTGGTGTTTTATTTTTCAGAGATCTTCAGAAAAACCAAAAAGTCCCCTTCCCCAAGATTGATACATGCCTGTTTCATATAGAAGCAAAGCCTCAGATGAGTAGCCTACAGATTTGGGAAAAGATCCAAAGTCCTCTGAAATCCCTCACTAGGCACTTTGGGCAGATCAGTTTTATAAGTCCTACCCATGGGTGTGGGGGGGATGAATATTACTAATAAACTGAAAATGACTGAACAATGTTCTGACCATGACAAAGGACTGATGGTAATGTCTTCCACCTTCAGTTATCACAACTGCCCTGAGACAAAAACCAGATCTAGTGTGCAACCAATACTATGTGTTGGACCCTCAATATTTTGGGACAGGCCCTTGGTTCCAATGGTGGCTGTGATCTCCTGAAGTGCCCCAGACTCAATTTTCATCCAGGGGCCAATTAAAATCCTATGGATTATCAGCCTTGGGGAATCAATAGCCAACCTAGCATCAGATTTCTGAGGTAGCCCAGATAGGAAGCTTGTCCAGATAAGCTAATTCTACTTTATTTTAAGGTTACATTAATAGAATTGTGCAAGTTTGAAAATACACTTCTCCCCTGTCAACTTTATCACCCAAAGAAATAAGGAGGGCCCTCTCTGAGACATTTGCCACCCTCACAATCCTTTTGTGGGCTAAGCTGCCTCTTGTCCAACCATTCCCGTGACTGTTTTCCTTATTTCCCAAGGTAATTCCCACACACTGTTACACTCAGCCACAGCATGCAGCATCTCCATCAAGGAAGTTACTATGAGAGCAGGGAGGCTGGTACAACAACAACACTACAACCAACTGTTCCCTAGAACCCAACTTCAGCCACAAGTAGTGCTGGATGGGAGGGTGTAAAATAGGTAACTAAACGAGATAAATTACACTGCAAACATAATTAAAAATAAATCTTCTTAACTGCAGCTCATAAAAGGAAATTGGAAATGTTCGTTCCAATTGAAGAAGCCAAAAGAATAGAATCCAACAGAAGCTTATTAGGAGTTCAAACTCACCTTACAGCAACGGGATTCAGAGGGCCAGATTTATCATCAGGTGATGGAATCTTTCTAATTTATTTGTATGTGTGTGACCTTTTGAAATCTCTAGCAGTTAGGTAGGTTTCTCCCTCAATATTGGTTTCTCAGAGCGTGCAAACTATTGCACAATCTCTTTAATTTCACATAATAGCAAAATAATGGTTGGGATCATCCAATGCAGATTAGAGGACCAGATGGAAAAAGAGATGCCAGATGTTCAAATTGACTTTGTTCAAATCAACTTTAATCTCACAACATATGGAGAGACTCAACCAGTTTCAGCTGAGAAGCTGTTGGCATCATAGACCAAGCCAAATACAAAAACACCAGGGAATTCTTGGAAGCTTGGTATTTATCTAAATCAACAGACACATAGAGATAAACCACAGTTACACACCATTCAAGAGAGACAATAAAAAGCTACAAAAGAAACAAACAGACCAGAACACATTTTCTCCATCAGCCAACACCTAGATTAGCAGCACGGATTAATATCAGACAATCAGGCAGAAAAGAATTCCCTAATCAACGAACTACCAAGGAGAAAACCATACCGACACCAAAATTGGGAAGGCAAGCTACAAAAACAAGGAGCAAGCCCCCCAACTTACTTGCACTGATGATGTTACCTCGTTGTGTAATGAAATGTCTGCAAACAAATATTCAAGCTCAGCACCAAGAACTTCACCAACTTTAGAAAAGGCCGCATGAGATATTATTGCTGATAATGGAGAAAGTCAAAGAATACCAAGCGGCATTCACTGATTATAAAAAGGCCTTCATTGTGTCAATCATGTTAAACCGTGGAATGAGCTTAGAAAAATCAGAATCCCAGAACATCTCCTCCTCCTCATGGTGAAACCTATATACAGGTCAGGAAGTCACAGTATGGACAGAACGTGGCTGAAACAGATTGGCCCCAAATTGACTAAGGAATGTGATATGGTTGTATACCATTTCGTTATTCATTCACCTGGAATGTTGAATGTATGTTAAGGGAAGCTGGTTTGGAAGAAGATGTGCATAGTTTTAAAATTGGAGAAATAAAATCAACAATGTACACTTTCAACAATCTGAAAATGCAAAAGTTCTACAAAATCAAGTACCAAAAGCCAAGGGGCGCATGAGATTAAAATTAAATAAAGAGGCCAAACTAATGAGAAAAGGCAAAACAACCAGCCTTAGAATTAAGGTAACAATGATGGTATCAATGTTGTAGATAGTTTCCATCTTTTAGAATCAGCTATCAGCAATAAAGAAATAAGCATTCAAGAAATACACCACAAGACTAACATTTGGTAGAGCAGCTGTGGATGCCTTGGAAAGGATATTCAAATCCTATGTTGTGTCTAGAATCATGTAAGTCATGGTATTCTGTGACACAGGATGGAAGCAAAAGTTGGATTTTGAAGAAGTGAAATAGGAAGACTATTAATGCTTTTGAACTCTGCTGATGGAGAACACTCTCAAGAAAACCATGGACAGCCACGAAAATAAACAAATGGCTCAACAAACAAATCAATCCAGGGTTCTCAATACCAGGCTCAGATTATGTACCTAGCTTTCTGGAGAAGGCTCTAATCCTGGGAAAGATGGAAGGAAATAGAAGAGGATGACCAGCAGCAAGGTGGACAAATTCAGGTACTGTGGCAATGAGTGCATTGTTGGAAGACCTCAAAGATCCAATTAGGGACAGATCATCATGAAGAAAATCAAATATGGTTGCTAAACCCTATCTCAAGGGTGTCAAACTGGCAGCCCGCAGGCTGGATGCGTCACATGCAGGCCACGCCCACCCCCAGCTCCGCAAAGGAGAAAAACGTTACAAAACGTCAAGTGACGGCAATGTGATGCCGTGAGTTTGACACCCGTGCCCTATCCCATCTTATTTGAAGCCCATGCAGATTGGTTCCAGGTTGCTCCAACTTTTTCTGAAATCCAAATTCACGAGGAAAGGCAAGTGAAATACTGCTGCTGGCTTGCCAAGGAATACAGTGCTTCAGTTCTTCTGCAAGCCAGCATGGGAAGAAATGTTTAATGCTTAGTATTAAATGTTAATGCTTAGTATTGTAGGAAGTTAGCACCCACCCCTCTCCTAGGAAATGAGATATCCTAGGAGATATTAAAATGTAGGAAAAATTCTGTGGAACACATCTGGAAACATGCTTTTAAACAAACAAAAGACTCCTCTTGGAAACCCCCACCCCTGCTAAGCTCACATATTCCTCTCACCTGGACTGGAAGTCTTTTGCATGATAAAACCACAATAGGATTTGCCCAAGGCCCTTTCATTCAGCCAAAGCTGGATTAGACAAAAGCCAAGAGCCACCCCAGCATGCCCCTGGGGGGTCTGAGAGCCAATGGGATACATTTCTATACAGGAAAAGGAAATCTAAGAGGTGGGACCCAACTTAGACTATAAAAACCAGGAACTCAGCATTCCTCTTTCTCTTTTTTCCCTTCACCACACCTGGAACCATGTAAGTTACCTTTTCTGTACAGGGGCTCCTGCCATGTGCTCCTGTCCACCATTAAACCTTCCTTCCAAGCAACCTTCATGAATCCAGTGTCTTTTTCCCCACTTGGAACTGAACCAAAAAGGATATTTCCTTATAACAATTGGCGAGCCAGCTGGATTTCCAAGCTAGCCTCTTCAATGATCCTGGCCTAAATAAATTTATTAGGCCTTGGCCATTGGGAAGTAGGTTTTAAAGGGGTTTTGAGTTCAAAATTCAAGGGCTGCTTGGAAAGAAGGTGAGTACCTACCTCTAAATTTTACTTTAAACCATAGAAAACTGGGAAATGTGTGTTTGCATGTGTGTATGTGTGTGGGGGGGTAATTTTTGCTTTTAATTTTACTTTATGGCATATGTAAATTCCAATTTCAATTGAATAGTGTGTTGTCTGAGTACAAATCATTTTAGGAAAAAAATAATCATGCTTTTTGTTTAACCAAGTTAATGTATCTTCCTAAATCCTTTGATATTTCCTTCTCCCCCCCTTCTCCCCCCCCAGCCCTGTTTTGTCTGCTAGCCATTGCAGGATACTCATTTTATGGTGGTTCTTTTCCACTTCTCCAAATCTGTTTTAATTTGTTGCACCAATTTATAATAGTTATCTATATTTTTGGTTTCCCTTACCTAGGTGTAGGATTTTACTTTTCTTTGCATTAGATAGGGCTCAGGAAATTTTTTTTCTTTCTTTTTGAAGATGGGAACCACATTAGCTTTTTCCCAGTTTCTCAGGTGGTCCCCGTGTCCCAAGATTTTTTTTTTAAGATGTGCAGTGGTTCTGAGATTTCATTTACCAGCTCCTTTAGGACTCTGGGACCTGGTGTTCTCTTACTGTTTTTGCTTATTTTAACTTCAGTTTACAGTCTGTTTTATTTTTTCCTTTCCAGTTATATTTCTGGTTAGTTGGGTTGCATTTCTTTTTGCAAGAAGACATGCAAAGAATGAGTTAAGCAACTCATGGCTTTCTCTGTGTTGCCTTCTCTCCTTAGTGGTCCAACTGTTTCCTTGATTTTTCTTCTTGTTTTTTTTTATGCATTGGAAGAATCTTTTATATTATCTTTCACTTTTGTTGCAAGTTTTTGTTCATTCAAGGCTTTTGTTTCCTGATTTTCTTTACAGATTCTTGCTATCTGCTGATACTCCCTTAGTTATGTGTCCCTCTTTCCATTTTTGTATCTGTCCTTCATTCATTCAATTTGTCAGTGAGGTCTTTGTGCAGCCATGCTGGTTTCTTGGATTTCTGGGTTTTTTTTCCCGATTGCTTTTGTGCAATTGGCTTTTATAATCAAGTTTTTTCAGAGTTTACCAAGCAGCTTCTTGAGTTGCTTCTTTCCTTTAGGACTTTCATCCAAGGAATCTTTCTCAAGTTTCTCTTGAGTTTATTAAGGTCAGCTTTATTTTAAAATCTAAGACTTTAGTGTGTTCAATTGTGTTCAATCGTTTTTGTTATGTTAATGATGCAGTTTCAAATCCTTCTACAACTTCGTCTTGGTTGGTTATTAACCTATTTTATTTCTCACTTGGTGCAAAATTAGTTTTCAAGTTTCCATGCCTTTAATTTCTGTGTCTGCCATAATATTTATATTTAGCACTTCCAGTATCAAAATGAATAGAATCCTTTTCTTGTGCCTTTTTTATGTATTTAAAATCATTCTCATTTTGTTTTTAATCTGTCTCTTAGGAAAAGCTTAAGAGAGCTGAATGTATAAATTCATTTAGGAACCTTTTAGTTTGCTGCCATTATTGAAGTATATATTTTATAGTCAGCATTCAGTGAAGAGATGGGCCTATAGTTTTATCTGCATTAAATCTGAATCTTATTTTGGAATCAAAGTAATATTTGCTCCCATTCAGGAATGTGGTACCTTTTACATCAATCAATACCTCATTATGTAAAATCTTTGTAAAATTCTGCCACTGGCCCACCTGGTCCTGGTGTTTGGTTGTTCTTTTGTCTCTTGATCTGCTTCTGTTAATTCCATCATTGATATTCATTCATTTAATAGTTTTGTCCTTTTCTGGTACTTTAGGCAATTCCATTTTTTCAAATATTCTTTAATTTTATTTTCTGAAACTTCTTGCTCGTACAGCTTTTCATAATATTGAATTATTTTTGTTTATCCTCATTTGGTAGTATAGAGTTTCTTTCTCATCTACCAGCCTATGTGTCAATGTCTTCTCTTTCTGTTTTGATTTGTGTAAGTTCTGTTTAGCGTTTACAGAGCACAGGAGCTTCTGTTAGGGAAGGAGGAAGAGTGTGTGTGTGTGTGTGTGTGTGTGTGTGATTGAAGGGTGGGAAAGCAAATTTTGTTGTTGTTGTTGTTGTTGTTTTTATGTGCACATCCCAAAAGCAAACCCCATAATTTTTTTGGTTCTAAAATGTGAAGCTCGTGAATAGAAAGTGGAGGTCTTAGTACTAGTCGTACAGGGGCGACTACGTCCTCGCAGATCCCCTTTTTGGATCTGATAAACCTAAAGGAGATTCCCCAAGGAAGGGGCCCATACTTCTGTGGGGTAGCGGAAGTCCTTCCCAGAGTTTTTTAGCCTCTGAAAACTGCGGACGACTCCCCAAGGAAGGGGCCCATACTTCTGTGGGGTAGCGGAAGTCCTTCCCAGAGTTTTTTAGCCTCTGAAAACTGCGGACGACTCCCCAAGGAAGGGGCCCTTACTTCCATGAGGGAATCGGAAGCCCTTCCCAGAGTTTTTTAGCCTCTGAAAACAGTGAGCGCGTCACTAGCTAAGCCAAAGTGAACCTTACATTTAAAGGATCATGGGAAGCTCTAGTTCAAGGGTGGCGGGTACCCTTGTGAGGGCTTGGAACCTGGGACACCAGGAATACAGGAATGTGCAAAAGTAGGAAATGGACTTTGCTGAGGGATGTCACAGAAAAAACAAAACACAACAAAACAGCCAATTTGGCTAAATAAAGGTACTTAAGAAAACAGAAAAGGAAAAATGTTGAGGTGTTTGTTTGTCTCTCTCTCTCTCTTCTTTTCTCTCTCTTATATGTAACCACGTGGTTTGTTTGTTAAGATTTGTGCCTTCCCTAATTTAACTGAAATTTATAGCAGGAAGGACTTGTGTGTGTGTGTCCTGTCATCCTCTTTGTCCATGTTTTTGTGTATGTGTACGTCTTTGTCTTGTCTTGTGCGCACTCGAGGTAATTGCAACTGTAAAATATCTCTGTTTCCTAGAGATATGAATTTCAAATTGTTAGAAAATTAAAAGCACTGAAAAGAAAGGAAAATGTCTTTGCCCAGTTAGGACTGGCCAACCTGGTCTGGGACAAGGAACAGAGTTCAATTTTCCTATTCCTCTCTGTGTTTTTAAGAAAAGCCAAAATTTAAGGGATAATGTTTTAAGTTAATTTACAGGAAAATTTCATTTTTACATTTACTGTATGTACATGCAAACAGTTTTAATATTGCTCTTCTGTGATGTTTAATGGATGCCAATTCTCTGCTAAGATGGAAATGTCTGTTCATTTTTTTCCCCAGTGATGTCTCCATTTTGTTATAATTGATTTAACTGCGATACTGATGTGTTGTTTGTTTTCCTCAAACCCTGCCTACAAGCTATCTACCCCCCCCCCCAAATCTCTAATCCTTTTACAATGCCTCTCGTGGTAGAATTACCAGCAAAAGGGGGAAGGGACCCTGTTCTTATGTCTTTCAGCCCTGCACACATGATCCTGAAGCCTATGGAAGCAGACCAAATGGGCTCAGAAACTGCCTCCAGTAAAGACATTCCATCCATTTGAGCCAGAATTGGGTTTGAATCTAGTCCTCTAGTCATCACAGCAACCAGAGTGGAGCAGATCTTTCCAAGCCTGGCTGACCAGCCTTACCACCAACACCTAAGGCCACCCAGCAGACATGAATGAAAGGACCCTGAGATGGACAAATAAAGACCAAACATCTATTTTCAATCCCCAGAAGACAGCTGAAAAGACTAGGGGGGAGGGGGGAACTTCATTGTAAAGTTTTCTTTCTTTGCTTCAGTCACAGAAATTCATTGTAAAGTTTTTCTTTCTTTCTTTGCTTCAGTCACAGAAATTCATTGTAAAGTTTTTCTTTCTTTCTTTGCTTCAGTCACAGAAATTCATTGTAAAGTTTTTTTCTTTGTTTTCTTTCTTTCCTTGCTTCATTCACTGAAATTCATTGTAACGTTTCTCTTTCTTGTCTCATCTATATTGTAATCAGTTTAATGTACTCATGTAAGAATTGTATTGGGAGTGGTTGCCACAGTGAGTTCTGTACACTTTAGATTTCTGTCTAGTGGGAGGTAAATTTGTAGCTGCATACACAAACACACAGAGACACGCCATTCAGAATTAGACTGAGGTTATCCCTTTTTCACCTACCTCCACCCAAAGCTGCTTTTAGCTTGCTGGTTTTTGTTGTTGTTGTTGTTTTGATTCCTGCTTTGTGGCATTAAAGCCCAGGCAGTCATATCTCCCTGTTAATTCCATGGGGGAGGGGACAGGTCCCCTCAGGCAATTTCCCCACTTGAAGAGCTAGCAGAAAGGATCTTCGAAAACCCAAGGCCTGACTGCTGCCCAGTAAAGCAGGGTATTTTGCACTGGTGGTCTCAGGAGTAAGAGTCCCAGGGCTCATTCTAAAAAAAAAAAAAAAAAAAAGGAAAAGCCTAGATTGCACACTGGCTAACTTCAATTTGGACTCACAAATCCTAGATGCACTAAAGTAAGAGCTAGGGCAGATTCAAGAACCATCCCTTGGAAATGGGCAGCCTGTGATTTCAAGGTAAACCATGGCTGTGGGAATATTGTGGGGCCTGTGCTTGCTTGAAACCTGTCTGGGAGCTCATCGAAAGTGTTATCAAACATCTGAACATAATTGGCATGGAAAATTGGATACTGTAAATTTATTTCCAGAACTTTTGCCCTGGCCATTGACCATCATGGTTGAAAGCTCTCCTTTTGGGAGCCACTGAAGGAATCCTTCTGCTGCCTCTTTCAACTGCCTCTTTCAACGTCTTTCCCTCTGCATCAGAGAAAATTGAAAGCACCCATAAAATCTCCCTGACCTGATCAATTTGAAGCTTGTGTCAAAACATGTGTTGCACTCACATGTTTTGAAAAAAAAATGAGGGATTGTAGGAAGTTAGCACCCACCCCTCTCCTAGGAAATGAGATATCCTAGGAGATATTAAAATGTAGGAAAAATTCTGTGGAACACATCTGGAAACATGCTTTTAAACAAACAAAAGACTCCTCTTGGAAACCCCCACCCCTGCTAAGCTCACATATTCCTCTCACCTGGACTGGAAGTCTTTTGCATGATAAAACCACAATAGGATTTGCCCAAGGCCCTTTCATTCAGCCAAAGCTGGATTAGACAAAAGCCAAGAGCCACCCCAGCATGCCCCTGGGGGGTCTGAGAGCCAATGGGATACATTTCTATACAGGAAAAGGAAATCTAAGAGGTGGGACCCAACTTAGACTATAAAAACCAGGAACTCAGCATTCCTCTTTCTCTTTTTTCCCTTCACCACACCTGGAACCATGTAAGTTACCTTTTCTGTACAGGGGCTCCTGCCATGTGCTCCTGTCCACCATTAAACCTTCCTTCCAAGCAACCTTCATGAATCCAGTGTCTTTTTCCCCACTTGGAACTGAACCAAAAAGGATATTTCCTTATAACAGTATTATTTGGCATGTGCTTATACCTGACTGCCATACAAGATCTCCCTGGATAAAGCAGAACAGCTGGGAAGCAAGTATACAGGGCATGCTACCAGGAGCAGCACTGACATGCAATTAAACCACCTGAGTACCATTTCCACTACTCTTGTTACAATTGTTCCTCAAAGGATAATCTGCAAGAACTCATTGTAATATCTCGTCTCTGTCTCTGTCTCTGTCTCTGTCTCTGTCTCTGTCTCTGTCTCTGTCTCTGTCTCTGTCTCTGTCTCTGTCTCTGTCTCTGTCTCTCTCTGTCTCTCTCTCTCTCTCTCTCTCTCTCTCTCTCTCTCTCTCTCTCCCCCCCCCTTACAATTTAATCAACTATTGACCCAAAGCCAGCCTGTTTGTTGTCTTTGTCATTCATTTTGGGGTTGCTCTAAGACCCCTGGAAAAGGTGTAGGTGTTAATTTGTCTAAACAGTTACCTAAACTGCTCCCAAAGGCATCATTTATTAGGGTTGGATCTTATGCAGATGCTTAATAGATCTGAACCAACTGATGAATGGGTCAAAGACACAAGCCAGCAGGCTTTTGCATACTCTCTCTTTCTAATATTCTTTTCTCTTACTCTTTCTGGCACTTTTTCTTTCTACCTCCTTAAGCATCTAGCAGACCTGCTGAGTAAGAGACAGAACTGATAATTTGCAAAGCACTTTTGATATTAGGCTGAGGAATACCTGAAATTAGGGAGACAGCGGTATGTAATCCTAGGACTGTGGGTGGCTCCCTCTTCTACCAAAGGAGAATTAAAAGTAGAAGGAAAATACCCAGCCTTTTTTGTTAGAACATTACACCTCACACACAAGAATTGCATGTCCAATGAAAAGCAGGTGCAGACATTGGGCATCTGTTGGTTCATTACTACTTTGGGAATGCTCTTCTTAAAGAAAACTTGGGCTTTGGTGCTGAGATTGTTCTGCTTAACTACTAACCAGTCTCATATAGGCTTTTTGATGCTGATACAGAAGGCATAAAAGACTGCAGAGTAGTCAGGTATGGGCAACATGACCTTATTGCTTGACGATTTAAGGACAGACCTTACACTGTCAATTGCAACTGGACTAGCATGTGATAGGTATTGATGTGTTCATTATTGAAGGGTTCCCCAACCTCCAGACCACAGACAGGCAGCGGTCCACGGCATGCCAGCAACTGGGCTGCGCAAACAAGCGAAGCCCCTTCCATGGGATGTAGGCGGCATGCAAAATCACGGCCCCCTCTGGTCCGCCAAAAAACCTCTCTCCATGGAACCGGTCCCTGGTAGTGAAATCTAAATTTTTTTGCCAATGGTTCTGTGGGCATGGCTTGGTGGGCGTGGCTTGTTGGGGTCATGTGAAAGGGTGGGCATGACCAACTTGACGTCACTGACATCACTCATTGTTAGGTGTGGTCTTATCTAAACTAAAGCAGAGTTCTAAACAAAATTAAAGCAGTTTTCACCTAAAATGGGAACAAATACAACTTCCCAAGTTTTGCCCTTCAGGAGGGTGTCCTTTATTCACTGGAGTGTCCTGGATCAGGGCCAAAGCCCAAACATAGTCCTGCAAAGGAGGAGGTGCTGTTGGAAGGGTCTCGATTGCCCCCTCCTCTTTCAAAGCCTCCCCCTTGTTTCCCCACAGCTGTAACCACCTCTCCGCTTGGATAATCTCTTCCTTGTTTGGACTAAGCCATCAACCTGACCCTGAGCGAAACTCACTCTCTCTTATTCTCTCACTCTCCCCCCCCGTATGTATGGGGAAAAGTGGGAGGGGCATCGTGTGAGCCAGAGGTGAAGTGGCGATGCCAAAATTTTGCGGAGCTCAGGGCACTCTGGGCAGCAGCCAAGCCCAGGCTGGTGACATTTCCGGTTGCAAGCGGCCAGCCAATTGGTGCTCACGGCCTGCTCTCCAGAGCAACGAGATGCAAAATAGAATAATCTCTCTCTGCTTTCTCTTCCCTTATAGGAGGTGGGAGGGCCAGGGCAGAGCCGGAACCGCTCAATCGCCCCAGCTTGGTAGCCCCAGCAAAGGGAGCGTGGCACAGCAAGGGGTGAAATGCTACCGGTTCGGACCGGTTCGGGCATACCGGTAGTGGTGGCTGCCAGTGGTTCACCGAACCGGTAGCAACAGCTGGCTGGCCATGCCCCCGAACCAGTCCCCTGGTCACCGCTCGCTCGCCCTGTCCCGCCCAGTCTCTGCTCTGCAGCTAGCCTGCCTGAAGCGCTGTGCCCCTGATCTGCCTGCCAGGTAAGCCTGTGAGTCGCAGCCTACCTAGCTGCCCCTGCCCCCCGTCCCAGCCTGCCTTCCCTACTCCATTCCCCGTGGCCCGCAAGAGGAGACATCCTACATCAAGAGGCCGCTTCAGCTACCGCCCCTTCCCTGGTGCCTTAAACACAGCCACTCCCGGAGCTTTGATGGGATGAGAGGGGCTCCTGAGCATGTGCAGAGTGCATGGGTGACCTGATGGAGCGCTCCTTCAAGCCTCAGCGCCGGGGAACTACATCAGCCCAAGGATGGCTTGGGCGAAGTCCACGGTGTTCGGCTGAACCAGGCTCCGAATATATAAAAAATATAGTTTGGGGAGAGCCAAGACAAGCAGCCTCCAGGCATGTGCAGAGTGCCTGGGCTGCCACCCTTGCAGGGCTGAACTCACAGCACTGCAGAGCGAAAGTCCCGCCCCTTTGGATCACCAAGCCAGCCCAGCCGCTCAAGCACTGCGCCCACTGGTGAAATCTAAAAATTTTCCCTACCGGTTCTGTGGGCGTGGCTTGGTGGGCGTGGCTTGGTGGGCATGGTCATGTGACCAGGTGAGCTCAAAAACCAACTTTCACACTTCACACACAGACAACACAAAAGCCACACAACTGACTCACTCACAATGTAAAAGCAGCTGACTTCACACAAAATGGACCCTGCAACAAGCAGAAACCTCACAGAGTCACAGAGAGCTCAAAAACCATCACACTTTGCACAAAAATGGTATCAGCAATATGCTGATGATACCCAGTTGTACATCTCCACCCCGTCTCAATTCAGGGAAGCCGTCGACGTAATGTGCCGCTGCCTGGACGATGTTAGGGTCTGGATGGGGAAGAACCGGCTAAAGCTCAACCCTGACAAGACCGAGTGGCTGTGGATATTGCCTCCCAAGGATTATGTCAATTGCCCCTCCTTGGTTCTTGGGGGAGAGAAATTAACTCCCTCAGAACGGGTTCGCAATTTGGGTGTCCTCCTAGACCCACAGCTAAAATTGGAGCAACATCTTTCAGCTGTGGCTAGGGGGACCTTTGCACAGGTTCGCCTAGTGCACCAATTGCGACCCTTCTTGGAGAGGGAGGCGCTACTCACAGTCACCCACGCCCTTATCACCTCCCGGCTGGATTACTGCAATGCGCTCTACATGGGGCTACCCTTGAAGAGTATCCGGAGACTACAATTGGTGCAAAATGCAGCTGCTCGTGCCGTGGTGGGTGTGCCCAGGTACACCCATGTAACACCTGTCCTCCGGCAGCTGCATTGGTTGCCCATTAGTCTCCGGATCCAATTTAAGGTGTTGGTCGTTACCTTTAAAGCCCTACATGGCTCAGGGCCAGGTTACCTTCGGGACCGCATCCTGCCGCATACCTCCCTATGACCAGTTAGGTCCCACAGAGTGGGTCTTCTCCAGGTCCCATCAACCAAACAATGTCGGTTGGCGGGGCCTAGGGGGAGAGCCTTCTCTGTGGGAGCTCCCTCCCTATGGAACCAACTTCCTCCGGAGATCAGAGCCATCCCCACCCTGCTGGCCTTCCGGAAAGCAATAAAAACGTGGCTCTTCCGGCAGGCGGGGTGAAAGTGAGACCGAGCATATTATCTCTGGGTCTCCCCCCTTGTTATGAATGTTGGAGATTTTCTTTTTAATTTTTCTATATCTTTTTAACTGTGATGTTTTTATTGTAATAGATTTGGATATGTTGTGAGCCGCCCAGAGTCCCTCGGGAGTTGGGCAGCATACAAATCTATTAAATTAAATTAAATTAAATTAAATTAAAAATAACACAAAAGCCACACAACTGACTCACACACAATGCAAAAGCACACAAAATGGCCCCTGCAACAATAAGCAGGAACTTCACAGAGCCACAAAGAGCTCAAAAACCAACTTTCACACTTTACACAAAAATAACACAAAAGCTACACAATTTGACTCTTACACAACTACTCACACACATGCAAAAGCACACAAAATGGCCCCTGCAACAAGCAGGAACCTCACAGAGCCACAAAGAGCTCAAAAACCAACTTTCACACTTTACACAAAAGTAACACAAAAGCTACACAACTGACTCCTACATAACTGACTCCTACACTATGCAGAAGCAGCTGGACTTCATACAAAATGGCCCCTGCAACAAAGCAGGAACCTCACAGAGTCACAGTTCCAGCAAATAGGTAGTTTAAAAAAATGCTTTAAAAAAGTAAAAAAAAAAAAAGGTTCCGATGATCCCCCTCTCAGCTGATTGTCAAACAGCTGAGTCGGGACTTTTAAAAACTTTTTTAAAGCATTTTTTTACTACCAGCTCCAAGGAATAGGTAGTAAAAATGACAATCAGCTGTGCCGCACGATCATGGAAAACTTTTTTTATTTCTTAAAAGCATTTTTACTACCAGTTCGGAGAACTGGAAGTATTTGTTACTAACGGTTTGGGTAGCATTTCATCCCTGGTGAGTCCCAGGCTTGGTTGAGCCTTGCTGGGTGATGATGTAATGAAAGGGCTTTGGGCAAATTCTACTATGGCTCTGTCTGAAGGAGGTAGATCTTTGTTATGTAGAATAGACTGGCCCAGGCCTTAACGGCCCATTGACAAAGATGAGGGGAGGCTGAGTTTCTGCCTCCCTTCTAGGGGAAATATTCTGCCCTTTTAATATTTCCTAAAATATCTCATTTTCCTAGGAGAGGGGTGGGTGCTAACTTCCCACATTACCATGATCGGTTATTCTCTCCTGGTGACAGCTGTTATCAGACATCCCAGTTGTGTAAGTTCATACAGAGGCAAATCTTCAGATAAAGATCAGTGGTGGGTTGCTACCGGTTCGGACCAGTTCGCGCGACCTGGTGGCAGAAATTTGGGCCCATTCGCCAAACCGGTAGTGATAGCCAGCTTGCCACGCCCCCAAACCGGTTCCCTGATCGCCACTGGTTGAAAGCGGCTGGCAACGAACCCTCTGTGCATGCGCAAAGGCTTCTGCGCATGCACAGAAAGTCAGTACCCGGATGTAACATGCGCGAAGTGCGCACTTCCAATGCAACGCATGCACTTCCGAACTGGTAGGGTTGGTAAGAGAAATCCACCCCTGATAAAGATGCCATGGCAATGCTGTTGGAATGGATGATGTGACCCAGGGGAGATTAAATTGAAGAAGGAAAATGTAGTTTAGCTGGCAGCATTTTTACACCTTTCAGAACGGTGACATCTTTGTACATGCTCCTCAATATCTTCAATGATAATGGAAAAGAATTGATATAACACTTCTCTTACTGTACAGTCGCTCTTGAGAGTTACAGAATTCAGAGCTGAAAAGGGAAAGCCATTCAGGAGATCATTTTGGTTAATATTCATTGGAAAGTTCTTACAAGCATGCATATTTTGACATTTCTATTTTTGCACTTGTAAAAAACTTCAGAGGTGAAAAGGTTTTTCCCCTCACCTTTTTCCTCTTCTCCAAAACACTGTTTCTATATGGCATTTCCCTGCAAATACCCAGATGATCACTAGGTGGCAACAAAGAGATACAGAAAACATTCTCTCTTATATTCTAGCTCAGTGATGGCGAACCTATGGCACGGGTGCCACAGGTGGCATGCGGAGCCATATCTGCCGGCACGCGAGCCCTTGCCCTAGCTCAGCTCCAGCGCGCATGTGCGTGCACGCTAGCTGATTTTTGCCTCACGCGGAGGCTCTGGGAGGACGATTTTGGCCTCCGGCGGTCCTCTGGGGTGGCGGGGGGAGCGTTTTCGCCCTCCCCAAGTTCCAAGAAAGCCTCTGGAGCCTGGGGAGGGCAAAAAACGGGCCCACTGGAAGTCGGGAAATGGGGGAGTGGGGGGGTCATGCACGCATGCACGGGGGTGGGGCAAGTGGGGGGCTTTGAATTATGGGTGTGGGCCTGCATGAGCGTGCGAAAGAGCCTGCGCGCACTATTTCGGCACCCGAGGGAAAAAAGGTTCGCCATCACTGTTCTAGCTGGATGGAACTTTAAAGACAGTGGTTCTTTTGTCCTATTCATGTGATGGTTGAGTACTGCAGGGTTTTCTTGAAGAAATGAAAATTCTTCACTGCTGAAATAACAGGGATGGGGGACAGATATTTACTGAAAACAGATTGTAAATTAATTGATTTTTCTGTTGGGTGAGCTAAGAATGGCTTTTTCTTCTTTCCTTGTGGGGATTTGACTCTTTTTAAAAAATGCTTTTAAGATCAACCCTTCAGCCAATTTTTCTGCACATTGGATAGCAATATTTTTGAGCACTGCAGGTTTTCTTCCCCTGGTTATATGTTTATTTTATCAGGTTGTACACTGCCACAATCATAAACTGACTCTATAGCGTACAGAATAGAATTAAACTACCCTTGTAAAATAGCAAGAAAAATACCCAGAGGACAAAATAAACAGGGAAAATACATAATGTACATTAGGAAATAGTACCTAAACAAACATTCCCAGCCAACCAACATCAGGGAACCAATCACTGTGTCCTACTCTGGGCTCTGTTAGAAAAAAATAAGGTTTTAGGGTCGTAGCCATGCCATCTCAGAGGGAATGGTTTTTTTTCTCTTTCTCTTTCTCTTTCTTCTCTCTCTCTCTCTGTATGAATGGCCTACCATCTTAAAGTATATTTTTGATATATTTTCTTACATGAAGTACAAGTTACCTATAATTTGAGTACTCCCAGTCCTTCCTTCCTTCCTTCCTTCCTTCCTTCCTTCCTTCCTTCCTTCCTTTCTCCCTCCCTCCCTCCCTCCCTCCCTCCCTCTCCCCCTTCCCCCTCCTCTCCCCTCTCCCCTCCCTCCCTCCCCCTCCCTCCTTCCCCCTCCTCACCTCTCTCCTCCCCCTCCCCTCCCCTCCCCCCTCCCTCCTTCCCCCTCCCTCCTTCCCCCTCCTCTCCCCTCCCCTTCCCCCTTCCCTCTCTGCCTCCCTTCCCTCCTCTCCCTTCGCCTCCCTCCCTCCTTCCCTCCTTCCTTCCCTACTTGGCCTGGATTATAATGTATTCTGTCACTCAGGGTTACAGTCAGTCAAACATAAGTAAGTTGGATCATAAGTAAATAGGAGAACTGAAACCTTTGTGACAGAAAATTATCTTTTAAAAAGCAGCAGTAAATCATCATCATCCATGGAAGAACAATAGTCCTTTTTAAAAATTAGTATGTAGACTGTTTTTTCCAGTATCAGCTTCATCCCATTAATGCGTTCCATTTGCCTTATGCATTGGAAAGATCTGCTATTAGAAAAGAAAAATATTGTTGCTCCAACCAACAGACAAGAAAATACAGGTAATCCTCGACTTACGACTGCAATAGTGCCCAAATTTTATGTTGCTAAGTGAGGCATTTATTAAGTAGGTTTTGTCTCATTTTACGACCTTTATCACCACAGTTGTTAAATGCATTATTGCAGCTGTTAAATTAGTAACACGATTGTTAAGTGAATCTGGCTTCCTCATTGACTTTGTTTGTCAGAAGGTCACAAAAGGGGATCAGATGACCCCGGGACATGGTAACTGTCAAAAATATGAGCCGGTTGCCAAGCACATGAATTTTGATCATGTGACCATGGGGATGGTCGTAAGTGAAAAATGGTCATACATCACTTTTTTCAGTGCCGTTGTAACTTTGAATAGTCACTGAGCAAACTGTTGTAAGTTGTGGACTAACTGTATACATGCCGAGTTATTCCAGATTCCACTTTTGATTTTCAGGATGGGAACCGTCCAGTAGGACTTTTATTCACAAACAATACTGTATATAGTAATCATTTACCTGCACATCCACAGTGCCTTTCTGCAAATTTGCCCTGTGGCATCAAAACATTCTGTTACAACCAGCAACACTTTCACTAAAAAACCAGCTAACATGTAGCAGCAACTCAGGATATAATGTTGGCAGTGCCAACAGGAAAGGAAGCAGAAAGCTTTTCAATGGCATGATACCGCACGCTTATCCGAAACAGAAGAGATTGATTTCATTAGCTCTAAGGGGCTGATTGATATTTGAAGTCTTAGCCTGGAAATCCTGAGATATAAATCCTGTCCAATTAAAATAAATTGAAAAATATCAGTTTTATGCTTCCTTGTGCAATTTTGTATTGTGAGATCCATCCATTTTTGATAATAAAAGTAGTAGCAGCCATTGATAGTTGTATCTACTTCATTGTCTAATGTTTGCTCTGCTAATTAACTTCAGTTTTGCCTTGGGGAAGAAGCAGTCTTAGCTGTGTGGGAAAAAATATTCATTCTCCTTGCCTGTCTGCTTCTTATACTTTTTTCCCCCCTGAAGAAATTGTCAGTCATGCCTAATTGAACTAAAAATACCTGTGATGCATTGGAAGGGAAGTACTGTTTTCATCACCACATTCTCTGCCTTGAGCTTCAAGCCAGATCTAAACCATGCTCCAGAAGTGAATTATGAACAGCTGATGTTGCATGCTTTGCTTTGCACTGAGTTAGTTTTATTTTGCCACAGGCAGAAATGTTAGTGCTGATGGGACTGAAGCCATCTGGCATGCAGTCATTAGGTCTTGTTGGTCATATGGTGAAGAAATGAATAATGAGAGGGAAGTTTTAAACTTTTAATATGCAGTTATGCAGTTCAACAGAAAGGAAACCTGAGCCTCTCCTTTACTGCGGTTCTCAATATCATATTTGAGAATCACAATTATTCTTTCATTTCTTCTGCCTACTCAAAGTTAAATAGAATTGATCTCTACCAGCGTTCTTTCTTGCCCATTGATAGAAATGAGTCATGAAATCAGTCAGCTTAGGTAAATAAATGATACAACTAAAGTTGGGGAAGCTTTAGTTACTATTGAAATTTTTCCTTATTTCATAGGCCTATCCTATGTTGCAAAAAGGAAGAAAATCACACACACACACACACACAAAAAGATAGCAGTTGCCTCTGCTGAGAAATCTACTGTCCTCACCAAGATAAAAATGAAGAATTTGCAGTCTCATAAGATTTTAGAAACTTCAGATTTCATGAGACTTCTAAAATACTGCAAGAGGATCCTCTGAGGGTCTATATCAGTGATGGCGAACCTTTTTCGTCTCGGGTGCCAAAAGGGTGCGCACGCGTGCGATAGCACATGCGTGTGTGCCCATACCCATAACGCAATGCCCTCCCCCCACATGCATGTGCAAAACCCCCGTGCTGCCCCCCACACATGTGCACAACCCCCCCCATGCTTCCCCCCGCATGCGCACAGGCCTCACTGAAGCCTCCGGACTTCCAGTAGGCCCGTTGGGCTATTTTTCGCCATCCCCAGGATTCAGGAAAGCCTCCTGAACCCTGGAGACAGCGAAAAATGGCCCAACGGCCCAACCCGAAGTTTGGCAACGAACTTCCGGTAGGCCCGTTGGGCCGTTTTTCACCATCCCCAGGGTTCAGGAAAGCCTGGGGACGGCAAAAAATGGGCCAACGGGCCATCCGGAAGTTCAGAAACTGGAGCTGGAGCTGACATAGGGCAATGCCTCGCGTGCCCTCAGATATGGCTCCACATGCCACCTGTGGCATGCGTGCCATAGGTTCTCCATCACTGGTCTATATGAGAATTTGCCTCAATGAACTCACCACAGTTAACTCACCACAGCCAACTCGCCACAGCCAACTCACTACAGGATAAGTTGCCACAGCCATTTCGCCACAGGACAACTTGCTGTGGGACAAGAGTTACACAAGACAAAGGGTGGAATAGCATCATTAAAGAAAGGAGGGACCAGAATGAAATGTGAATGGCAAAAACGAAAACATTTTTTATTTATTTTAAATAATTAAATATAATTTTAAAATTGTTCTGCAGAGAGTTGTCCCATGGCGAGTTGGCTGTGGCGAGTTGCCCTGCAGCAAGTTGGCCAACTGGTTGCGGTCAGTTGGCCGTGGCAAGTTGGCCTTGATGGGTTGGGCACAGCAAGTTGGCTGTGGCGAGTTGTCCCATTCCCATCCTTGCGATTGCTGAAATCTAACAAGTTCCTTTGCTAGGTTTTGATAATCTTGCTCTAAGTAGAAATTGGGGCGTAGTAGTTCCAAAATATTTTGAGCTGTAGGACTACCTAACCTCACTCATCATGTATACTTCATGCATGTCAGAGATCAGATTGTTGGGCTTATGAAAAGAAGAAAGCTGGACCATTCTTCTGATGAAAGGCCTTGTGTAGCACAATGAAACTATTGGCTATACACTGGGACTGTACAGCGTCAGAAGGACCCTCTGAGAGATGCAGGCCTTCCAGGAGGATCAGTGTAAATATGATCCAATGGAGAAGCTAATGACAAGCCACTCCAATATTCTGCCAAGAAAAGCAAATGGATATTCACCACCTAGACTACATCAACACGAGACTAGAAGATGAGTCAGTATGAGCAGCACTGGTACTTATGAGGTGGCTGGATGAAACCCAAAAGAATGCCCTCTGATGTGGCCAGAGGAAAAGGAAAATTCTGGGCTGCAAAGAATGTGGAGTGTCACAGCCAAGACCTAGAGGAAATTTGATATTGTTAGAACAAACATGTCAAAACAGAAGGTGGACATTTTGGGAAGCAGCAAGCAGAAATAGTCTAGAACAGAGGTCTTCAAACTTGGCAACTTTAAGACTTGTGGATTTCAACTCCCAGAATTCTCCAGGAAGTATAGCTGGCTGGAGAATTCTGGGAGTTGAAGTCCACAAGTCTTAAAGTTGCCAAGTTTGGGGACCCCTGGTCTAGAACAAGTCAATTCACATCAAGGGAGTATCAAATTTTCTGCAGTGGACAAGATAAAAGGAAACATGGTCACTGTTACGAACAAAATGGCGTCAAAGTCAACGTTCAGACATAATCCCCAAATGGAAGAATTATTAGATCTAATACAAACCAATCAATCCTTACAGCAACCCAAGTTTATATTCCATACAGATGCAGAGGAAGGGAAAGTTGAAAAATTCTACATCAATTTTTAACACCTTTGAGAAATAGAGAGAGAATAAAAAGTGTTATTAATTATAAGAAACTGGAATACTACAGTTGAAAGTAAAGTATCTACTGGAATAATGGGAATATTAAGCCTCAGTATACAAAACCAAACAGGAAACAGACCACTAGCATTCTGCCAAGAATATTCAATGTTTAGAGCAGTATCTTTTTTCAACAGCTTAAAGGACAATTCTAGACATGGACATCACCAGATGGACAATACTGAAATCAGATTGCAAAGCACAGCTGGAGAAGTTCTACTCAGTTAGCTGACCATACCTCTGGCCATATACTTATTCTTGCAAAGCTACAGTGTAAAGAAAATGAATAAAATATTCAGACCAATAACATACATCCTTGCCAATACTCCATATGGTTATGTAGGGAATATAAAGAAGATATATACTGTAATTGATTAGATTGATATGGGAAATAGGGAGAAAACTATGGACTTAAATTTTTGACATCAAGATGAGGCAGATAAAATAACCCAAACTGCAAAAAGCTGCCAAAAAAGCTGTCTTTTGATCTATTAAAAATAGATGAACAAAGGCAGAAAGCCAAAGGCAACAGAGACAGAAAAAAGTTTGCCTGACTAAATTCTGAGTTCCCAGAGAGCAGTAAGAGACAAGATAGATATAAGAAGCAATGCACAGAAATTAAAGTTATCATTCATATACAAAGGACAAAGGAACTATTTAAGAAAACTGTGGAAATCAAGGGATGTTTTTATGCATAGATGGGCATCAAAAGGCAAAAAACTACAGAGAAAGGAGATACATGTAAAATATCAATGATACTTATGTAGGTTTGATAATTGAATTAGAGCCAGACATTCTGGAAATTGTGGTTTAATGGATCCTAGAAAATAGAGGTGGTTCTTGACCAGAGGTGGGTTCCTGCCGGAGCTGCCCGGTGCACAAACCGCTGGTGATGTCACAGTGATGTCACGGAACCGGTTCTGTCAGTGCTGGTCCATGGATGCTGCCATCTCTTTTTTTGAAATTTTTAAAATTGTTTTCCGTTTTTTTCCGTTCTGCGCATGCAGGTTCCGGCACTGCACATGCATCACCATCTTGTTTTCAGCTTTAAAAAAAAAATTGATTTTTTGGCACTGCGCATATGTGCAAGCGCACTCACGTGGCGCGGCCACACGGCGCAGGAGAAAGCGAACCGGCAGCGAGGTAAGTTAGAAGCCACCCCTGACTTACATATACAACATATCATGAGAAATCCTAGATTAGAAGAAATAAAAATTAGCACCAATAGCTTCAGACATGCTGGGAATAGCACTTTGATGGTTGGAAGTGAAGAGGACTTAAAGAGCTCTTGCTGGAAAAAAAACAGCATGCAAAAGCTAGTCTGATGCTCAATATTTTTTAAAAAATTAAGATTATGTCAACAGGCAATGCCCATCCAACGCAAACAGATGGAGAAGAAGATGAAAATAAACAAACGTCATTTTCCAAGACTCAAAAATTCTCATGCATAGTGGCTGCAGACATGAAATAAAGACATGTAGTACCTGATACCTTGGGACAAAGATTATGGCAGATCTACCCAAAATAATGCAGTGCAGATGTACTAAATTGACAAAAAAAAGAGATACAAATACAGATTGTGAAAATTTTAACATATGGCTGTGATAATTGGATCCCCAGAAAATCTTAACAAAAATGGATGTCCTTGGATTGTGGTGCTGGAACAAAAGTATCTTGGACCTCAACTTACAACAGTTCATTTAATGACCATTCAAAGTTGCAACAGCACTGAAAAAAGTGACTTGTGACCATTTTTCACAGTTACGTCCATTGCAGCTTCCCCAGGGCCATGTGATCAATATTTGGATGCTTGGCAACTGGCTCATATTTATGACTGTTGCAGTGTCCCGGGGTCATGTGATCACATTTTATGGCCTTCTGACAAGCAAAGTCAATGGGGAAGCCAGATTCACTTAACAACCAGGTTACTAACTTAACAACAGCAGTGATTCACTTAACAACAGTTTGTAAGAAAGGTCATAAAATGGAGCAAAACTCCCCATTCTGTTTTTGGGCTCAATTGTGGTTGTAAATCGAGGGTTACCTGTATATTATTCAATAATATAAGAAGTAAAGCCAGACTGGTCACTGGAAGCACTAATTTTGGAGATAAAGCTGAAATATTTTAGACACATGATGCAAAGTAAAAGTGGAAAACACCCTAAGTCTTGGAAGAGTCAAAGAGTTAAAGTAACCAAAAAAAGAAGTTGATAAAAGACAAGATAGCTACATACTATGACGTATGAACGTATAACAGGGGTGTCAAACTTGATTTCAATGACGGCCGCAACAAGGTTGTGTTTGACCTTGGGGGGCTGGGTAGGCATGACCAGGGTGGGTGTGGCCAGCTCAATATCACTTGTATCAGGGGCCCTTGTGCGAGGTCCTTGGTGTTTTCTTACAGACATTTCACTACCAAACTAGGTAACATTATCAGTGCCTAAATCATTTATTGCCTGAACACCACTGATAACATTACCTGGATGGGCAATGAAATGTCTGCAGCAACAACCAAACTAAGAGAGCACCCACATATGCCATCGCATTTTCGTGTTGGGAACACAACACAGGTCCTCTCCTGTGGATACCCAGTACATGTCAATTTTGGGATTTTAATAAGCTTCAGGTCAGAAGAGACCTTCCTGAGTTTGCTCATGTGCTTTTCCCCTCTCATTCCTTTGCTGCTGGCTACATCTTTTCTCTCCCACAAACGAGAGATGCCATGGCAGCATTCTCTGGGTCTCAGTTTGCTATGCTAGCCTGCCCTAAGGGTGCTATTGCTTATAGTCCAAGCCTTGATTTATTCTCCGCTGGAAACACAACTGGCATCCTTCAACGTGCAGTCATGCAGAGCTCCTGGTAACATTAATGGATCCCCAAAGTCATATCGGTGCCTAGCTGCTCTCAAATAAAAAACAGAGATGATTTTTGTTACATATCTCCAGGTTGCAGATCCTTTGGTAATACATACACTTTGTAAATAACATAACTCGGTCTTCCCTAACCTGCTACGGTACTCTCCACATATATCATCGAAATTCTGTTTGTGGACTGTGAAAAAGTGTGATAGCAGTGCATCTGGAGATTATCCAATTGGGAAAAGGTCTGATGGAAATAAGGATGGCATCAAACCGACTAGAAGCAAGATTGCTCATCCAATGCAAATAGCTATTTTTCATTTGACTTTCCCTTTCTATCTCCTCCTGGCTTGTCCAAATTTAGTACCTTAGATTAGGTAGAGCGATCTCTTCTTAAAACCAGACATATAACTTCAGTTAGCATAATGATTAGTGTTGTAAGGTGAGATGCCAAAGACAATCTCTCTCTCTCTCTCTCTCTCTCTCTCTCTCTCTCTCTCTCTCTCTCTCTCTCTCTCTCTCTCTCTCTCTCTCTCTCTGTCTGTCTCTCTCTCTGTCTCTCTCTCTGTCTCTCTCTCTGTCTCTCTCTCTCTCTCTCTCTCTCTCTCTCTCTTGCTGTTTATGCAGAGTGGAAAATAAATTCTTCTGATTGCCATGAGACTCATCCCTAAGATGATGTGTATAGGGCACCTCTCTGAAAGTTTACATCATTCACTTCATAGCGAAATAAACAAACAAACAAGGATTCTTTTTTGATTCATCCAAATTACATAAACCTGTCTGTCTCTCTTGTCTGCTAAAACGGGCGGCATCTGTTTCCTGCTTTGGTAAGAAAAACATTACTGCCAGTGACTTACAACAAGAAATCATTCACTTAAGCACAACTTGACTTCACGTACTACCGCGCTGCAAGAAACACTACAAAACAAAATGCCATGTAAGAGACACTCAAGGATAACATAAAGCACGCAGGTCTACGGCAGGACAATTTGAGTCAGGCGTCATCTGATTTATTTGGAAAAAAAACCTCCAGAGGCCAAATGTGAAAAGGAATTTATGCCAGAGTTTCATAAATAAATGGAATCTGTTCTTTGGTAAAGTTCATTCTTGTCAGACTTGAATAAAGAAAAAAAAAATAGGAAAGCATGGCCACTAATGAATGGAACAGAAAATAAGAGGCTAAGATAAAATTAAATAGTGTCTTATTTGGTTTTTGTCAGTCTAAGATTTCTAACTAATATGGGGCATAGTGAATCATACTACTAATATTGTATATTGAAATAAAGTTGTCTCCATTGTGTATAGGTCAGTGATGGCGAACCTATGGCACGGGTGCCACAGGTGGCACGCGGAGCCATATCTGCTGGCACACGAGTCATTGCCTAGCTCAGCTCCAGCGCGCATGTGCACGCAGGCCAGCTGATTTTTGGCTCGCACGGAGGCTCTGGAAGGGCGTTTTCGGCTTCCGGAGGGCCTCCGGGGGGGGACTGGGGAGGGTGTTTTTGCCCTCCCCAGGCTCCAGGGAAGCCTCTGGAGCCTGGGGAGGATGAAAAATGGGCCTACCGGGCCCTCCAGAAGTTGGCAAACGGGCCATTTCCGGCCTCCAGAGGGCCTCCGGGGGAGCGGGGGAGGCCGTTTTCGCCCTCCCCAGGCATTGAATTATGGGCGTGGGCACTCATGCATGCGCGATAGCATGCATGCATGCACTTTCGGCACCTGAGGGAAAAAAGGTTCGCCATCACTGGTATAGGTGGTCCTTGACTTACACTTACAGCAGTTCATTTTAGTGACCGTTCAAAGTTGCAACGGCAATGAAAAAAACAGCTTATGGCTGTTTTTCACACTTACGACCCAGGGTCATCAGCATCCCCATGGTCAGGTGATTTACATTTAGATGCTTGACAACTGGTTCATATTTATGATGGTTGCAGTATCCTGGGGTCACGTGATCATCTTCTGCAAACTTCTGACAAGCAAAGTCAATGGGGAAGCCAGATTCACTTAACAACCATGTTACTAATTTAACTGCTGCAGTGATTCACTTAAGCAACGTGGCAAGAAAAGCCGTAAAATGGGGCAAAACTTGCTTAACAAATTTCTCACTTAGCAACATGCATTCTGGGCTCAACTGTGGTCATAAGTCGAGGATAAGGTGACCAGACATCCCGCTTTTGGCGGGACAGTCTCGCTTTTTAATAATTTGTCCCGCGTCCTGCGGCGTTTCAAAAAAGTCCCGCTTTTTAATTTGAATTTGCCCTGCAATCCTGCCGGTTTGGCCGGGCCAGTCGTTCAGCATAAAGCCAATGGAACTGGCGGCGGTTGCGGCGCGGGGCTTCTCCCGCCCACTTCCCCCACCCGACTGGACACCGCCATTCGGGTTATTTTGTCCTCTGCGCATGCGCAGAACAAGATAGTTGGAATGCAAAGGAGCTGCTAGGAGGGTCTTCCGAGCTCGCCCAGCTCCCCCTCAAGCTCCGCTCCCCCCCTGCTGCCAGCCCAAGTGGACCTTTAAGCCCTGGATTAACTCCCCACACACCCACCTCGGAGCCCCTCCACACCCCGGTTCCTCCTCCTCTCCGGCAGCCCCTACAGGGTGAACCGGCAGGCAGGAGAAGAGCCGGACCGGCTGGGCGCCCGGGGGAGCCGGCAGCGAGCGGGTTAAGCGGCTCCCCGCCCCGAGAGGCTGGCTCCGGGGAAGTCTCCGAGCAGCAGCCGCCGCTCACTCCGGGCTGAGCCGGGCGGCGAACGGAGGGATGGAAGCCGGGCAAGATGCCCCGCCGGTGGCGTGAGCAGCTGCCCCGCGTTCCCTTCGGAGCGGCACCGCCTGTACTCACTAAATATGAAGAGACACAACAATTAAAGAAAAGATATTATTGTTATATACAGTATATAGTACAATAGTTAAGGTGATAGACCAAGAGCAGGGAGTTCTCAGCTACAGAGGGACTTTTGGCTTGTGGGTCTCTCTGAGCCTAACCTGTCCCACAGGGTTACTGTTGCAGAGAAAAAAAATTGGAGAATGGGTGCTACCTTGAAGGATATCAGATCGGTTTTAACAAATCATATTTTAAGCTGTCTAGCAACATGCAAGAGTCAGTTTGGTTTAGTGGTTAAGGAACTGGCTGAGAAACCAGGAATTGGTGAGTTCTAGTCCCAATTTAGGTATGAAAAGCTAGTAAAACCATCCAGAGTTTCTGGGAGTCAAATGGTGTACAAATTGAATAAATCATCATCATCATCATCATCATCATCATCATCATCATCATCATCATCATCGTGCCTTAGAAATGCTGAGACTTATTGGATTTTGTTTTTTCTCCCCAAAGTCAAACCCAAAACAGTGTAATTATTCATCAGCATTGGGATGAAGGCCTCCTGCAGACAGTGGAAGTCCTTTTTTGCTTTTTTGTTAAATGCTGTGGTGGGGTTTTTTTTTTTTTTTTTTTTGAGCTTTGAATGAAATCTGAGCAGCTTCTCCAAACATCTCAGCTTTCATTTTCTACAGAAGCGTTTCTCAACCTTGGCAACTTTAAGGCATGTGGATTTAAATTATCAGAATTGCTGGCTGGGGAACTCCGGGAGTTGAAGATCATGTCCCTTACCAGTGGTGGGTTCCTCCCGGTTCGGACCGGTTTGCCCGAACTGGTAGTGACCCACTGGTGATGTCACAATGATATCACCGGTTCAGTCGGTACCAGTCTGTGGGCACCGCTATCTGTTTTTTTTTTAATTTTTTAATTTTTTTTTTAATTTTTAAACTTTTTTTTCTTCTGAGCATGCGCAGAAGCCGAGTTTCCGGCACTATGCATGCGGTCACCATCTTGTTTTCGGCTTTTGGTTTTTTTTTTTTTAATTTTTCGGCACTGTGCATGTGCACGTGCATGAAGCACGTGCACGCCCATGAGGCGCACTCACGTGGCATGGGAGGAAGCGAACCGGCAGCGAGGTAAGTTGGAACCCACCTCTGTCCCTTACAGTTGCCAAGGTTAAGAAACACTGAACTGCGGTGATGTAGAGAGGACCGTAGTAGCTAGAACTGATCATGGCTCCTGTTTTGTATTCGTAAGAAAGACTAGAAAGATGCTAATCGTATGCAAATCAAGCTACACTTTACTGGGAGCTCATTGGCTTTTTATTCCAAAGAACAGAATTACATTTCTGAGTGTGAGACTTTACTAGACTTACCCTGCAGCTGTTTCATTGCTAAACTATGGCATTAAGTAGGTCACCAAATCTGGGAATTATTTTTTTCCTAACTCATTAGTAAGAAGCTGCTCTGAGGTGGCTCTTGTTGTCGTGCGTGTTTTTAAAAATATCCTGGATGGAGTTTTGTTTTGTTAGACTACATTAATCTTTTCCTGATGCTGCTTCCATTGGTAGATTTTTCCTAACCTTGGAAAAATTGGAAATATGCATACAGCACTAACGGCATCTCACACATGCGTACACCAGTAATGGGTTCTAAAACCCGTTGCTACCGGTTCACGTGCGTGCTTGTTTGTATGTGCGCGATGCTTCTACGCACATGCGATGCTTCTGTGCATGCGGGTGGGCAGAGCCTCCCACCACCACTGCTACCGGTTCGCAGAACTGGGCTGAACCGGGAGCAACCCACCGCTGGTGTACACACACACACACACACACACACACACACACACACACACACACACACACACACACACACACACAACTGCTTGGTCATAGTGAAAGTGTTATGAGGTTGAATGATCTATCACACTCTGCATTAGGGCGGATTGGGATTAAGTAGTGGTTTTATCCAGGTTTTTTGAATCCGATATAGTTGAATTAGCACAATGAAAGTCCCTTGTAGATGAACCCGAAATAGAGTTAGTATGTAGAACCAGCGGTGGGTTGCTCCCGGTTTGGCCCGGTTCTAAGAACCGGTAGCACTGGCGGCGGGAGGCTCCGCCCACCCGCCCGGGACACTTCTGCACGCATGCGCGCAAACCGGTAGTAAAGGGTCTTAGAACCCACTACTGTGTAGAACATATTGGATAGGTCAACTCAGAATCCCTTGGTGGTACTCAAGGTAAAGCATCTGAACTTCAGATCTGACATATATGAACAAGTGGCGTTTCCTTTACCCTGAAGGAAAAATGCATGGATAGCAAATCATCATTTTAGAAATCAGTCTGAACCAAATATTTGCAGAAATGAGAAACAGAGAAGCAAATATATCATCTGATTCTTCTCCGGGCTTCTTTTTTGCAGATACATCAAGAAGGCCTGTGTAAGGCAGCTTGGATTTATTTTAGTGAAATGTTTTGCACATCGTTCTTTTTGTGGCGGCAAAGAGAAAACAGATGAGGTGCATTATGTCTCCTTGACTGCTACTGGAGTTGCCGGGAGAGGTTTCGGAAGAGAGACAAAGCAAAACAATCACTTCTGCTACGTCCTCACAGACGATCAACATGACCATGCAGGCGCCCAGCATACTTGGACAACTACATGTGTGCCATCCAGGAGGGGAGGGGTGCTATGTCCTCACAGATGCTCATTAGCCACGGGAGCGTCTCTGATTGGCTAGAACCACGGCTGTTTTCAGGCGGGAGATTTAGAGCCCCGCCATTGACTGCCGCATCTGACAGGTGGCTATAAAAGAGCTATCAGACGCGAGGGAAAGTTGTTGCAGGCACAGAGCTGTCTTGAGCCAAGTTGTTGTTACTGTTGCTTGTTAAGCCAATAAAAGGCTTTTCCTGGTTTGTTTGTTTATTTATTTATTTATTATATTTATATGCCGCCCAACTCTCAAGGACTCTGGGCGGCTTAACAACAGCAGATAAACATTAAAAACATCTTAGAAAAAACATTATAACATCTTAAACATGATAGACATCAGAACATTAAGCATTAAAGCAATTTAAAACCCTTACATATCATTTCATGGCCGGATCTCGCCGATTACAACCGTGAGATCAACGGCCCCAGGCCTGCCGGAAAAGACAGGTCTTTACTGCTTTTCGGAAGGCCAATAGGGTGGGGGCAGTCCGGATCTCCGGAGGTAACGGTTCCCTGTCTCGCCTAAGTTTTTGGAACCACCTCATTCTCCCGACAGAGCAACTTCACTCTTTTTTTGCAATTTGTTTTTTGGGTTTCTGCAGCTTTTAAAAGTATCTTTTGTTAATATGATACATTTTGCTGCATTATTTTAATACCTGTATCTTAATGAATATATGTGCACAATTTTAGACACACACACACACACAATTGCTTTTCCAGCTTAAACCAGTTCAACCACGCTGTTCTTGACAAATGGGTATTTTGGGATCTTCAGTATAGTCCTTGCAATATGTAAATTATACTGGATCTGTTCTACACCATTGCAATTACAGGAAGCAATATAATTGGAGACCTATAAAGTGATTTCCTAAGACAGAATTATCACGGCAATCAGGATTTCAGGTAATATCCCTCTCCTGTTTGTTTACTTTGATGTGTTGCTATTCAACAGGGAGCGATTGTTTCATCATAGTCTGATCAATCATAAATAGCCCATCTTTCGAAAAATAAAAATAAAAAGGGATGCTGAACGGAAGCAGTGATTAGAAACGACATACGTGGAGAAGCTGCCCCAACTCTTATAGAAACTTTGACAGCTTAAAGCAACTAAAATAGTGTTGATTAGATGCCTCTGCATGACCTATTGTTTACATATTGCACAAAGAGCTAAGATGGCATTTAAATCTGGCTTTAAATCATATTGCTGTGTTTATGTCAAGTGAGATATATTGAAGCCCATATTTGCAATCTAGAAAAACCTGATTACAATTAAATCCCTTTGAATCATAGATTTGATTTGCATTTTGCATAAATTTATGCGATGGAGGTCTAAAATAGCACGGCAAATTTATGATTTTGCAACCATTTAGCCAAGGCAAACAACATGCTTTCCAAGGACCTTACCTTCACAGGCTAACTACATAATAGAGAGTGTATTTACAATGAAGGGTTCCATCTCAATCGTTTTTCATCAAGAATCTTCATGAAATTCACTTAACTGGAATATTTTGTGTATATCTCAGTACTGCAGATGTATGTCTGTGAGACAGGTTCAGATGGACACCCTGGCCTACAAAACTAGCTCAAACTGCAGTTCAACAATGATTTTGTGGGATGTGGGGGGGGGCTTTGAGTCAGTGTTGACTCCTGTCAACTGCTTGGTCCAGTCCCTGTAGTTTTCTTGAAAATGGTTTGCCATTGCCTGTTTCCTAAGACTGAGAGAGAATGACTGGCCCACGATCACCAAGCTGGTTTCATGCCTAAGGCAAGACTAGAACTCATCATTTCCCACTTTCTAGCCTTGTGCCTTAACTACCTCACAGAACTTACTCTCTTGCAGCTAGGATTAGCTTTCGCCATTGCTGCTGAAATGGGTTTTGAGAAACAAAAGCAAGAATCCATTTCCTTGGACCTTTACCTGCAGTGATGGTCACCACACTATAAAAAAGATGTTGAGACTCTAGAAAGAGTGCAGAGAAGAGCAACAAATATGATTAGGGGACTGGAGACTAAAACATATGAAGAACGGTTGCAGGAACTGGGCATGGCTAGTCTAGTGAAGAGAAGGACCAGGGGAGACATGATAGCAGTGTTCCAATATTTGAGGGGCTGTCACAGAGAGGAAGGGGTCAAGTTATTTTCCAAAGCACCTGAAGGCCAGACAAGGAATAATGGATGGAAACTGATCAAGGAGAGATTCAACCTAGAAATAAGAAGAAATTTTCTGACAGTGAGAACAATCAACCAGTGGAACAGCTTGCCTTCAGAAGTTGTGGGAGCTTCACCACTGGAAGCTTTCAAGAAGAGATTGGACTGCCATTTGTCAGAAATGGTTTAGGGTCTCCTGTTTGGGCAGGGGGGTTGGACTAGATGACTTACGAGGTCCCTTTCAACTCTGTTATTCTGTTTGTGCTACACTTCAGTGTCATGTTTTTAGGACCCCTCCTATAGAATTAATGGCATGATAGAAATTTATTTTTTTAAATAACTCAATGAGGTCAAAATATCCAACACACCTTCCTCTTCCTCATATTTTCCCAACAAAAGAAGCCTGTGAGATGACTTGGGCTGAGAGAGAGTGACTGGCCTAAAGTGATTCAGGTGGCTTTCATAGATAAGACTGGATTAAGATTCAAAGTTTCCTAGTTTTTAGCCTGGTGCCTTAAGCATTACACTAATACAGTTAAATGATTCATACAAAAAATGTTCTGACCTAGGCTTCCTGATCAAATATTACAGCACAAACGGCGTCCCAAAAACCTCTTTTATTTTAACGGCTGGTAATTATTTTCATTCCCAGCCATAATAAGTCCCAAACAATGATAACAAGTCCGACCACAGTCTTTCAAGGAAAGGCAGATAAGCACACGAACCTTGATCTTTCTGGACAAACTGCCAAAGACCAATTAGCAAGAAACTTGGCAAGGCCAAACAGAAACACGGAGTCCGAGCTAAAATGACACAAGTTGAACAAAGTTGTTTCCTGCAATGAGCCCTTCCGTGTGCTTCACTTATATAGCCTATGGGAGGGGCCAATTATCTCCAAGCCTTACTCCCGTGTAGTCCTTCTCCTCTGTAACTGTTCTTGCCTTCTGGCAGCTCTGCACATGCGCGCATTGAGAACAGGCTCCCCCTGTTCCTCTGCCTCGCTCATGTCAGCCTCTGGAGGCTCTGGAGTCGGGACAAGACCTCCCAGATGGCCCAGGCTGGATCCCTGCCTCTGGCACTGAGCCTTCTCCAGACTCCAGCCTGGCCCATGTTCCTCCCCAGCCTCCTCGCTGTCTGACTCTGCTGCCAGCTCCTCAGGCCGCTGGCGGACCACAACAAAATAAGACATATGTTGAAAGGTGGAAGGGGATCAGCAAAAAAATAAGGAGAAAAGCTCTAATTTATGCCATATCATCTATCAACTAATGAACAAGAAAAGGTGCTCAGGAATCAAGGTGAACTTTCTGGAATTGCATCCACCCAAATATAGGAGACTAAACTAGTCTGTGAATCTGGGAACAGCAGTACCAGATGAACAAAATATACAGTATCTGTAGTGTACACTTTTTGAATATCTGCTAACTACTATACAAGCCAGATTTTTGGGGAGAGTGTGGGCAAAAAAAGTGGATTGGATATGCTTACTCATTGCAAGCAAAAACAAACCAGAATATATCTACAGTCTTCAGGAATCACAAATATCAGGAAATCCCTTGATGGAAGCACTTCTTCTAACAAACATTTTCATTGCAGGTTTTCATTCACAGGTGATACACCTGCAGATGATTGGATATTACTTTTAATAGTTAACACAGTCATTCCTTCTGATAGGACTGATCACTTAAGGTGATATAATTATATATCAGAGAACATTTGGATCTGTCTGTATCAGCTATGTACAATGAGAGAGAAATTTGGTGAAATTATATTTTTATGAAGCCAAGAGCTTGTTGTAAAAACATGTAGCAACAAGATTGCAACCCCGAGGAGATGTAATTTTAATCCAATAAACGACTGAAACATTTTTTTCTCTCTGTTCAGTATGCCATTGTTGATCAATAATTTTACTTGGAAACTCAGTTCATGCTATATTCCTTTGCCTAGTTAATTTATATCGCCAAGCAGCCAGGTTAGAAGAGATTTCATGAGATATGAAATTTGTGATTTTTGCAATTAGCTCAGTAAAATGGCATGGGTGTGTTGTCATTGCAGGTTCAAAAAAATGTGATTTTAGAGAATTTTTCTTTGTCCAGGAGTGAAATGTTTAGCGAGTTCATTCTGTAATATATTCAGTAAATTATTTCTTCACAACTGCCACCACTCCACTCCCTCAGGTTTTGTGAGAGTGCGTTAGAAGCCTTTAAATATATACAAGCTGTGTGGAATAACTTCTTTAAAACCTCAAGGCCAATCTAGACATAATATTAATTGCAAGGCTGTAATTAATGTGCATATTTTACTGGAAACTAGCACCCTCTAGTTCCAGTCTTCACAATTTTACATTCTAATTGTAGTAATTATTTCTAAATTTGCATCAATAAATATACATCAGCATGTCCAAACTATTTGCAGCCTATGACCCTTTTGGTCCACAGTTGGAAGATACATTTGCTTTTCTTTTTGCACGTTGGCAACTCATAAATCACTGGGTTTTTCTTTTTCTTTTATGACTCTGTAGTTCCTTAATACAAGGTAGAGTTGGGGTGACTGGATGGAGTTGAGTGTTTACTGGTCGGATGCCCTTCCTGATGCCTATGTGGGGTTCGCAGCAGATATTTTTTTTCTTTGTGCCCTGAGAGAGAAATATCTGCCACTACCTAGGATTGAACTCTCGACTTTCTGAATGGGAGGTGAGCATTTTCACCACTAAGTCGCCATGCTGCAAAAGAAAAGGAAAATCACTTATTCTATGACAGAAAGAAATGGGGGAATCAATGTCTTCTTAGATTTCACTCCTACTTGTTGTGGTCAAATTATGACCACAACGGAGCTCAAAATGTATGTTGTTAAGTGAGACATTTGTTCAGTGAGTTTCTTTCCACAGTTGTTAAGTGAATCACTGCAGTTGTTAAGTTAGAAAGCTGGATGTTAAGTGAAACTGACTTCCCCATTGACTTTGTTTGTCAGAGAATCATAAAAGGTGATCGCAGGACCACAGGACACAGCAACCATCAAAAATATGAACCAGTTGCCAAGCGTCTGAATTTTGGGAATGCTGCAAAAGTTGTAACTGTGAAAAATAGTCATAAGTCACTTTTTTCAGTGCTGTTGTAACTTTGAACCGTCACTAAATGAACTGTTGTAAGCAATGTTCCCTCTGACATTAGAAAATGCCGCGCAGCAGTTGGAAACTGCTGCACGGCATTTTCTTATCACGTGCGCGGCTGTGCGGCCATGCGGCCGCGCAGCCGCACAGCTTAGAGGGAACATTGGTTGTAAGTCGAGGGCTTACCTGTATTACAAGAGACATCCCAATGTTATTTTTTATTTTTTATTTATTTGTATCCTGCCTTTATTATTTTTACAAACAGCATACCCAACACGCTTTCCTTGCCTTCTTTTCCCCCCTCACAACAATAACCCTGTGAGGTAGGTTGGGCTGAGAGAGAGAGAGAGAGTGACTTGCTCAAAGTCAGCCAGCTGACTTTCATAGCTAAAATGGGACTAGAAGTCAGTTTCTTTCTAGCTGTTTTTACTACAGGGGTTCTTATTACAAAGTGACTCTGCATTTCAGGTAAGAATGAAGTCTTGCAGAACTATATGAAAATTTTGCCTCTAATGGCCTAAGGCCAGCACCTATAGGTTAAGTCCTAAGCATTAAAATAGCACTAGCAATAGCACTTAGACTTATATGCCACTTCACAGTGCTTCACAGCCCTCTCTAAGCCAGTTACAGAATCAGCATATTGCCCCCAACAGTCTGGGTCCTCATTTTACCGACCATGGAAGGATGGAAGGCTGAGTCAACCTTGAGCTGGTGAAACTCGGACTGCCAAACTGCTGGCAGCTGGCGGTCAGCAGAAGTAACCTACACTCTAACCACTGCACTCCCCATGGCTCATACTATATACGGTAGGTTAAATCTTAACCATTAAAGCAGTGGTGGGTTCCTACAGGTGCGGTCCACTCTATAGCACCGGTAGCGGCCCGCTGGTGACGTCACAGTACTGGTGTGGTCAGTTGCCGGTGCCTGCGTGCTGCCATTAAAAAAAATTTTGTTTTTAATTTTTTTAAAAATTTTCTTCTGCGCATGCCCAGAAGCCAAGCTTCCGGCACTGCGCATGCGCTGTCTTCCTACCCCACAGTGAGTCCAAGCAGGGGAGGATGGCTGAGGGAGCGCGTGAGACGCTGAAAGAACGGGCGGCAGGAGCTATCTCCATTCCCCTCCCTTCAGCAGTCTGAGAAGCCACGAACGTGCGGTGATGATCCTAGGCATTTTCGCACGTTTGAGGCTTCTCGAGCTGCTGAGGGAAGGGAGAATGGGCGGCAGGGCCTATCTCAGTTCCCCTCCCTTCAGCAGTCCGAGAAGCCACGCCCACCCAGTCACATGGCCAGCAAGCCACGCCCACCCAGTCACATGGCTGGCAAGCCACATCCACAAAATAAGCCACGCCCACAGAGTGGTAGTAAAAAAATTAGGAACCCGCCCCTACATTAAAGGCTTAGTAAACACAAAAATCACTTTGTTTTTAACTAGTATCTTTCACACTGGTCATTTGTGACACCAGTGTATGAAAGACCTTGTCAGAACACAGGGCTTACAAGCTACATGAACATTTAATCTGTCTTGCCCCCAAACAAAAGATTTTAGAAAAGTTTAGACTCCCTCCAGACACAATTGAGTGCCTCCTTGAATTCTTTTATTGTCACTATTTACCCTTTGGCAAGCAGAGCGGAAACAGAAAACCACAGATGTTAAAAATGAAACTTAAGAAATATCAAGAAAAATTCCGGCTCAGAAGAAGAGTTCCTACAGCAACCCTTTTCTGCTAAACACATTTCCCCCCAATGGGATTTTTCTAGAGAGGGAAACTTGATTCTCCGACTGTTGACCAAAATGGTGGAGCCAGTGCTGTCATCTTAGAATGGCATCCCTCACTCTTCCTAATAGATACAGAAGAATAGAAATGGAAACCACACAGGGAAGAACTCTGCTTTCCCTTAGTGGTGATTTGTAACATGTGATTTCCTTCTAGCAAAGACAGGCAGCGTTAGCTAAATTGCAGTGGAAAACACTATTCCCATCCCTCCACCCCCACCCCTCCAGCTTCTACCTAATCCTTCTGGTGTCAAAAAAGCATCAGTAAATGTCAAAGGAAAGGAACTACTCAAGTGACAGCAGAATGAAATCTCTTTTGGCAAAAGGCTTCAAGTGGAAAAGGCTTGCACATAATCACATTCGAAATCTACACGGGATGTCAAAGATTTTGTTATTCTTTGTGTGTGCCTAGTGCTGTCTCCATCTTAAAGGACCCCTTGCTCTTCCTGAGCCTGCATCTAAATGGCACTTATTCATTCTTTTAGGGAGGGCAATTGGAGAAACAAGCAACAAATATTACACTATTTTCTAATGTGAAGCAGGCCTAATATATTGTAGATGTGTTGCTTTCATGGAATACCCTGGTCTACACACATTCCTTTGGGGCAGCAGAAGCATTGTTTTCTCATTTCTATGACAAAGCAGTATTACACTTTCTACATATGATTAATACATTTGAAAAATTAGAAGACTACTTTTGTGTGTTCCTTTTTATTTGAAACTCTTTATGGCAGTGGCCCCCAACCTTTTGGGCACCAGTGACTGGTTCTGTGGAGAGAGGTTTTTCCGCGGACTGGAGGGGGTGTGGTTTTGCGTGCTTCCTGCATCCCACGGATGGGGCTTCGCTTGTTTGCATGGCCCGGTTTCTGGCATGCCACGGCCCAATGCCGATCCACAGACCTGGGGTTGGGGACAGGGGTGGGTTCCTCCCGGTTCGGGCCAGATCGCCCAAACCATTAGCAACCTGCTGGTGACGCAATGATGGTGTCATAGATCCGGTTCGGTTGGTGCCGGTCCGTGGGCGCCGCCATCTTTTGGGGGGAATTTTTGGTGAATTTTTCTGTGTTTGGATGGCTTCTCCTCTTCTGCGGCTTGAAAAAGAGCCCTCCCGCCCGCCCCTGGGTTAATACTCACCTTTATTTCTTCGGCCGAAGCACAGTGTTTCGGGCTGAATCCTGTTACTGAACATGCGTGGAAGTGAAATTGCACTGGGGGAATGCGCACGAGCAGAGCGATGCGAACCGGTGGTGAAGGTAAGTGGAACCCACCCCTGGTTGGGGACCCCTTCTTTATGGCTTTGCAGCTGAATCTAGTAATTGAAGAGTTTGGTTCAAACAGTACAATATCTTGACATTGTTTAGATTTCAAATCAGTTCCTCTGTCTTTGTTTTCCGATGCGTTTTGTTATCAGAAAGGTGATCAGAAACACCGATTCCCCTTCCCCCCATACAACAGTTTGTCATTTCATCCAAACAAGCCAGCTTTGAACCTTGATTGATGATCCCAGCATACTGCAAAGTTAAAATTAATTACAGTTTCCTATTCAGAAGTTGCCTTTGGCTTTAAAAAAAAAAGAGGTTTCTCATTTCTTCCTCTAGTTGCCAAGGTGCAAAGCAGAGATGAAAGTAGAGCTGCAAGTAGAAAACTAAATTATGGTACTTATATAGCTAAATAGCTTTTAACCGAATGATTCTAAACTGATATTCTCTGAGTCAACCCTTCTATAAAGAAAGAAGGGGGAAAAAACCCTTCCCTATCAGGCATTTTGCTTTTATAAAAAGTGCCTTATTGCCAAATGCAGTAATTATTAAGAGACTCTGTGCACTCAAGTATTCACAAGCCAAATTTATTAAAGATGCTTATTGATGGGCAGTATAGTGCAACTATCTTTTGGGAAAAAAAGACTGATGCTCATAGGATTAGATACTTATAGTCCTATATGTTTATGGAAACAAGATGGTGTAAGCTTTTCAAGTTTTATCCTTCCTCTAAAAGCCTTGAATGAAAATGTTACTGCCTGGCTTTAAATGTGGGATTCATTACATTTGCTGAAAATGCCCTGCAGGCATTTTTATATGAAATTTGAATGAATGTGACTTTGTTCACTAAGATAGCTTTGAAGCAATGGAGTTCCACTGAATTTTTCACTGCAGGTCCACTTTGGGCATACGAATAAACATAATTTCCCCCCCTCAACTTGCCGTAGATTTGTATCATAACAGCAGCCAAATGCAACAGAGGGGCTCCTTGGTGGTCTCTGAGCTTGGTGGTTTGCTTGCGGACATTTCATAACTAAACTAGGTAACATCGTCAGTGCAACAGATTTCCAGGTTCTCAGACTTAAAATAGTTGCCTGGGAATTCTCTCTTCAAGATTAGCAAAAGACCTTCTCTTCTTTTCCTTTTATACTCTTAGATTCACCCATATTGTCCTAGGGGAAAAAATGCTCATTGAAATAGCTGTTATTGATATATTTTTGGCTTTAAACAGGCCAGGAAACACATTAAAGGCAAGTCTCATGAAAAAAGGATGCCACCCAAAGTCCTTGACCTGGATTGCTGGGAAGCTGTCTTGATGCTTCCTAATTTATTATTCAGTCCAAAATGTCAAGTTTACCACAATCCTTAACATCTGTTATGGTGGTGGGAACATGTTTTGCCATCTCAGAAATTTATTTTCCTGCAGCAAACTAATTCCTGCTAACAGCTGTCTCCAACAATGCATTGACTTCCTAGGAATGTTTGTTGAAAGAACTTTTTGGCAATTGTTCTGGAATAAACACCACCTGCCAAAATGCCAGGAAAATGTCTCATTCACCCACTAGCTTTGGATCTTGGGAATTACTTCAGATTTCTGTAGGTTGTTATTTCTTACTTTCTTTTTTGAAAAGTCGGATGAGTGAAGAGCCTGGAAACAGGCTTCATGCAACAGCTCTTTATTCCAACTAGGTACAGATCCAGCAGAGAGCCCTTATATAGGGAGCTGTCAGATGGGTCAGCCAATCAGAAGCTGGGTACTTTCCCGCTCAAACAGAGGACCTGGTTGTAAACAGGCACTCTTGATATGTAACACCCCTCCCCTCTTAGATGGAACATTCCATTTAGCATACGTAGTCCCGTAGGTAGGCGGGGCGTTTGCAGACCCTTTCAGATCTGCGCAGCTCAGTAGGTGTGGCGGCAGCGGCCTGAGAGGATGGGACTGCTGCTGTCTCCTGCTCCACCAATGGAAGCTCCTGGAAGCTTTCGGGTGGTCTCAACCAGAACCGGTTCGTGGTTGGTGCGTTGCTGGATACCCGGTTCTTCAGGTATGTGTTCCGCCTCCCTTGGGCTTGAGTTAGCTGTAGGTGGATTGCATTGGAAGTTATTATTGTTTGGATTTCTTTTACCCTCTACTTGTTCTAAGTTTGTTTGGCGCCGGCTGCATAATTGGTCTATGTGCCGCTGCCATTTCCGCCCATCGTTTAAACTGATTACATATGAGCGAGGTCCTGTTATTTCCATTACTTTCCCAGGTAGCCACAGGGACCCATCGGCAAAATTTTTTGCGAAGACCAGGTCCCCGATGCTAAAGGACCTGGTGTGTTTGTTTGGTTCTTGGTCTTTTTGTGCTGAGTAACTTGGGTGTAACCGATCTCGTATTGATTGAAGCCACCGGCCCATTAACAGCTCGGCTGGGCTTCTCCCTGTTGCTGTGATTGGGGTGATGTGCTGGACTAGCAGGAATTTGTCCACCCTGGCTTGCCAGTCCCCGGGGCCTAGCTGCCCAAGGGCCTCTTTGGCCGATTTGACCATCCTCTCAACTTTCCCATTGCTGGCTGGGTGAAAAGGGGCGGTCAAGGCGTGGTGGATACCCTGCTATGCGTGGAACCCTTCAAATTGTGTGGCTGTGAATTGAGGTCCATTGTCGGAGACAAGGACATCAGGTAGGCTGTGCATTGCGAATAGCCTCCTTAAGACTTGTATGACTGCTTCAGCTGTTGTTGACTCCATCAGGATTATCTCCAGCCATTTGGAGTATGTGTCTATGACCACTAGGAATGTTTGGCCATGCAAAGGGCCCACGAAGTCTATATGGACTCTGGACCAAGGTGCCCGGGGCTGTTCCCATTCTTGAACCGGGGCCTTAGGGGGAGCTGGACAGGACTCCTGGCATGGCGTACAGCAGGCAACCCACTCCTGTTCATATTGGCTACCAAACGTAGCTCCGGGCAAGGGCCTTCATTCGGATCATCCCCTGATGCTCCTCATGCAAAGCCCTTAAGATAGACCCGTGTAAGGTGGGGGTACAATAATCTGATCTCCCCACAACAGGCAACCCCCTTGAGCAGACATTTCATGCTATTAAGCCACAAATGGCATAAAGTCTGGGCTAACTGGCCCTTGTGGCCATCCCCTCCACACCCAGTTCAAAAGAGTCTGGAATTTATTTATTTATTTATTTATTTATTTATTTATTTATTTATTTATTTATTTATTTATTTATTTGTGAGATTTATATACCGCCTCACAGTGCAAGCACTCTCTAAGCGGTTTACACCAGTAAGCAATGTATATTTTATATTGCCCCCAACAATCTGGGTCCTCATTTTACCAACCTCGGAAGGATGGAAGGCTGAGTCAACCTTGAGCCGGTGAGATTTGAACCGCTGACCTGCAGATTAGTGTCAGCTAATGTGTCCTGCAGTACCTGCCTCTAACCGCTGCGCCACCTCGGCTCTTTTTTCTTTTTTCTTTTGCTGATTGCTTGGCCACTTCAGCCAAAGTGACCAGGCCAGAGTCAAGGCAGTCGTTTAGAAGGACGGGGATGCCTGAGGTTGGATCGTTCACAAGTTCAGGCAGGGGGCATCTGCTGAGGGCATCGGCATCCCCCAGCGTCTGTCCTGGCCTGTGGATTAGTTTGTAGTTGTAGGTGGAGAGGAATACAGTCCATCTGGTGAAACGGGGAGAGAGAGAACCCGGGATTGAGTGATCTCCAGCAATGAGCCCCAGCAAGGGCTTGTGGTCTGTGACAAGTTCAAAATCCCTCCCAAACAATGACCCTCTTTTGACCCTGGCCACCGCAGCCAGCGCCTCTCTGTCCAGCTGGCTGTAGTTTCTCTCCGTGCTGGATAGCGTCCTGGAAAAGTAGGCGACCAGGGCTTCGTGTCCGTTAGGCAACCGGTGGCTGAGGACAGCCCCGACACTAAACGGGGAAGCTTCACAAACCAGGACCACAGGCAAAGTATCATTAAACTGGATCAGGAAACTGTCCGCAGAGAGCTGTCATTTGACAGCCTCAAATGCAGCTTCTTCAACACGCCCCCAGACCCAGGTGGCTTTCTTAGCTAGGAGTCTATGTTGTTATTTGTTACTGGCCGTAATTAAAAAATCATACTAAATCAGATGCCCCCACAGTGTCTCTGGTTCTTGCAATATGGACTTTCTGCTATTTTTGGTTTTAAGAGTCTGTACCTGTACATTGCAGTATCAGATTTTTTTTATTTCTTCTTTTTTTCTCTAGAATTAACCATATACAGTAATTCTTCCAGATCCAACTACAGAGTGCCCGGGAACCTATCCATTCATTCTATTAACTTATTGTAGTTGATTCAATGATACAAAGCAGAAAGAGACTGTATCTATGGAATACTGAGTTTATTTTTATTTTTTTAAAACACTCTTTTTTAACAAAACCAAGGATTCTTCTACTGAGGGCAGCGCTTGTCAAAGAAAGTGATGCAATTCAAATACAAACCATATCTGCAGAAATCAGGGAAAGGAACAGCTTTCTCATCCAAGATCAAAACAGGATGATTGTATCTGACAGCTCACGCATCCCCAATAATCCACCAGAAAGTTGTTAAATATGAAAAGTGCAAGCAGTTTGCAACAGACACATTAACAGAGCCCATCATCCCTACGCTCTCTGTTATGGTAACAGTTAGCATTTTAATTGCTCTGCCAATTCTAATATGCATAATTAACTTCTGGAGCAAGCATATAACCACTAAGTCATAATGCAATATTATAAATTAGGAACTGTGAATAAGCAAATTCACAGCTGGGGAAAGCTTAAGTCCAACACCTATTTTTCATATTAGCCGAGTTCTTCTGCGGCAAATGTGTTTGGCTTCAGAGAAAGACTACTGCTTCAGGCCAATTAACAGCCAAGCAACGTTGAATCCATACCCTGACCTCACCCCTAGGGTGTATAATATCTGCTACCATGTAAAAATAACTTTAACATCCTGAGATAATTGACTGTTGAGATCTCCCTGGGTGCTTCAGGAAGCAACGGATATTAGATGAAATGCACATCGTCAAGAATGTTGGCAATTACTTTCCGCTTGCTAATTAATCTATCCATTCCCACCCACAGCAGCATTTTCCAACTTGGTGACCTCTAGCTGTGTCAGATTACCACACTCATCATTTCAAAGCAACAGGGTCTGTTGGGTCTGTTGGATGATGCATTGTGGGTGTTCTAGCCCAACACACCTTTTAGTATAGTATAGTATAGTATAGTATAGTATAGTATAGTATGGTATGGTATGGTATGGTATGGTATGGCATGGCATGGCATGGCATGGCATGGCATGGCATGGCATGGCATGGCATGGCATGGCATGGCATGGCATGGCATGGCATGGCATGCAATGGCATGGCATGGCATGGCATAGCATAGCATAGCATAGCATAGCATAGCATAGCATAGCATAGGACAGGACAGGACAGGACAGGACAGGACAGGATAGGATAGGATAGGATAGGGCAGGGCAGGGCAGGGCAGGGCAGGGCAGGGCAGGCATGGCATAGCATAGCATAGCATAGCATAGCATAGCATAGGACAGGACAGGACAGGACAGGACAGGACAGGATAGGATAGGGCAGGGCAGGGCAGGGCAGGGCAGGGCAGGGCAGGCATGGCATGGCATAGCATAGCATAGCATAGCATAGGACAGGACAGGACAGGACAGGACAGGATAGGATAGGATAGGATAGGGCAGGGCAGGGCAGGGCAGGGCAGGGCAGGGCAGGGCAGGGCAGGGCAGGGCAGGGCAGGACAGGACAGGACAGAAAATGAATAGAATAGAATAGAATAGAATAGAATAGAATAGAATAGAATGGAATGGAATGGAATGGAATGGAATGGAATGGAATGGAGCGGAGCGGAGCGGAATGGAATAGAAAATGAATAGAATAGAACTGAACTGAATAGAAAATGAATAGCATAGCATAGCATAGCGTAGCGTAGCGTAGCGTAGCGTAGCATAGCATAGCATAGCATAGCATAGCATAGCATAGCATAGCATAGCATAGGACAGGACAGGACAGGACAGGACAAGGCATGGCATGGCAGGGCAGGGCAGGGCAGGGCAGGGCAGAAAATGAATAGAATAGAATAGAATAGAATAGAATAGAATAGAATAGAATAGAATAGAATAGAATAGAATAGAATAGAATAGAATAGAATAGAATAGAATAGAACTGAACTGAGCTGAACTGAAAAGAAAATGAATAGCATAGGATAGGATAGGATAGGATAGGATAGGATAGGATAGGATAGGATAGCATAGCATAGCATAGCATAGCATAGCATAGCATAGCATAGCATAGCATAGCATAGCATAGCATAGCATAGCATAGCATAGCATAGTATAGCATAGCATATAGTTCTTTATTGGCCAAGTGTGATTGGACACACAAGGAATTTGTCTCCGGTGCATACCTTTAAGCAACTTTAAGATGTCATATCATATTGGGAAATGCCATTCAGGATGCATTCCTGCAGCTTTGTTTGGAAGTCTAAAGGAGAATGTGCTTGATTTTAAATTTCTGTTAGGTTTCCTTACATAATAAAATAATACAATCATGTTCTTCTATATAAAATAATACAATCATGTTCTTCTATAAAAAATAATACAATCATGTTCTTCTATATAAAACCCATTTTGTGTTTTCCTGCTATACACTATAAACTGCAGAGTTCCTCACTCTCCAGACTGGGACTAATGATGGTGATACGTCTGAGCTTAATATACAATGTTTACATTGTTTAAATAAACCAGACTTTGCCCAGAACACTTTCCCTCCACTCTGCTGAATTGTTGGAATAATGTTCCATCCATTTGACTGCCTCGGTTAAGTCTCTTTAAATTGACGCAAATTAATGCCATATTGAATGGTGCAAGGATAAGAGTTGTATTAACTCCTGCCATCTTGCAGTAATGAAGTAACTCAAAATCATGTCTAAAACGCTCCAAGAATGAATAAAACCCCCACAAATGTCTTTGCCTAAAAATCTCAGAGACACATATCAGAGAGGGGTTCTGCAAAGCCTGACAGTTGGACCTACCCATGTTATGGGGAATAAGATGCAATCAACTTAATCCTTTATGATGCAGGTCACCGTTAAGTGACAGCTGATCTTTAAAAAACATGATAAACTCACTTTCTGTGTCCTTGCCTCTTCATAAAATGAACCCAGGGCCACCTCTTTGCTTTTGCACTGGAAGATTAGTGGTGAAAATTCCTCCCCTGCTCTTTCTTTCTACATTTGCCATTTGTGCTAGTTTATCTTCCATTTGCTGTTAGCTCAACTTTAAGGGACTGCTCTAGATTTAGAGGTCAAAGAAGACCATGATAAAGAATGTTTTTGTCACAGCACAACTGCTTGTGTTCCAAGGTGATAACATCAAAGAAAATGAACAGCTCCCTCTTTGCTTTTTCAGGTTGTTGGGAAAGAACTATTTTCAAAAGTCAGGGAGGACGTCCAAATTCACTGTTGCCATTTCCAATGCCTTGTTCCAACTTACACTGATCCGAGAAGCTCCAAAGTCAGAGAGTCCTCTGTATTTTCACCTTTCTTTCAGAGTTCAGGTATTGAATAGCTTTCTTACCTGTTTGCACTGTCTCTCTTACTTTTGCTTCATTCTTAACATTTGCACGTTCTCTTCCTGCTCCTTGCTGTTCTTACTCTTGTTTCTGACTTAGCCTTTTACTCCTTTAATATTCCCAAGATGTTTTAAATGAGAAATTGGCTGTTGCCTTTGAAAAGCATTCATATGTGCGAATCATTCTGCTGCTGTGCTTCAAATATGTATGAAAATTGTTACCTTTGGATGCATGTTAGTTCATGATTTGATCCCCTATCAGACTTTGTCAACACAGCAGCACATCCCACTGGTTGCACAGGCCCAATTGCCACAGCGTTGCAATTCAGGCAACTGAGCCTACTTCTATTTGTTTGGTTTAATTAAGGTCCCTGGGAATATGTAATATCTTATTCCTTCTTGCAGCATGTTCCTAAGATGATCTGATAGGCTCAAAACCTTGCTGTGCACTACATATACTTGTAGTCTTTATTATAGACAACTTGAGCATTCCTGGTGGCTTCGAATCCTAGCATCATAGAATTGGAAACACCAAGCTCCTTGTTCCAGGCAGGAACCTAAATTAAAAAATGACAGTTTGCTGTCTAGTCTCTGCTTGTAGACTTCCATGGGAGAAGCCCACCACCAGTAATGGAACAGACGGGCAATTTGTTCCATTACTGCATTGCTCTTATTGTTAGAAATGTGGCTTAACATTCAACTGGCATTTTTTTTCCTGTGACTTAATTCTGCTCTGTTCAGGCCATTTCTTTTATATGTGCCTTGTTTAAGGTGACCAGATTTTAATATTTGTAAAGCGGGACACCATTGGGGGTGGGTGGGTGGGTTTCTAGGGGAGCAAGACGGGAGGGGTCCGTCTCTCTTATCCTGCAGCTTTGTGCACCCCCCCAAACACCCCCCCTTCATCGCAGCCAGGGGTGGGTTCCTATCGGTGCGGTCTTGCCTGTTCGTCGCCGCAGAAGCTGGTGGCGTTCGCGGCGCGGGGCTTCCCCCGCCCGCTTTCCCCGGCCGCCGGGATGCCGCCATTTGCGTTCTTTTGCCCTCTGCGCATGCGCAAAGCGTTCTGCTTGCACAGAGGGCAAAAGAATGCAAATGGCGGCGTCCCGGCGGCCAGAGAAAGCAGGCGGGGGAAGCCCCGCACCGCGAACGCCACCAGCTTCTTCGGCTCTGCGGCGACGAACAGGCAAGACCACCGCTGCCCCTCTCACTGCTCTCCCTCCCCGCCTGGCAGGAGGAGGCAGGCGAGGCAGGAGGCAGAGGGATGTGCAGGGCAAATTCAAATTAAAAAAGCGGGACTTTTTTGAAACGCCGTGGGATGGGGGACAAATTATTAAAAAGCGGGACTGTCCCGCCAAAAGCGGGACGTCTGGTCACCTTAGCCTTGTTCTCATTTCAGGTTGGAAAAATATGAAATAGTTATTATTCTGCTAAAATGCTTTTGTTGTTGTTGTTATATTATCTGTTTGGTTCAGAATAGTCTTTTAAGGCAAGGAGAAAAATTATTTACCTGTCATACATATTCATTTGTTTTAATACTGAACTCTATCAGAGTTCCTCAGATTTATAGGATTATTCCAGCATGAATTTTCTATTTTTACTTTTGCTGCAGAGAGAATATGGGAACTGTCTAGAGTTTTTGTCTTTAGGAAAATATTAAATGATTAGACAGTGTAATTTCCCATTCCTGAAATTTAATTTCAACCATTGTTTCTGTGATATTAATCTTCAGCGCATGTTGTACTAGCTTTTTCGTAATTAATTTTCTCTCTTTATATCCAGCTGCATTTTCCTGGGGTGTTTTCTTCTGTCTTTTTATCTTATTGGGTCAATCTCTTGCCTCAAAGTCTCAGCATACAATACCAAAGCTAAAATAAGGAAGCAGAAGCGTTCCCACCAGGACTCAGTTAAGTAGTCTGCAAGCAACAGAATGGATTCTGTTTTGGTACCCCAGGCTGGAATACTGTGATTTGAACTCTGAAAAACTTCACATATTTTCTCAGAGAAACTGACACAGATCACAGTAGGAATTGTCTTCTTCTACCTCCCTTCCTTCTTCCTGCCCACCCAGACATCCAGAAGGAAAATAATGAGCTAGCCTTACTCTGAATTGGCTCTCTTTTGTAAAGCTTATTGGCAAGTTGGTTTATTTAGTGTGTGGCGATGGTACATTAGCCAGGAGACTACAGTGTTGGTACAGAGTCATTGTTGGCTGCCTGCTCATCCGTTTGATTCACTCTCATGTGCTATCCATGGTGCACCACAAGGGGCGAACTAGCTCCACACTTAGAATAGCTAAAGCATTCTGCAGCAGCATCTGGGGCTTTCTCCTGCACTTGCATTTGGGCATTGCATTTGTGTAGGCCCAGCTCTGGTTGGGATCATACTTTCCCATGAAGCAATATTATTTTTTTCCAAAGAGGTGGTGCTTATTTATCTACTTGCATGTAGCATGCTTTCGAACTGCTAGATTAGTAGAAGCTGAGGCAAGTGATGGGAGCTCATTCCATCACACAATCCTAGGACTCAAACTGCCAGAGCACAGCTCTTCTCCAGCATTTTTAAGTCACTGAGCCACCACGCCATATTGACTAGTTGGTATGTAGGTATGGATAATGTCATTCAATAATGGGTGCATGTGTTGATACAGAAAAATAGCAACAAATAAATAGCAATACAAAGGGATCCTAGACTGGCACTGTGAATTAACAAGCAAAAGAAGTTAACAGGAGTTAGCTGGGAGATGTGGCAGGAACGTTTAAGGGGGAGTCCCTACAGATTTCTAATTCTGGGCTTTTGTGATGGAATCACTGACTGAAAGAGGGGGGGCCTCTAGGGGGAGTAAAAAGACATTCCAGCTTAGAATTGATTCAGTGAAAGAAACGTCTGAGGTCAACCCTTAGGTCTATATCTGCTGTTACCAAAAAGAAGGCAGATGGAGATTCTCATAATATAGGTGATCAGCAACAAAGTATCTACTTGGTTCACAAAGTGGTTCCGGTTGCATGCACTGACAGTTTTGGACTTCAGGTCTAAATATGACAATCCTAGACTAGGCCAAGTCCAAAAGTGCCAGGGAATTTCTAGAAGCCTGGCACTCTGATTAATCAGCCATCAATAGACATAGACATTAGACTATACACCAACATAGACATTAACAACATCTATAGACTATGCAAAAGAGACAATCAACCAGCCCAAAATAGAAAAAGATTCTAGCACCTCTCCACCAGTAATCAGCACTCAGATCAGCGTAGATTAACTTCAAGGTTAACTTCAGACCAACAATCAAGTAAGCAATACCCCAATGAAGAAACTGCCAAAGAGCTGTCAGTAAACAGCCCAACCAAAGAATCTCTAAGACTTCCCCCACCCACACAGACAGGCAAGACACCAGAATATAAACTGACAGCAAACACCACTCCTTACTAGCACTGAGGATGCTACCTAGTTAGGGTAATGAAACGTCTGCAAGAAAACAAGCAAGCTCAGAGAGCACCAAGAACCTCTCAGTTTTAGACTTAGGTAACGTGAGATACTGAGAAGGCAAAAAGAAGGAATAAATGTTGTTCTATTGACTGGGCCCTAAGAAGCAAAAGTGCAGATGAATGGGCAGAAACCTGACATTTTGGCCCGCAGTGTTTGTGCCATGTTCGTCTTCCCGCCTGAAAACAAACTGGCAGTAGAAGCAACTATCAATAAGGAAAGGAGACAAACAAAGGAATAAGCCTATCGGATGGAAGGAGTTAACTAGAAGATATTCTACAGTATATACCTGGAACTCAGAATCAGTTTTCAGGCCAAAGAATGCAATCTTATATTGTTAGTTTAATGTTGCTGCCTTCATAGAATGTAATGCATGATAGTTTCAGGGCAACGACTGGTAGATTTTCTGTGGTTTTCCCTTTCCCACCCAGTATCACCCATGGATAGAAGAGCCAACCCTGTATTCCTCCCCTGAATGTCTAGCTGGATGTAATCAGTGATTGAACTGTATATTTTGTATTTATTTTGCTCTTTTGTCATTCTCTGCATGCTTACTTTGACAAGAAGGTAGAGCAACCATCCACTGGATATTGCTTTGGCAAGAGATGAAGGAGATGCTCTACAGTGGAATCTTCCAGATCAATCTCCTGTTCAAAGCTAGTAAAAATATGTCTGGATAAAACATGGTGAGAAGGCTTTTCAATAAATCCTCTAGTAGGTGAAAATCGAAACCCAGAGGTGTGGACCTAGGATAGATCAGTGCGCTGTAAAAAGTGTTGCTGAAATAGGGACTGCAAAGTTGCTGAATGAAAAATCAAAAGAACAATGGCTGACATGGTGATATAAGAGGCAAAATGAAGATACTGTCAGGGTTCCAAATAGCATTCTAGCAGAAATCAGAGTCCAAGGCAAAGGGATCATCAAAGTTCCAATTTAATGCTGAAGCCATGTTGGCACATCCAGAGAGAAACCCGAATCTGACTTTTCCCAAGTTCCCACCCAATAGGAAGTTGGCACCCCTTGTCCCACACCCCCAACTGGGTCATGTTGTCCACTCATCTTCTGCCTGCGTGGCTGTTCTCCTCCCAGTTTCCGGGCAAGTGCTGGACAAAGGATGACCTTGAGGACCTAGCAAGAATGTGTTATGTCTAAAGTTGCCCTCTCATGCAATCCCCCCTCCCAGGTTCCCACAGTCTGCAGCCTTCTGTTTAATCATGTGGCAAACGATGCTCCAAGTCCGACATCGTGTGACAGATACCATGCTATAATAGGCATAATATAGATTCCTTGATGGGAATATAAAATCAATGGATACTATTAGTTCAAAAAAACCTGAAACAACAGATTCTGTGTACTGCAGTCTATGCCAGCTGCACCTTCCAAATCATTATGGTAATCTAATTAAGATACTATCAGGGCATAAATGACCAAAGTGAGGCTAACCTAGGGCAGGGAGGGTCACAGCTGGCCTACCAGCCTCAGGTGGTCATAGGCTGGTTTGCCATTGAAAAAACCTGTGCTTTTATTGAGAGTTGGGAGAAAGGCTGCCACCTGTTCTTTAGAAGGAATGACTACCTCATTCAGAACAGACCCTTTTCCCAATAAACTAGGGCCAAGAACTAACTCTCCAGAGCAGCTCCGAGTTACCCTTCAGTATATTGGCGTACATCCAGTCCATCCCCTTTACACCAACTGTCAATACCTGCATAGCCTTTCCTGATTCAGTTGGAAAGATGAGGCAGATGGGCGGTTTCTAAATGTGACAAGAAATAAAAAATTAAATCAAGGAGTGGGGGTGGGGAGAGAGAGACAGACACATAGACAGAAAGTGATTGTCATCTTGCATTACTGACTAATAGCCCAGAATCCTGGATGGCCTCTCCCAGCAATTTCATGTGCGTACAGAATCACTTGGGAGAAAGCACAGAACCCGGAGGACCATATAGCACCAGTAACATAACCTAATTATGTCCACTCCCCTGTCCCACCATTAACCTCCGTTGCCTGTCTTCCAAAAGGAAAGGAATTGCACACTGCAGAATGCCCACCATTTCCAAATTGCTAAGAAGTACAGCAGCATCTCATGACAGCTACGGCCGAGAAAGCCAAGACAACACACAAAATCGGACTCCTTCCCAATAAAGGCTGTCAGTCAGGCCACTGAGGCTGATTCAGGGACTATCTGAAGCCAGAAGGAAATGATTCTAGGCAGGGGCGGGTTGCTCACTTATTGATGCCGGTGCGCTGTGCGCGCATCTCCACGTTTCGGGCGGCCCACACTCACTACACGTGTGTGACCCCTTGTGCTATTTTGCTTCTGCGCATGCGCGGAAGCAAAATCTTGTGAGGGGAAGCAAAATCTTGCCGAAATCTCTCATGCGCGCGCACATCCCCTCGTGAGATTTTGGCGCGATTTTGCTTCCGCGCATGCGCAGAAGCAAAATCGCCCAAAAATTCTCACAAAAAGATGGCGATGCGCACGATGGACCGGCAAAGATGGCTCCGGAGTGGTCGCGTGCAAATTGCGCAATCAGCCGCTCCCTACCGGAGCTATGCACCAGATAGCTTCAGCAGGAACCCACCACTGGTTCTAGGTTCTACCTTGGCTTCTTCTAAGCACCTCAGTAGTAGACGGATATCACCTTGTTTATCCTCTCGCCCTCAAAATTATGTTTGTTACTAAGCCCTCAAGTTCAGGATGGTCGCCTTCCAAGAGATTATACTATCATCTCTTTCAAGGCTGAGGACCCAATAATTTTCAAATAGTACTTTGATCATCCCAAAAGTACTCTTCAAAAGGCAACTGGAGTTTCCTAGTTTTTTTTTTCCTTGAAAATGTTTTGCTTCTCATCCAAGAAGCTTCTTTGGTTCTGATTGAAGAACTGAAGAGAACTGAAGAAGCTTCTTGGATGAGAAGCAAAATAAATTGGTTATTCTGTATTTTTGTCTGTTGTACGCCGCCCTGAGTCCTTCGGGAGTTGGGCGGCATATAAGAATACCAAATAAAAAAAATAAATAAATAAATGAGAAGCGAAATGTTTTCAAGGAAAAAGCCCAGAAAGTCCAGTTGCCTTTTGAAAAGCATGTTTGGGACAACAATGACCTGGATGGTTGAGAATCTCCATAGACATACATCTTTGATCTGTCCCACTAGCGCTTTTGGCCAAGATCTAAAAACAGCTGGTTGGCTTGACTCCCACAATACTCCCCTTTTATTAATGGAAAAGTATATATCTTGCTCTTCTAATATCAAAACATTATTCAGGATGCTCCTTCACAGGTTCCAATGAACCACCCATAGTTGGAATGCAGACACTATTTTCCCCATCACTTAGCAGTGAGCCAGGTGATGCAAACATTTTAGAGGTAACTGTCATGAAAAGGAGGCTTCAAGAATCTTAAAAAATGTTCTCCAATATATCCTTCAAGTGTGAAATGTTATGTCTTTGGAAGCTATTTGGATAACATTTTATGGGTCCTGGAAGCCTCCTTTCCATTCCTGGGACGTTAAGTCATTTCTGAAAAATTGGGAGCCGAAATTTATTGCCATTGGTAGGCAGTCTGATTTTCATAGACCTCTGCTTTTCTAGTTGTTGACAAAGTGTTTTCTTAGCTTCCAAGGGCTTATCCTAGGAAACGTTCATCCTGGCTACTTTTGAACAGCATTATCTGTAGCTCCAGCCATTTGGACAGCATGTAGTGCAAAAGTATTTTTCGGCTTTGATGTCTTTGTCACACCATGTAGCCACTGAATAAATCAAGGCCAGTTTACATTTCTGTTCAGCTTTATTTCCATCTCATTTAACATGTGAGAGGAATGGAAATGTATTAACCTTTGAAGGAAACTCTTCTTTGACATCATGTTTGATTCAGATACTAGAGGTGCTAGTAATTATGTTCAATTGTGGAACTCTCTATCCTTGTCCTTCTGAAACTGACTGTCAACATTGGCATTATATCTGAGCAATGTTATACCTTTTCTAGCATGACATGCAGTCTGGTTCCCTTAGCGGCTTAAATGCTGAGCAAATGTTCAGCAGTACGTGTCTAGACAAGCTTCTAGACCACAGAAATCTGAAACAGCTTTGTTTTAAGGTACTCTCTAGAACCTCACTGAATTGACAGGGCACAGATTATTTGGAACCCTGCAGATATTTTGGGCTACCTTTATTTATATTGTGTTGGGGCGCTGATGGGAGTTGTAGGGGTCGAATTTTTGGTTCAAAAGCCACAGTTGATCTTTGGATGATATTTTGAGCTGCTGGCACACATTCCTAAAGCACGCAGGATAAGACAAAAATTAAATTTGATGTAAGGTAACTTTGAATGTAGCTAATCTGATTATTGTATATCATCTCTATCTCTCTATCTTTGTATTTGTATTAATAGCAATAGCACTTAAGACTTATATACCGTTTCACAGTGCTTTACAGCCCTCTCTAAGTGGTTTACAGAATCAGCATATTGCCCCCAACAATCTGGGTCCTCGTTTTACCCGCCTCATGTAGCTCTAGGGCTCTAGGGCTGCAGATTTTGGACATTTGCTTAAGATCATGGACAACGGGGGAGGAATGACAAGAGTGATTGCAGGGGGTGTAGTCATGCATATGTGCTACTTGTGTCAGTTATCCTGATGTAACTATTATGCCTAGTATGAGTATATTCCACGGTATGTCATCAGAATTTTACACTCAGTTTTAAATTGCTTTTATTAATGCGATTTTGCTGTCCAGATCTTTTATTGTCCCAATCTTTGATTGAATGAATTTGAAAAACAATGGTATTAATGTGTAATTATAGCATTTGCAAGGTTATGTTGCTACACAAATGTAAGCCAGTTTGGTCTAGCGATTAAGGCCCCAGGCAAGAAAACAGGAGACTCTGAATTCTAGTCTTGCCTTAGGCATGAAAAATTGTCTGGGTGACTTTGGGCCAGTCGTTCTCTTTCTCAGTCCAATCCACCTCACAGAGTTATTGATGTGGAGAAAAATAAGAGGAGGAAGGAATATTGGTTACTTTTGTTGTCTTCAATTACTTATAAAAATAATAGAATAGAATAGAATAGAATAGAATAGAATAGAATAGAATAGAATAGAATAGAATAGAATAGAATAGAATAGAATAACGGAGTTGGAAGGGACCCTGGAGGTCTTCTAGTCCAACCCCCTGCTTAGGCAGGAAACCCTACATCACTTCAGACAAATGGTTATCCAACATCTTCTTAAAAACTTCCAGTGTTGGAGCATTCACAATTTCTGGAGGCAAGCTGTTCCATGGATTAATTGTTCTCACTGTCAGGAAATTTCTCCTTAGTTCTAAGTTGCTTCTCTCCTTGTTTAGTGTCCACCCATTGCTTCTTGTTCTATCCTTGGGTGCTTTGGAGAATAGTTTGACTCCCTCTTCTTTGTGGCAAGTCCTGAGATACTGGAACGCTGCTATCATGTCTCCCCTAGTCCTTCTTTTCATTAAACTAGACATACCCAGTTCCTGCAACGTTCTTCATATGTTTTAGCCTCCAGTCCCCTAATCATCTTTGTTGCTCTTCTCTGCGCTCTTTCTCTTAATAAAGGTGGGAAATAAATAAAAATACAATATATAAATAATTTTGGGCATTGATGTGGTATGCTAAGGATACTATTGCCTAGGACCTTATGTACTTAAATCTAAGTCTGGTTGAACCTTTAGAAAAATCTCCTTGAGATGTTCAGCTGAACGCCATTATGAGAAAGAAGTCTAAAAAGGTCATTGCAAATAGCAGCGCAGTTACAGATAGTCCTCAACTTATGACCATTTGCAATGTCCCTAAGGTCATATGATTGCAGTTTGGGCAATTGGCAACCAGCATGTATTTACGATGGTTGCAGCATCCGGTGTGTGTGTGTGTGTGTGTGTGTGTGTGTGTGTGTGTGTGTGTGTGTGTGTGTGTGTGTGTGTGTGTGTGTGTGATCATCCCCATTTGCAACTTCCTAACTGGCTTTTCACAAACTCAAAAGTCAGTGGGGGAAGCCCGATTCACTTAACGGTCGCAGCAAAAGAGGTCATAAGGTTGGGCATAGTGATACAATGATTCGTTTAACAACTGCTTCGCTTGGAGAGGTTCCAGTCCCAATAATGGTCATACGTTAAGTATCCTTTTATATAGCACTTCATTATACTACTAATTTTTTTTCCAATTTAATACATAGATTTTATAAAAACTCTGATTTTTTTTTAATATGCTCAGCAACAGAATTCTAAAATTTGCTGCTCCAGCAGATAAGGTGGGAATATTAAGGAACTAGGTTACTAAGAAATGCTACATTAACATTAAAGTCACGCTCCAAAGAGGGACCCTGGTTACAAGTGTTTAGATTCAAAATCCCAATAAGAGGACATGAAACAAACAAATAAGCAAATCACCCAGGACACTTAATTTATTCATACTGTGATTGAGGTCATGATTTCCAGTTAATAAAATGCAAGCCAGCCTGTACTGAGCATGATCTGTATACCTATCATCTCCAAATATTCCGAATCCCAAATTCTACCATCAGAAGAAATTACAAATAAATAAGACAGATATATTTGCTTGTTCCGTATTGCCAAAGTCTTCAAAATGTGGAGAATGTGACAAGGTGAGCCGAGGTGGCGCAGCAGTTAGAGTGCAGTACTGCAGGCTACTTTAGCTGACTGTGATCAGCAGTTCAGCTGTTCAAATCTCAGTGGCTCAGGGTTGACTCAGCCTTCCATCCTTCCGAAGTAGGTAAAATGAGAACCCAGATTGTTGGGGGCAATGTAAATATACATTGCTTAATGGTGTAAACCGCTTAGAGAGTGCTTGCACTATGAGGCGGCATATAAGGCTCACAAACAAACAAACAAACAAACAAACAAACAAACAAACAAATAAATAAACAAATAAATAAATAAATAAATAAATAAAAATAAATAAATAAATAAATAAATAAATAAATAAATAGAGGTAAAAATGTTTTATAGGATGCAGAGCTGGAAAGTTAGAATGGTTGTTGACAAATAAAAGGACAGATGGGTGAAAACCTCTCTCTAGTCATGAGATTAATGTCCATGGAATTAATTTATACCAGAATCCAATTTGAAAACATTCCTAGCAATTGAAGAAGATACAATAGACGACTTTTCTGCAAATACAGGTAGTCCTCGTTTAATGACCACAATTAGCAACTTCATTGCTAAGCAATGTGGTTGCTAAATTAAAAAATATCACATGTCAGAAGCTGGCTGTGAAGTGCACAAATGTGATGACATAAACATGGGAGGTTGCAATGGTTGTAAGTGTGCGGACCTATTGTAAACTTATTTTTTCACTGCTATTGTAACTTCAAACAGTTGCTAAACAGGGAAGTGGGCAGCACATAGATTTGATAATAATAATAAAAAATTGAGAAATGCATGAGTTTGATCAAATGGATTGTATTTTTTGATATAGAGAAAACTTATGATAAATTGGCTTGAATTATGGCTAATTTTTATGCAAACGGGTTGAAAGTTGGCTGCTGAATGCAATCAGATGATACGTGCTGGAAACAAAACAGATGGAAGGAGTAAATTGAATATTAAGCAAGTTAGTACTGAACAAAGAGCAAGACAGGGATGTGTGATGTTGCTTTTGTTAGGTAATGCATTATGGAAAAATAATAAGTATTTGTGAAGGTGTTAGAATTGTATTATCAGGGACTTGGATGCATCTCCCTTTATATGCAAAATTGCAATGTTGCTATCTCAAATAATTTGCAGCAAATATTAGAGAGTTTATATGATGCAATCAGAAATATCAATCAGAAAATTAATAGGTCAAAGACCAAACTATTTGTGTTTGACAGGACAAGTAGAGTGAATGATTGCAAGTTATACATAAAGGCAAAAAATTAAATAAAAATGGGAGCAGTTAGTTGAGTTTGAATATTTTAGCATAAAGTGTCTTAAAGATGGGGGAAATACCGTATTTTTCGGAGTATAAGACGCACCGGAGTATAAGACGCACCTTAGTTTTTGGGGAGGAAAATAGGGGAAAACAATCTGCCTACCAGGTATTCATCTGGCTAGCATCCTTAGTCTGGTCAGCTTCAGCACATTATTTTATCTCCTGGTTAGGACTTAAAAAAACCTTCTTCTGAGAGTAACAATGAAAGAGCCTGCAAGCCAGTAAGAGCTGGGAAGATCGTTAGCACCTGGTTAGGGCCAGAAAACAACTTCTTTGGAGGAAGTAGAGCAATGAAAAAAAAACCTGCAAAGACTTAGGGCTGGAAAACCTTCTTCTGAGAGAGTAACAATGAAAGAGCCTGCAAGGTAAGAGCTGGGAAGATCTGTTAGCACCTAGTTAGGGCTGGAAAAAAAAAAGCTACATTCGAAGTATAAGACGCACCTGAATTTTCAGCCACTTTTAGGGAGGAAAAAGGTGCGTCTTATACTCCGAAAAATACGGTAAATAGAAAACTTTTAAAGAAGTGCAAGTATTGGTAGAAAAGCAGTGGGTGGCAGGAAATAAATGTTGAAAGAAGTAAAGTAGCTGTGTATAAGAGTGTGCCTCTGCCCATTTTATGGAAAGCAAGAATTGGATATTTCAGGAGAAAAGCTGGATGCACTGGAACAGGTTTCTTAAGAAGTCTGTGTTTGGTAGAACAAGAAGAGATAAAGTCATGAATGAAGAGCGCTGAATGTATATGCTGGAAGCCCTACATGGCTCAGGACCAGGTTACCTCCGGGACCGCATCCTACCACATTTCTCTCTACGACCAGTTAGATCCCACAGAGTGGGCCTCCTCCAGGTCCCATCAGCCAAACAATGCCGGTTGGCGGGTCCATGGGGGAGAGCCTTCTCTGTGGGAGCCCCATCTCTCTGGAACCAACTTCCACCAGAGATCCAGACCATCCCCACTATACTGGCCTTCCGCAAAGCCATAAAAACATGGCTCTTCCGGCAGGCGGGGTGAAGAAGAAGAAGATCGGATTCCCCCTGAATGAATGGTTTTTAAAATGATGTTATGTTTTAAATTGTCATGTTTTTCATTGTATTGTTCTTATTCCTATTGTACGCCGCCCTGAGTCCTACGGGATTGGGTGGCCTATAAGAACTTTAAATTAAATTAAATTAAATTAAAATATGGATTGAATGCAGAAGTAGGTGACCTGAATATTTTTGGCCTTGGATGTAGAACCCGGGTTGAATGAGGTAATAGCAAGAATGATTTAAGTATGGCATTGTGAATAGTGTTCGTGTAAACTAGATTTAATTATATGTCCTTTTTCTTCTCTCCTGCCTCCAATTTCTTTCCCTCACTTCTTTGTGTGGTTTTTCTGTGCTTTGCATAATGTTGCATACCCTCAAAAGAAATATTGTGATGGAAATGTATTCATGTATTTATCTTCCCAGTTCCTCAAATATAAGCATCATTTTTGTTTTGCTCTGTATTTTTGCCTTTGAGTCTAATTTGAGTTCTGGAGACTGCAGTTTGCTAGGTAGCATTTTCAGAAGTGTTTCTTTCATCGCTTTCTTTATAAGTTGGAGAAGGAGGGAATGGCCCAAAGTCACTCAGCTGGCTTTCATGCCTAAAACAGGACTAGAATACAGTTTTTCCCCATTCCTAATCCAGAACTTTGTCCACTCACTATGGACAAACTCACTGTGGACAAATGGCTTTCAATTCTCCTCGGCATTTAGGATAAGAAGACAGTTATTGAGTGTCTCCAGTTATAGGTTTTGTTCCGTTCTGAATGGAGGAAATCTAGTTGTAGAAACTATAAATGAAATGAAAAACGGGAAAGGAACAATAAGGAATACCTGGGATTTTATTTATGGGCAGTGTGAATGGGTAACAAGCTTATTGGAGAAACATGATGTTAACACATCTCCAGAAGAATTACTCCCCTTGTGCACCGGATGTTCCTGTAGGAGATGATTAGGCTGAGCCTGAGGGAGGGGTCAAACGCATCATCAGTTTGGAGTCATTACATCTCTGTAAGATACCTAAGTCCAGCCCCACCTGAAGTCCGTTGACTCTTATCTGGCGCCAATTTGCACTGACTGTTAGTAGATCCGATTCTTGTGTATAGGTAGCATGAAATAAACATGTAGTGCTTTTGATCTCTATCCTGGCTTTTGATTTCTTGCACCTGACAGCTCCGTAGAGACTGTTCTCCTGCTACATTTCTTCTTGACAGATCAACTGGTTCCCTATGCAGGGCAAAGCAAGTATGTCAATTCAGTTCCTTAAGGGCATCCCTCAAGTCCAAGGGAGCACAGTTCTCAACTTGATGACCGTTTCAAGCTACGACAGACTTCCCCAAGGCTACTTATGACCCAAATTTGAACTTACAACAGCCTCTCCCCCTCCGTATTTCACATGATCACATTTTGGGTGCTTGGCAACTGGCTTGCATTTACCGTATCGCCATTTTCAGTGTCCCATAGTTACGTGACTGGATTTATCACACACCCCCACCAAAACCTGCATTCATTTCCTGTTTCCGGCAGAAAACTCTCATTGCGGAAATGGATTTGCTTAGTGACCATGACCTTCGCTCAATAACCACTGGAAGAAAGGTTGTAAAATGGTAACCAGCTTAATGACTCGTGCAACTTATAATTGTAATTCCAGGCTGAATTTTGGTTGTAAGTTGAGATCTATTTGTAGAGAACAGCCTTCTTCTTGAGACAGTATAAATTTGTGGCTACCCTATTACTCCTCAAATAGGCGAAGATAAGCTTCTCAGGCCTCCTTCATCCGCTTAAAAATCCTTCTGCCCTTGGACCGGATTAGCCTAACTTTTTCACCAGACGTGAAGCTCGCTCATGGCCATCGTCCCTGAATAAATATAACCTTTCTTAAAGAAGGAAATATTAATATGCTTTTGTGTTATATGAAGACTGCGCGTGACGCTCTGAAATGCACTTGCTCAGCAGTTTCAGAGTATGAGATTGTTTTGTCCATCTCACATTCACTGGAATTGGGTTGTTTTATTTTCTGTAAGAGGTAAAGCTAAAGAGCAATCTAATCTAATTTCGTCTAGATGGAATCTGAAATCCTTTCAGTCAGATGTTTCTATTTTTGAAAGTGTTGTTTTAAATGAATAGAAACTGGTTCAATACTTCAGGCGCACTGATAACTTCCCAAGTGCTGTTACTGCAATAGGCGGTGTGGCCAAACTGGAGGAAAGGAGCAAAAGATTGAAACAGGTGGACCACCACCACCCCAATATTACATTTGTATAGTTCGGTATATCTGTATATTTTTTATTAGTTCTTATATTTAAAGCCACTGTTGTGGCCCGTCGGCTGCCAGCAGAGCTAGCTGCAGAGTCAGATGAGGAGGAGGAGGAGGAGGGAGAGCCTAGGCCAGCTTCAGATCCTTTGGAAGGCTCTGATAAGGAAACAGCATCAGAGGCAGAGCCGGGGCCTTCTGTCCTCCCCCAGGTGGAGAGGCAGCTGTCTTCGGGGCCTGAGTTGAGTGAGGGAGAGGAACACATGGGGCCCATCCCAGATGCTCGTATGCACGAAGAGGAAAAGAGAGGAGAGCAAAGGAAAGCAGTAAGCCGGCTCTTAGGGAGAGGCAGATGCAGACGATAGCCAGCCCCTCCCTGGCTGGGAAATAAATAGGAGGGGTTTGGGTAAAGTGACCAGATTTTTTTTAAGCGGGACGGGGGGCGGGCCCACCTGGGCGCCGCCATTTGTTTTGCCCTCTGTGCATGCGCAGAACGCTGCGCATGTGCAGAGGGCAAAACAACGCAAATGTCGGCGTCCAGGTGGGGGGGGAGGCGGGAGGCCTTTCCTCGCCTCCTGCCTCCCCTTCGGGAGCCGGCAGTGGCTTGGGCTGGCAAGCGACGAACGGGAGGCGGGAGGCGGGGAAAGGAGGCAGCCGGCAGCTTACCTGCGAGGCAGCGCTCTGTTATGAGCTCCAGCCATCCAAGGCTGTGGTGTCCCGGTCGCCCGCCCGGCCCCAGGGCAACGGCGGCAGCGAGGCGACCGGGGGAAGGAAGGGGAGGGGGAAGAGGAAGGGCTGTTTGCGCCGCCGGAGGGGCTGCTCGTGAGCTCAAACCAACGACGGCAGCGGCGACGGCTCCTCGTCCCTCACCCCTCCACCCACATCCCAACAGCAGCGGCGCCTCCGAGGGCGGGGCTAGGGATGGGGCAGGGGAAGGAGAGGAGGAGCAGCCCCCCTTCCCCCTCTCCCCAGCAGGCAGCCGGCTCGCTGAAATTCCGCTTTGCCCGACTTGCTTCCGGTTTTTATTTCGGTGATAGTACCTCTCTTGTGCTTCCCCTTCTAAGGTGACCAGACGTCCCGCTGTTTCGGCATTCTTTCTAAAAAAGCGTGACTTTTTGGAAAGAATGCGGGACGCGGGACACACGCTTGAAAAGCGTGTCTGTCCCGCCAAAAGCGGGACGTCTGGTCACCTTAGGTTTGGGGTTTGGGACTGGTTCGTTTCTAGTATACAGCAAGCAATTGGGATTTCTTGGCTAAACCCAGGTTTGTTGGGACTAATTACGTTTGATTTTTTGTTTATCCATGTGAATAAAAGACTGTTACTGCCCTGTTATAAAAAGGGGTTTGTTTCACTCATGAGTAAACATCTTATCACTACTTGCGAAGGCTGGGTCAGAACAGCCACCAGTTAAGGATGAACTTTATTGTAGCTATCTGTTCACCTTTTTCAGTCACTATTATAGACTTTGCTCTCTTGTTCTCTTTTGGGGATTGCTCGATTAGTCGTTTTTTGTGTATGTGTGTGTGTGTGGCTGTGTTTATCTGTCACAATGTGAATATTGCCAGTTGAGCACCTCTGCATATTTCTAGGTTTACTGTATTTTTTTCTAATCAGCAGACATGTGCCATGTATTACTGTGCATGTGTGCATTCCAGGAGTCTCCTCCTTCCTTCTTCTCCTGTGAGCCTCGCCCGAGGCAGACGTGAATTCTTAGCTGAGAAGATGTAGCTTAATAACGTTTATATTCTTTTGTTACTTTTGTACTGAAATAAATATTTTGTTAATTAGAATTGAATCTCGGTTTTATTTTCTAAGTAAGAATGACTTCAAGGAAGCAAGATCCTATATCACCTCTTTGATAGGAATAATTTCCTATCCGTCATTATCATTGGCCTCTCTATAAAGAAGAAACTTCAAATGGATTTCAAAAACCCTAAAGAGCCTTTTATTTATGCAACTTTCCTTAGAATATGTCTGGTTGCTATACAGGTAATCTTCATATAGTGACCACAATTGGGACTGGCATCTTGCTCCTTAAGTACAACAGTAACTAAGTGAAACTGCAACTATGCTTATAACCTCAGTTCTGCTTTCCTTTGCTTTACAGACCTGTTAAAATCATAAATGTGATGCTGCACAAAAGATCAGGTTCACATGTGACGGTCCAGTTGAACTGATTTATTGTCTAAAAGCTTATGTATAGGAATATTCTCAACTAACAGTTTGCACCTGCTTGGAATTACCCATATTTTTTGGAGTATAAGACGCACTGGAGTATAAGACGCACCTTAGTTTTGGGGGAGGAAAACAAGGAAAAAAGGCCTCTGCCTCCCAGCAATTTGCCAAACAGCAAACAGCAACCAATACAGATGATATACACTGTTTGCTGTGTATTTCTGTGCATGTGTGCCTGACCCATAGAAATAGCAACGAATTGGAGAAATGTACATTATGGCAGTATATTAATGCCAGAAAGTTTTCTTAAATGTAGTCACACTAACTCCTCCCAATTATTTTAATAGATCTATTCCAAACATGACTAAGCCAGGGTTTAACTTAGCTGCCTTATCTTAATACTAAACAGGACACTGTTACATTTCAGATTATACTTTTACAGATCTTTAAATTTGATGTGGCTTTCTGGAAGTATAGTTATTCTTTGCTATTTAAAAGAAGATACAATAGCACTGGTCTTCTTCAGATCAAGCATTTATTTTAAAAAGCTTCTTCATTTTGTTAAGTTGTCTAGAACAATAATAAAGCAGTCTTTAAAAAATAAGTCTAATAATTTGAACATTCTATAGACATTTATAGTTATTGACTTACCTCCTTGCAGTTTCAGCAGTCCAACGTTGCCAGGAGTCTACCTCCCAGCAATTTGCCTCCTTGCAGCTACTGTAGTTTCAGTTTCATTTTAGCACTTGGCTTGCAAGCCTCAATAAGCTGTGGGTCGGGAGGCAGATAATCACTTCCTTGTGCTAATCAGGCTCTGCGCTGTTTGCTGCAAGGAGGTAAATTGCTGGGAGGCAGAGGCCAAAGGGTGGGGGTGGCTGGGTGGGTGGGGCTACAATTGGTGTATAAGACGCACCCAAGTTTTCACCCTCTTTGGGGTAAAAAGGTGCGTCTTATACTCTGAAAAATAGGGTAGATAAGGGTCAACAAAATTTAAAGGAGGTTGGACTTAGTTTGCATGTGGCTACGTAGAGACTCTTTTACCTCCACCCTCAGGTTCTGCCACTGCTTCTCCTATGCAGGATTTGTTGCAAAATTACTTTATCATCATTGTTGTAACTGCAAACAGTTACTGTACAAGGCAGTTGCTAAATGAGGATTACCTGTACCTGGAATTCCAATTCTCTTCTAAATAACTTGGGGCAGAAGGCGTATTCATTTTAATAGTCCCTTTATTGATGTTTTATTCCTTTTAATCATAGTGCATATGTTGAGTGAGTTTTGCCCATACAGGTGACCTGGAGATATTGCAATCTAGCACAACATTGTGCTAGATTTCATTTAGATAATCAAATGCAAAACAGGATAGTCTTGGGTGTCTTTAGGGGTGTCTTGGGAGTTCCAGCACAGTTACACAGTTACAGTTACTGTGCCTGATTGAAAATACAGATGCCCAGTCTGACCTGGTATCCAAACATACTTGTTTATAGGCAAATGTTTATGTTATGCCAATTTACTTTTTTGCATGTGTGAAGCAGGGAGGGAAATAGCCTGTTTAGATAAATTCCTATTGACAATCATCACACATTTTGCTGTGCTTCTCCAAATTTCAAGCAAGTGCAGTAATAATCTTGGGTCTAAACTGCTAGTCAGCAAATATGGATGAGATTTAGCACAGAGTTTTTGAGCTTTAATGCCAAAAACGAATGCTCAGAACTGGACCTCCACATGCTGACATAAGTGCCGATCTTGGGTGTCCACCCAAATGAGATTTTTTAAAAAGTGAGAAATCATTTTAAAACACACAATAAGCCTATGCCTTATCGTTTTGCTGCAGACACAACTGGGGAAATTGAATTATAAAATAAGTCAGGACAATGAGACTTTGCCCATTAAGACTGCAGCCAATCATTCTGCCATCTCAATTAATTTTCCTTCCTTCCTTCCTTCCTTCCTTCCTTCCTTCCTTCCTTCCTTCCTTCCCTCTCTCCCTCCCTCCCTCCCTCCCCCCCTCCCTCCCTCCCATTTAATGTAGTAGAGCAGGCATTGGTCTATGGAGTGGATGCCATGATAAAGGCATTGCCAGACTCATTATGGGCTGCAGTTATTTTGTGATCTCCAAATATTTCTTATTTCTGAAAGAAAATAATCTTAGCTAATATCCTCACCCTCTCCTCCTCAACTTGCTCTATTTCTTTATTAGAACAGCTGCTCCAAGGTTGATGCTCGAACACTAGGCTGCCATATCAAAACAGTGCCCACTGTCCAACTCCTTGTATCCTCTGGGGCAGTGATGGCGAACCTATGGCACGGGTGCCACAGGTGGCACGCGGAGCCATATCTGCCGGCACGCGAGCCGTTGCCCTAGCTCAGCTCCAGCGCACATGTGCGTGCACGCCAGCTGATTTTTGGCTCGCGCGGAGGCTCTGGGAGGACAATTTTGGCCTCCGGAGGGCCTCCGGGGTGGCAGGGGTGAGTGTTTTTGCCCTCCCCAAGCTCCAAGAAAGCCTCTGGAGCCTGGGGAGGGGAAAAAACGGGCCTACTGGGCCCACTGGAAGTCAGGAAACGGGGGAGTGGGGGTGTCACGCACGCATGAACAGGGGGGTGGGGCAAGTGGGGGGCTTTGAATTATGGGTGTGGGCACACACGAGCGTGCGATAGCGCGTGCGCGCACTATTTTGGCACCCGAGGAAAAAAAGGTTCGCCATCACTGCTCTGGGGTCTACAACTCCTAACGCCGATGTTAATGAAGCAGAGCTGATACATGCATGATTGCTACTCTAGGGATGCATTAGAGACTATATGCAAGTGCCTGACTGACTTTAGTCAGGGTTAAAAGTTAACAAACACAATAGGATATTTATTTGTTTGTTTGTTTGTTTTCTCCCTTCCTTTCTAGGGGCAAGAAGTAAAGAACAGAGAAGAATGAAAGCCAGTCGTCCCAGTTTGCAGAGCATCTAAGTAATGACAAAATCTTGCAACAACAAAAAAGGAACGAAACATGGGAAAAAGCAGAGAAATTGTTCTATACCTAAAGATAAATTGATGTGTTTTGTTACTAGCGGGTGTTGTGCTAGACACCAAAGGCAGAGCTCTTTGTTTCCTCTTTTGTGTGAGAGAAAAACAAGTTTATTTCAGGCTGAAAACGTGATCAATGACATCTAATATGTGGGACCAGAGAGACAGATGCTACTTAATCTTAAATCCTAAAGAAATAGGAACTCCCCAATCAATCCTCAAGGACTCAGCAGTTCCAGAAATCCAAACTGAATTTTTGTACCAACAAAGCAAAAGTCGAAGACCTTAATCCCAGCCCATTTCATTGACTAATAAAGCTTAAAGGGCATTTTGGCAGTGAAAGCCCTTTCCTCAGCAAAAATATACGTAAGTTCTGCTTCAGAAATATCCTTCGGTTAAAGGAAGAGTGTGGTAATTTGTGGAGTCACATCAGTGTCTTAAAAATACTCCCGACATAACATATTTGTTATTACATTTCTATTGAACATAAAGCTGCAGTCAAAATCCTGGAATAAATATGCACTTTGGAATGTTTTTAATCAGGAAAAGACATGATTAAATTATAAGAAACAAATGGGCTTGGGGATGAGATATCTATTTTCACACAAAAAAGGCATATACAATACAGCTGAATGCAAGAGATATTCTTTATCAGCAGATGGGGGGATTATTAGGAGCTCTTTCTGACAGGATTCAGGCCAGAATGTAGGACTGAGATGGCACTGAGCATGCTCTGTAATGACCTCTGGCAAGAACAGAATGGGTGGTGCATCCATCCTTGCTCTTCATGACATTTCAGTGGCGTACAATACCATTGATCATGATATCCTTCTAGACAGCTTTAAGAACTAGGATTGGGCAGCACTGATGGGTGGTGTAGTCCCACAGGGCCCCAGGGGAGGGGACACAAAAGGGATTGGTGGGGTAAAGGGGGAGGGGTCGGTGCAGCACTCTCATGAGCAGACCCCGCTTGTGGGGGGAAAGAGGGGAGGGGGCTGTCCTCAAAGATCTTGGAGGGGGAGAGGTAGCCTGGGGGGGAGAGGGTGAGGGGAGACAGGGCAAGGGGGTTAGCAAGGGGAGCAGGGTGAGCTCTGGGCTTCATGGGGAGGTCGGCTAAAGGGAGCATGTCCTGGGTTGAACCCGGGGGGTGCCTGTATTTGGAGGGGGTCCTTGGGAAGGAAGGGGGGGTGAGAGGAGTGGCCAAGCCCTGATTGGAGATGCTCCCCCCCAAGATCTGGGGCTCATTGGGGAAAAGCAACCCAGGAGGCGAGGGGGGAGCTAGGGGGTCAGAGCCAAGCCCCCCCACCCACCTCCAGACCCAAATATTGGCTGAATATTGGGTTCTCCTCCTTCCTTTTGAACCTGTTTTAGTTGGTATTGATAATGAGGAGAGGTCCAGGCCACAGCCCCTACTTTGTGGGTGTGCTGCAAGGGTTGGTCCTCTCTCCTCTCTTATTTAACATCAGGCTACTGAATGAGGTGATCCAACAGTTTGGGGTGAGCTATCATCAGTATGCTTTATATCTCAACCTCAGGCTACCTGAGTGATGCCAGGGATGCGCTGTCCCAATGCCTGGAGGCTGCTGTGGGGACCTGGATGGGGCGCAATGGGCTTCAACTGAACCCATGCAATATGGAGTAGCTTTGGGTACTTGGACTTTCCAGCATCAATGTGTTTTTTTTAAAACCTTTAGTCCTGGATCAGGTGCCACTGTCCCAGATGGATCCAATCTGAGCATCTTCTTGGACTCGGGGTTCCTGTTTAGAAGAGCAAATGGCAGCAGTGGCTAGCAGGGCTTTTATGCATCCATTCCTGGACTGGGAGACTCTGTTCACAGTCATTCATGCCCATATGACCTCCCATTTGGATTACTGCAATGTGCTCTACAAAGGGCTGCCCTGGAAGAGCATTTGACAGCTTTAACGGTACGGAATGCGACTGCACAAATAGTTAATGGTGTCTGATATTGGACACATGTAGCACTATTGCTTCGTGAGTGCATTGGTTGCCAGCGTTTTTACAGGTGCTGATTGTCACCTTTAAAGCCTTTCATGGTTCGGGACTGGGTTACTTGAGGGACCATCTTCTCTCAGTTGTTTCAGCCCATCCAATCTGGTCTGGCAGGATGGGCATGTTCCAGGTCCTATCAGCTAAAGAATGTTGCTAGTGGAGACCAGGAAGTGTGCCTTTTCTGCCTGTAGTACCTGCCTTCTAGAACATTCTCTCTCCTGAGAGTAGGTTGCCTAATCTCTGTTGGCCTTTTGGAAGGACTTGAAGGCCTGGTTATCTGCTAGACGTTGGGATCCTGTGTGTGTGTGTGTGTGTGTGTGTGTGTGTGTGTGTGTGTGTGTGTGTGTGTGTGTGTGTGTGTGTTTGTGAAAGAGAAGGGCCCCATTTTTTGGTTATATTAACGTCTACAGTTATGATTTTTCTCAGCTGCTATATATATTATATTTTGTATTGTGATGTCTTTGTTTGTAACTGATTTTATGATTGTTCATCATCCAGGGTTTGAAATGAATGGCCATAGCAATGTAATAAACAAAGAAATAAATAATAAACCATGGACCCTCCTTATAACTACCTTTCTTTCTTTCTTTGCTTGTTTATTAAATGTATTTTCATTGCATTGTGATTGGGAAGATTGTTCTAGTTCAAAGTTTTTTTATTGCAAGATTAAGGCAATTAGCATGAATCGATAGTTGTATCCACAAATTGGAATAATATGAAAAAGAGCAACTTTTCAGGTGGCATAAACTAGTGATCTCTCTTCCATGTTGAAGGGAACCTGTCCAGGATAATACATCTCTTTAAGTTTAAATACTCTATATTATGAGAATAGGGGCTTATACCAACTGTCAAGCTTTATGTAGCTGGGCAAAATCAAGAAAACAAGAACATAAATTTCTGTATGCTGTATTTTATATACTGGTTATAAAGGTACTTCGATTATTCAGAATGCTCAAGGTCAACAGCTCAGGATGTCATTGAGAACATATTGTATCTCATGGGGATGGGGAAAAGATGTAGGAGAAAAGCAGGCGGAGCTGGAAAGTGGAGTTAAATGTATTATTATCTTAGAGTCCTTGCATTGCCACAAGCGATCCAAGTCCAGCCCGCCTTGAATTCGTTGGCCCTTATCTAATGTCAATTTAGTACTGACTGTTAGTTGATTACTTTTGTGTGCATAGGCTTGAATAAATCTTTTGTGCTGCAACTTAACATATAGTTCCAATCCTTTGTGCCTGATAGAGGATTTATAAATAAGGCCATCAATTAAGAAGCCAGAAAGAAAAAAGAAGATAGAAATTTTTCCAGTGATACAACCATAGCTGAAATATCGGAAAGTAGTAAATATGAGAATCATTTTTCAACACAAAAGGAAAACAATGCATTGTAGTAACTCCTTTTCATTTCATGGGGATTCCCCATTTTTTAAAAAGTCTGATGTCAGAGCATTTTTTTCACTGATTCAAATTTCCAGCTTACATTTCCATGTGTGAAAATGTATGATTTATAGACATGTTCAGAACAAATTTTACATCTCGAACATCTACCCCAACATATTGTCCATATTTAAATGTCAAAATCAAGACAACTCCATTTTTCAAGAAGCTGTTTTTATTAATTCCATACAAAGATGTGGCTCTCATGGATGCTCCTTTATTCGTAGCAATCCTATCAAGTTAGCATCCTCAGAAATTATTTTGGATCTCACAAAGAAATGATGGCATTTGATAGTATATTGTTACATTTCTTCACTGTTAAGTATGGAATTATAATTACTTTTGGTGATCTAATTGGTGGCTAATGACCAAATGCTAACAGCACCCTTTGGGGAGGGGAATATCAATTATAGTTACCTTAGCTTAAAACCTTCATTTACTTTAAATAGTTCAAACAAATCCATCAATTTTTCCGATTGCGCGTTCACTAAACTCTGTCTATGTTTGGCTTTTCTCCACAACCTTGTTTCTTTTCGGTACATAAAACAAAAACCCTTCCCCATTTAGAGGAAGGACTGGTAGTGAAATGTATCTTGTTCAATAATGACAGAGCAACTATTTCAAAACCTCTCCTTCCATTCTCTAATGGAATTTACTGGCATGCCAGATAATATATAGAAACAAAATGAAGATAGCTGAAAAACCTTTCTTCTTAAGGAAATTGTTTTGATTAGCATTTCTGAGAGTATACTGAACTTTTCAGACTACTTCTCTGTTTTACATTTATTTCTTTTTTCTGCAGATGCCTCTGTGAGATCAGGTTTCAAAATTGCTTTCTCCTTCCTTAACAAAAATGCAAACTGAACAGAAAGGGGGTAGAATAATACAAGAACAATCTTCAGAAACCAAACCTAGTTTCAGTTCAGATCTTCTGAAATAGGAATTAGAACTCATTTGCTGTTTCTCTTCTCATAGTATGTGCTAAATGACCATTTGCTGAATGACTATTAGAAGTTACAACGAACTTACAACCTATCCTAGAAGTTACAACTGCCCCCCCCACACACACACACTCCTGCCATTATGTTTTCTGAAAACAGTTTTTAACACTAGGAGCAAGAACAATAGCTGATAAATTCAGGGCTGAAACACATTTTTTCTACACTTTCAGTGCTAAATTTGCTATTTGCCTTGGGGCAAAATGAGATATAAAAAAAAAGAGAGCAAAGAGAGAGAGAAGGCGCAAGAGGGAAAGTACAGAGAGAGACGAGGAACACTGAGGACTGAGTAATATGTAAAAAGGATAATGGAAGAGGAAATTAAGCTGGTTTCTATAAACATAAATGGACTAAACTCACAAATCAAATGAAGACAGGTCTTTACAAGACTTCAAAAATTAAAAATAGATATAGTATGTATACAGGAGGTACACATTACACAACAACAAAATAATTTATTAGAAAACCCAAAACTCAGCAAACTATTTACATCACTATCCCAACAAAAGAAAAGAGTAGTGGTAGCTTATATTAAAGAGAAATTAGAACCGAGACAAATATACAAAGATGATGAAAGGAGAACCCTGATGATAGAGATAGAAGTCCAACAGAAAAAAATACTACTCGTCACAATATATGCCCCAAATAATAATCAAAACGAATTCTATAGAAATATACACAAAATATTAATAGAATTAGATTATGAAAACATTAGTTTAATAGGAGATTTTAATGCAGTTCCAGACAGTAAAAAAGATTACACGAGTAACAAAAAAAAAACAAAGAAAAGAACTTTGCCCGAGTCATTCAATGAAATGGTTCAGGAATTAGTGATGGAAGACGCTTGGAGAGAATTAAATAAAGGGAAAAGCACATATTATTCTCCATAGTGGGTGGAGCTAGCCTCCAAGAATGGGATGATCCAATCCATCAGCCAATCAGGACTGAGTCTGACTCTATAAAAACTGTCCTCCTGATGGACTCCCCCTCTTTCGACTCAGTCCTAGGTCAAGGATTTGTGTCACCCCAACCTTGCAGGTTACGTCAACTACCTTTGTCTACCTTATCTTCGCTCAACTTCCATCTGTGAGTGCTTCCCTTCCTCCCCTTCGCCTTTATCTGGCTCAGTGGGGGGGGGTTGCGAGTGCGGCCTAAGGCCCCAGTGACAGCCTACAGGCCATCTGTCAGTGTGCCACGCTGTCTGAGGAGTTCTATAAGCAGCCTGGCCACCAACATCCGGGACATAAGTCACAGAAGTCCAGGATTGATTTGGCATGGATGACATCTGGTTTGAGGAAAGATCTGGAGGAAGTAGAAATTATGACAAATAGCTGGGCGGATCACAGCCCAAACAAGGTAATATGGAAGGGTCACAAAACAAAACAAAGATGGACAATGAATCAGGAAATATTGAAGGAAAAGGAATTCATACAGAAGGTGGAGAAAGAATTGAAAATATTTTTTGAAATAAATGTAAAAGAAGACACTTCACTTCAAAATTTATGGGATACCACTAAAACCTACATTCAAGGTTTTACCATAGCATATACAGCCAAAAGAAATAAGAAAAGGAAATTAGAACAAGAACTAATACAAGATGAACTCAAAAAACCTGAAGCGGATCTGCAGAGTGACCCCCAAAATGTAAAAATCAAGAAAAGAGGGGACATAATTAAACATAAATTTAATTCGACTACGCAAGAAGAATTAGCGCAAAAGTTGAAAATGGCAAAGCAAATTTATTTTGAACATGCCAACAAACCTGGGCGGTAGTTAGCTTACAAGCTAAAAAAAAGAAAAAGACAAAAGAACAATAACTCAATTACAGGATGAAGAGGGAAATAAGCAGGGAAATAAGGGGGATGGTGGTCCTGTTCCAAAGCAAAACAATACTGGCAAAGGATAAAGAAATGGATTGAAGAAATAACAAAACAACATATAGAAATGAAACCGGAATTATTTTTGTTAGGGATATTCAGAGGAAATCAGGATAAAAAGACGCAATATCTAATTTTACATATTATCATAGCAGCAAGAATAATATTCGCACAGAATTGGAAGAACAATAACATACCAACAGAAGATTGTGTGATCAAAAAAATCTTAGAGTGTGCAGAGATGGATAGGCTTACCAAAGCCATGAGTGATGAAGAAGAATAAGAATATTATAAGATATAGGATGATTGGTATTAATGGTTAAATAATAGATCTATAGGTTAGAAATGACGAAATTTAAGAAGGTATAATGGTAAGAATGTAGTAAGAAAAGGTGCTAAATAATAGTAAAAATGAAATATCCTTGTATTAAAACAGTACTATTGTAAAATTGTCATATTAGTAAGAAAAATATTATTGTTTAATATAAAAAGAAAATTATGTAAGGATGGATTTACATGTTTATATGTTTATATTATATGTATATATTATATGTTTATTATAGGTTGAAAAGAGGGACAAACGAATAAGAAATGGATGTAAATGAATATGGGATAACTGTCTAATAAGCAGATTGTAAAAATATTTTTTAACAAAAAACGTTTAATAAAAATTATATATTAAAAACCTTGGTTCTTTTGTACATGATCATTTATAGTCATCAATTAGCTGCTCCATTGGGTTATTCATTATACACACCTATAAATTTCTGCTACAAATTAGGGATCACTTATTAGCCCTGAAAAGCATCAGAGAGTCAAGTACTTTTGCCATACAATGATGCTGCTGAGATTAAATCAACTGCACCATTGTGGGGCTGCTTTGCAAGAAGCGGACAAAATTCCATAAAATTCTCTGTTACAGTTCAATACTTCTTATATGTAGAGCATTTAGCTGGATTAATCTACACAAGCTAGGTTCACACATCACTTAAAACTGTAAATTATGATTTCCCACAATAGCAGAGATCACATAATACAACCAAATAAACTATATTATGACTTTCCATTTGTAAAATAAGAGTTATATATATATATATATATATATATATATATATATATATATATATATATATATATATATATATATATATATATATATATATATATATATATATATATATATATATATATATATATATATATATATAAAAATAAGCGGGACTGAACAGCAACTTTGAGTTTATTTTATTTTATTTTATTTTATTTTATTATTTATTTTATTATTTATTTTATTATTTATTTATTTATTTTATTTTGTCAACCATGTATAAGGTAACAGATATAAGTATAAACATGGTTATGAGTACAGGAAATGAATACGAATAAATGGGGGACAGTAGGACAGGGACGGTAGGCACATTGGTGCGCTTATGCTCGCCCCTTACAGACCTCTTAGGAATGGGTGAAGTCAACAGTAGACAGTCTAAGGTTGAAGTTATGGGGGTTTGGAGATGAAACCACAGAGTCAGGTAGTGCATTCCTGGCATTGAGCACTCTGTTGCTGAAGTTGTATTGAGTTTGGAGATGTTTACCTTAAGTTTGAATCTATTGTGTGCTCGTGTATTGTTGCGGTTGAAGCTGAAGTTGTCATTGACAGGTAGGACATTGTAGCAGATAATTTTGTGTACTACGCTTAGGTCAGACTGAAGGCGGCGTAGTTCTAAGTTGTCTAAGCCCAAAATTTCAAGCCTGGTGGCATAAGGTATTCTGTTGCGAGCAGAGGAGTGGAGGACTCTTCGCATGAAATATCTTTGGACTCTCTCAATTGTATTAATGTCCGATATGCAGTGTGGATTCCAGACAGATGAGCTGTATTCGAGAATTGGTCTAGCAAATGTTTTGTATGCTTTAGTTAGCAGTACAGTATTATCAGAGAAGAAGGTACGCAAGATTAGGTTAACAACTCTTAATGCCTTTTTGGCAATGTTGTTACAGTGAGCGCTGGCACTTAGATCTTTAGAGATAAGTACTCCAAGGTCCTTGACAGAGTGAGGGTTGTCTACGAGGTCATATCCGCCTAGCTTGTATTTTGTGTTCTGGTTTTTTTTGCCAATGTGTAAGACAGAGCATTTGTTGGTTGAGATTTGGAGTTGCTAATTGTTTGACCATTCTGACACATAGTCAAGGTCTTTTTGTAGGGCAGCAGCGTTGGTGGTGTTGAATAGTTTTACATCATCAGCGAAGAGAACGCAGTTGCTTATAATATAATCACAAAGGTCATTTATGTAAAGTATAAAGAGTGTGGGTCCTAAAATTCTGCCTTGGGGGACACCGCTGTTAACAGGTGCAGGGTTTGATAGGGCGTTCCCTATATTTACTACTTGTTGTCTGTTTGACAGGAATGCAGCTATGCAGGGATCCGGAAATGCCATAAGATTTTAGTTTTAGAAGTAGTTTGTCGTGTACCATTGAATCAAAGGCTTTACAGAAGTCTATGTAAATTGCATCTATTGCTTTGCCCTGGTCGAGTTGTGTAGTCCATATGTTTTTGCAGTGTAGGAGTTGCAGATTACAGGATAACTTTTTTCTGAAACCAAATTGTTTGTTAGAGGGTAGGTTGTTTGTCTCTAAGTGGAGGGTAATGGATTGGTTTATGACTGATTCCATGACTTTGCAGGTGAGTTAAAGGGTTATCTAACATAAGAACTGCCAACTCCATTCAGACAGAATTATGCTACAGTATATATAGAATATAATAATAGTATAGTATAGTATAGTATAGTATAGTATAGTATAGTATAGTATTGTATTGTATTGTATTGTATTGTATTGTATTGTATTGTATTATATTAATTATATTATATTATATTATATTATATTATATTATATTATATTATATTATATTATATTATATTATATTATATTATATTATATTATATTATATTATATTATATTATATTATATTATATTATATTATATTATATCTTGGAATATAATGTAGCAGAACTACATTATATTGCTGATGAGCAATTGAAACCAATCCCATGCTGATATCAGCTGTTCAAATCTCACCGGCTCAGGGTTGACTCAGCCTTCCATCCTTCCGAAGTAGGTAAAATGAGGACCCAGATTGTTAAGGGCAACATAAAAATATACATTGCTTACTAGTGTAAACCGCTTAGAGAGTGCTTGCACTATGAGGCGGTGTATAAATAAATAAATAAATAAATAAATAAATAAATAAATAAATAAATAAATAAATAAATAAATAAATAAATAAATAAATAAATAAATAAATAAATAAATAAATAAATAAATAAATAAATAAATAAATAAACCAGGAATTTTAAATTCTTTAGACTTGGTATGAGGGTGAACTTGATGTCCAGAATCACAAGTGACTGTATAGCTGACTTTTGTGTGTGAGTATGAAAAATAGGGGACTCTTTATGTGTAACATTTTCAAAAGAAAACAATTTTAGCTTTCCTTTTTTTATACACACCTCTGTGTGCCAAGTAATAAACGAGCACATTAACCAAACCAAACCAAGAAAAAAAAAGCAGAAAAAATTAGGCACTGAGGCATGAAATTAAGATGATTTATGTCAGACATAACAAAGAAATGAAATTTCAAGAACATTATTTCCACAGGGAGCAATTACATTGATTAGATTAAGGCCCAAAAGGAGTTCACACTGTTAGTTAGCCATCCATTTACAGACCGTTGCAATACAAAAGATTAAATTCTATACAAAATATACAATAATACAGAGCCATCGAATAGAACAATCAAATAAAAGCAAAAATTGCAGACTACAGGAACCATTTGCACGTCAATTTGAGATAGAAACAACATAGTCTCATCCCCAACAGCCTGTGCCTGTCTTCAACAGGGAAGGGACACAGGGCAGAAAACATCCTGCAGCCAAGAAGGTTCCACACACATTTGCACTACTCAGGTGACCCTGAGGACGCAGATAAACCTCCAAGTGGCCTCAATGACTCTCTAAAAGAATGCAAATGACTAGATGTCTACAAGGAATATAAATCCTTCTATTCCCCACCATCAAGTCAGAGCTGAAGAAGTTTCTTGGATGAGAAGCGAAATGTCTTCAAAGAAAACAAGGAAGTCCAGTTGCCTCCTGAAAAAGCACCTTTGGGACAACCATGACCTGGATGACTGAGAATCTCCATAGAACTTTGTAACTGGATAAAAATGCCAAATCCATCCGGTTGACTAAGCGATCAACCATAATAATATACCGTAGTAATAATAAAATAAACAGTTCTTAAAGTATTTTACATAGAGAAAAAAAGTAAAAAAGTTCATCTTTAAAGGTTAACTGAACATAGTGTTGAAGATGATGGGCCTGTTGTTGGAAAAAAAATGGACCTTGTGCTGGAAAGTCAGGCCTTGATTCAGCTGCTCGGGAGAGACGGTTATTACTGGAATCAATTTCTTGAAGTAGGCATCAAGGTAGGTTTGCACATAGCTTTTTCTCATTGTAAATAACCTCGTAGCAGCTGAGGCTCTTTGTAACTGTATGGAAAAACTGGGTGAACCTATTATGATCTTGATCCTCTAACTTGTTTCAATGAGATGAAAGGCTTCAGCTAACTCTTTTGTCAACACCTTTTTTGTTTCTGGAGTTTGTAGGTCCCAGTCTTCTTCCTCAAATATTATCATCTGCTGGTCTACTTCTGTAAGGCCTTCATTGATCAGTTCTTTAGCACAGTAATCAAATAACTGTATAACATCCTTTCCACTTATGTCTAACTGCAGTTGATTACCAATATGAACCCCAGTTTGCTGACTTCTGCAATGTTGTCAGCTGTATACTCCTGAAAAGCAGGCATGACTGGGAGCACAATTTATTCTACACTCTTTTCACATTTGACTGTTTTACTTCAATCCAAGAATCAGTAATATTTTTGATGGCATCATAGATATTATAATTCCTCCAGAACCTGACAGTTAGAACAATAAATCAGTGGAACAGCTTGCCTCCAGAACTTGTGAATGCTCCAACACTAGACTTTTTAAAGAAGATGTTGGATAACCATCTGTCTGAAGCAGTGTAGGGTTTCCTGCGTAAGCAGGGGGTTGGACTAGAAGACCTCCAAGGTCCCTTCCAACTCTGTTATTATTATTATTACTTCCTTAAATTCATCACATTATCTTGGGTAGTTCTGATTGTTGTGAAAATGTTTGCTGTAAATAATGGGCCTTAAAGGAGGCTATGTCTCCCTGATCCATTGGCTGAAGTAGCAATGTGGTGTTGCTCTGTGTATGCGTGTGCGTGTGTGTGCGTGTGTGTGTAAGTGTGTGCACGCACACACACAAAATACCACATTTCATGTTGAGTGACTGGCGTCTAAACTGTCCAGGTGCGGTGTCAAACGTAAGGAGATTCTTGAAAGGAATTTGCCAAGCAATAACATTCAGTAGCAGGTTTGACAAAATGGTTTAACAACCGATCTTGAAAAAATGGCAGTTGTAACCCAAGCCTTTGGATTTGCCTTCCAAATAATCAGAAGGGATGCTTTACTGGTATGACAAAGTGTCCTTGGATTTAGGGAGTGATAATGTCACGTAGTGAATATTGTCAGTTGCATGTCTATGCAGGGTGATGCATCCCTATCCTAATATTATGGTACATTCCAATACAAGCAGGACACGTGATGTGATCTTCTGCGCATGTGTGCATTCCTGATTCTCCATTATACACTTCTGTCTTTGACTCTGGCCGGAACGGTCAAGATTTATTAGCAAGATGTAACTATTCATGATTTATTGTTTTTGTACCGAAATAAATATTTTCTATTAGACTTTTAATCTCGACTTTATTTCTAAATGTCTGAATTCCAAGAAAAGATCCACATCGCCTCTATGAGATTTATTCTCACCTTTAACAGATAAACATATGTTACTCCAAGTAATTATGTTAGCCTATCCTGTGCTACTTTATTCCCTGCTGCACTTTCCCCCTCTTTCAAAATATAAGTCTTGTCGGGTATTTTTTCTCAAAATAAGCCAGTCTTCTCTACGTGAAACATCTGGTACGGCAAATAACCTCCCTCCTCAATAATCATTTCAAACATGTCAGGGAAATCATCACACCCAGCACTTTCATCAGCACTTGCTGTTTCACCTTGCACTTTAATGTTATGTAAATTTGCCCTCACTTTGAAGCAATTGAACTAACCCCTACTCACTACAAATTCTTCAACACAATTACTTCACTTGCTGCACGTGCCGCTTTTAAATAATTGGAAAGGCTTCAAGCCTTTTCTTGAATATAAAGTAAGGCTACTAGGCATATTACTCTGATTTTGATGGTCTAATCCGGGTGTCGGCAACCCCCGGCTCCAGAGCTGCATGTGGCTCTTTCGTCCCACTGCTGTGGCTCCCTGTCAGCTGAACCCACCACTTGCTGGCCCCGCCCCATGTCCTCCCCTCCCAGTCACTCCTTGCCTGAGAAGGTAAGGGCGGCGGCAGCGGATGAAGACTCGCTCCATATTCCAGAGCGGGTCAGAAGCACCCCTGTACTTGCCTCTTCTTCCGCCCCTTGTTGGTGCTGCGCACACCTCAGTCGCTCGGGGAGATGTGTGACTTTCTCTCCTCCCTGAGATACCGGCCCGGCCCGGCTGCAGCCGATGATCCGCATCATAATGGGCTCCAGGAGGAGGAGGGGATGCCATCTCCCCCATTGTGAAGCACCCTAAATTTAAGTCTGCTGCGCAAGGCGCTGCGAGAACAGCGAGCAGGCCATGGAGGCTGCGAGAGCAGTGGAGTCAGCCACAGCTGGGCCAGGCCAGTGCTCCCGACTTGTGACTTTCTCTCTGCCCCGAGACACTGGCCTGGCCTGGCTAATCTGTTCTGACAGATTAACAGAGTTGGAAGGGACCTTGTAGGTCATCTAGTCCAACCCCCTGCTCAAGCAGGAGTCCCTACACCATTTCTGACAAATGGCAGTCCAATCTCTTCTTGAAAGTCTCAAGTGATGAAGCTCCCATAACTTCCGAAGGCGAGCTGTTCCATTGGTTTATTGTTCTCACTGTCAGAAAGTTCCTCCTTATTTCCAGGTTGAATCTCTCCTTGATCAGTTTCCATCCTTTATTCCTTGTCTGTCCTTCATGTGCTTTGGGTAATAGCTTGACCCCCTCCTCTCTGTGGCAGCCCCTCAAATATTGGAACACTGCTATCATGCCTCCTCTGGTCCTTCTCTTTGCTAGACTATCCATGCCCAGTTGGACTAGATGACCTACAATATCCCTTCCAACTCTGTTAATCTGAGCTCAGTTATTTCTATCCAATTATGGCATCCGTACAACAATCTTCAATACTGTAGCCGGACATCCATGTATGGAGAAGCCCATGAACATGCAAACCTAAACAACTGCTTTTGGAGGACAGTGTACTTACTGTAGTGAAGTTTACTGAAGTCCTATTTTCTGATGCTGTAACTTATTGTCTGACTGTGTATAATTTTCTACAACCTCTGTAATCACATAGCAGAAAGAACTATACTTTTTTTTAAAAAAAACTGACACAGCATACAGTAATTGTTATTTTTCCTATAACAACAGCAAATGTTTCTTGGTTAGAAGACTCTGCCATTATATTTTCAATTTCTTTTGGGCATAAATTTGCTATTCTGCACCCTCTTTTTCTCTGATAGTATTCTAATAATTCTGCCTGGATGATGTCTGTAAAATAAGTAGAGTAGCAACACAATTCTTTTCAGGCCTACTCAGTGTAGATCCATCTTAGTTTGGTTGGGTTTGTTCCAAGGAAGTACATACAATGTTTGTTAGGATAGCCTATTTTTCGTTAACAGCAGACTTCACACATTAAATAACTTAAATTTTCATTTACTTTATACACAAACATTCTTTTTTCTCTTTAAATATTTTTCTTTCTTGGGTATATGGATAAAATTTCTTTTCATTACTTTTCTGCCATGCTTAGATTCTCTCCTCCTCTCCCTTCTCGTTCGAAGCCTCTTGTCAGTAGAACTGCTGCTCTGAATTCCCCTACTGATTACTGCCTATCATGTACCGTATTTTTCGGAGTATAAGACGCACCTTTTTCCTCCCTAAAAGTGGCTGAAAATTTGGGTGCGTCTTATACTCCGAATGTAGCTTTTCCGAAACTTTTTTTCCCAGCCCTAACTAGGTGCTAACGATCTTCCCAGCTCTTACCTTGCAGGCTTTTTCATTGTTACTCTCTCCGAAGAATGTTTTCCCAGCCCTAAGTCTTTGCAGGTTTTTTTTTCATTGCTCTACTTGCTCCAAAGAAGTTTTTTTCCAGCCCTAACCAGGTGCTAACGATCTTCCCAGCTCTTACTGGCTTGCAGGCTCTTTCATTGTTACTCTCTCAGAAGAAGGTTTTTTAAAGTCCTAACCAGGGGATAAAATAATGTGCTGAAGCTGACCAGACTAAGGACGCTAGCCAGATGAATACCTGGTAGGCAGATTCCCCCCCCCCCTATTTTCCTCCCCAAAAACTAAGGTGCGTCTTATACTCCGGTGCATCTTATACTCCGAAAAATATGGTAAATGTTTAGCATTTGTGGGGGGGGGAGGTTGAACTTAAAGCACGTGGCTTCTTCTTTCCTCTGATAAATTTCATTCATGAGGTTTCCTCCATGACTGGTTTGTAATAGTGACCTTCTGATTCACTTACTGTGATCTGCTGAGATTATATCTTGGTGAAATGGGCAGAATGTGCTATTCCTATAGTCACTGTACTATGTTTTTTATTTTTTTTATAATTATCTTAGCTTGCCATTCATATCTTCACTTCTATTCATGTGCTCTCAAGTGATATATTTCCAAGGCCAGAATGAAAATAAATCTTAGTCTAATCTCTCCAGTAATTCCCATCCATCATTTTTATAGCCCAGGTTCAGAATTAATTTATTTTCAATATGCTTCTGCTGCTGCTGTTGGTTATTTTGGTTCTAGATTTCTACAGAATGCCTTTCAAAAACTCTTGCCCTTATCACATCAGAATAAGTATCCAAGTTTTGAATAGATATGAAATGATAGCAATGACTTCCTAAGGCTTTTGAATTTTAAAAGCAGCATTGTATGGAGCTGCAGATTTAAATGTTATGAAGATGACCTTTTTATCTTGCCCTTATTCCAAAACTGGCACACATAGTTCCATCTCTCATTTTATTTAAATGAGTGTATGAAATAGCTTCAATAAGATAATCTTTCTCAAGCTGGCGCACTTCAAAAATGTTGGATTTCAACTCCCAAAATTCCCAGTTTGTACAACCATTGAGATTATGGAACTCAGAGTCCAATGTGGCTGAAAAGTGCAGGATGAGAGAGGTTAAGCTAAGAGAGGGGTGTCAAACTCAAGGCCCGGGAACTGGATCCGGCCCACGGGGTGTTTAGATCTGGCCCACGGGGCTGCCCTGGAAACAGTGAAGGACCAGACCATGGTGCCTCTGCCAGTGAAAACAGAACTGCTGCGCAGCCCTCCCAAGCTCCATTTTTGCGGGCAGAGGGTTGCAGGACGCCGTCACAGTCAAAAACCGAGCTCATGAGACCGTTTTCTCTGGCAGAGTGCTCGGGCCACCACAGGCGTCCCCAACACGAGTGACGCTGTTTGGCCATGTGGCCATGCCCACCCTGTCCACACTTACCCCGGCCCCCTAAGGTCAAACACAACCCTGATGTGCAGGGGCGGGTTGCTTGCTCGTGCTACCGGTGCGCTGCGCGCGCATCGCCATGTTTTGGCGTGCGCCCCCTCACACGATTTTGCTTCCTGCGCATGCGCGGAAGCAAAATCTCATGAGGGGACGCATGTGTGCACATGATTTTGGTGCTTTTTTTGCTTCTGCGCATGCAGAAGCAAAAGAGAGAGATTTTATCACCAAAATCTCTCTCTTTCACGCGCCCCCTCGCAAGATTTTACTTCCGCACATGCGCAGGAAGCAAAATCAGCCCAAAAATTCTCAAAAAAGATGGCGCCGCGCGACAGACTGGTGAAGACGGCACCAGAGCTGTCGCACGCAAATAGCGCCATCTGCTGGCCGCTACCGGTGCAGTAGAGTCGACCGCACTGGTAGGAACCCACCACTGCTGATGCGGCGCTCAATGAAATCGAGTTTGACACCCCTGAGCTAAGAGATTTTGAGTGGACCATGGTCACTTGGTGAGCTTTACAGTATAGCTGACAGGAAAGCTAATGCTCTAATCATTATAAGCTCACTGATAACATGTCTGTTAAAAATCGAACATAACCTATAACCCATAAGCTATAAATGTCATGTATATATTAATTACCCAGCACTATCAAAACTGAGCAACATTATTTTTCTTTGCAGTTCTCCCTAAGTCTATAATTTTATTAATGAATTTTCTGCGTTGGCTGGAGAGTTGAACTTTATGTCCTTTGAAAAATCTTCCAGCTGTCATAGTTTACAGTTTTATTTAGAAAAGTCACATAGCACATAATAATAAAGTTGGATATGAAAACATTACTCATTGTCTGCCGTAGCATTCCCTGAGATACTTTCATGAAAGCAAAGAAGGAACACAATTCACATTGTTGTAAAAAAACACTCTTCTATTTTTAAAATTGTACATTAGCACTAGGTATCACTTTGGCAGTGCTGATCATAATGGTTTAGGGTGGCAAATGGCCTCACCCCAATAAGCCAGATTTGTTTCTCTGTTTAAGAATGCAGAATAAGAATGCATAAATGTTATCTGAATGGATATACTTAGGTATGAATGTAACTTTAAGCCAGGAAGATTGAATGATATTGGACTTTTTATCAGACATTAAAAGGAAATGTAAGCACACATAATGGAAGCAGAACCTGAAGATGGATGCAGAAGAAGGGATCAGAGCATAAACCATCCAAACCAGGATTATATTAACAGCAATGAACAATGCAGATATTAAATGGCATTGTAAAGGAGTTAATTCTAAACCTTTCCAAGCATTGTATCTTATTCTAAATAGCAATAGCAATAGCACTTAGACTTATATACAGCTTCATAGTGCTTTACAGCCCTCTCTAAGCGGTTTACAGAGTTCAGCATATTGCCCCCAACAATCTGGGTCCTCATTTTACCGACCTCAGAAGGATGGAAGGCTGAGTCAACCTTGAGCCGGTGAGATTGGAACAGCTGAACTGCTGAACTGCAGTGCTGCACTTTAACCACTGCGCCACCTCGGCTCTCTACACAACATTAGAATGGTTCAAAGTGAATTTAAACACAAGTAAGCTTATAACCAGATATTTCTGCTTGTAATGTTTCCCAGTATAAAGTGAATGCCATGGAGGTGGGGTAGGAAACCACGCAACCCCTTATATGCCCATGTTCTTAATGGATCTGTTCCAGTGGTGGGTTCCTACCGGTGCTGTCCACTCTACCGCACCGGTAACGGCCGGCTGATGACGTAATTTGCGCACGACACCGATCCGTCGTCTTCACCAGTCTGTTGCGCGTCACCATCTTTTTTTCAGAATTTTTGGGCTTTTTTGTTTCCTGCGCATGCGCGGAAGCAAAAACTCGCGAGGGGATGCACACCCGTGTGAGATTTCAGCAATTTTTTGCTTCCGCGCATGCGTGGAAGCAAAAAAAATCGCCGAAATCACGTGCACACGCATGCGTCCCCTGAGATTTTGCTTCCACGCATGCGCAGAAGCAAAATTGCACAAGGGGCGCACGTGCATAGCATGCACGCGCATAAGACGTGGAGATGCACGTGCAGTGCACCGGTAGCAACTTCAAGAGCAACCCGCCCCTGATCTGTTCCAGAGTGTTTTCTTGGCCAGCATAAATTTAACTTTCCATTCAAGGTTTGGCTATGTACGAGGACGATCTGTATATTATTGCATTCAGTAAACTGTCAGAGAAATTTATTTGACCTGTAACTCTTGAACTTAACAGGCTACAACTACCAGCTATTTTGCATTTCTCCATGCTTGTCCAGTGACTACAGTAAAAAATAGATATGGCAAAGCTAAACATCTGTACAGTAAGCTTATAAGTTAGCCCCTATACTCCCCCCCCCCGTTATTCAAAGATAGAATAGCAAACTAGAGAAAGTTGGAAGCAAGCAGTGGTTCAGAGAATGTACAAGCTGCCTTAGATAATTTAGCTGAGCCTCCCTCAAGATCTGTGCTGAGGAGAGAATGAAAAGAGCAGACTATGAACCCTGTGCCTACTCCAGACATTGCAGAACCAAGAACTTTCCTTTGTAGTTATATACTGCAAGCAACATTTCTCAGATAGCTGCAAATAACCAATCTCTTTGCCTAGCTCTCCACCCCCATCAACTCTTTTGGACCATTCTTGGAATGATTTTCTAGATCACACCAGCATATTGCATGCATCATTCCCTGGATCAAAGACTGCCTTGTTGCTTTGTTAGCTTTTTAATCTTATTTTTTCTGCTTGTCATTTCAGAATTCAAATAAGTCACTGTTTTTATAGAACAGGAGTGGTTTTTTTTTAAAAAAATAATATTTTTACAACAGTTTGAAGAAAATCAGTTTGGGAGGGAACTTAATCAGGAAACAAAACTTCTCTTCCATTCTGCTAAATTAGTTTCTCCTCCCCTTAATTGGTCTGTATATTTTATGTTTCTGGTTTGTCTTTGAAAAACTCTTCTGAGAAGCGAGGAAAAAATTAATGAGAGCCACAGGTAATGAAAAACTATGTTTTTGACACTCCCACAAAGACAGCGAGAATTTTGCCGAGATGAGTATGGAAGTAATAAACTTGTAATAAATGTCACAGAGATGGCTGCTTTGATTGGAAGGAAACTCAGATACTCTTCCAGCTTCTGAACCTGTCAGTTATATAAATGAAAATGCATATTGGGAAGAAATAGGCGATAAATCTTTTACTCTAGAGATGAAATTTTGATTGAACATAGAGAAATATGGTAATAAGTAAATTAGCTTCCTGTTATTACTTGAAGGTGGCTTCTTTTCAGTACCAGCCAGCCTGTTTTAAACATAAAAGTGTATCTCATAAATACACACTTCTTCAAAAGAAAAAATAATAATAGTGCACATACAACAGATAAAGAGAATCTTTTCTTTGAATCCATGTGTATATGATGAAAGTCGAATGCTTCCTCTATTATAGGAGTCAGTGATAAGCACTGCATTTCCATAAGTAAAAATATGGCTCAAAAATGTCATTGATAAGACCCACATTGTACTCAGTGCTCTGAATCCCAAATACCATAGGAGAAATTAAAGCAGAGTAAGTATCATGTAACAAAATAATTTCTACTTATTAACAGGATATTATGTATTGTCCAGTGTTTAATACCTATTAGAATGTAGATTTCAAGAATGCAGGTGCCAGCATTCTGCACCTATGCACTTACTGACCTACTAGGACCAATAGACACAGATATAGTTGGCAGGACTCCACGTTTATATCCATTCCTTGTCTAAAAGACTCACTTTGCATATCTCTTGGAAACATGCCTCCTATTGGTTGTCTGGATATTCTGAAAGCTTTCATAACTTCCTTTCTCAAATGAGTTCCCTTTTCTGTTCTGTTCTGACCCTGATCTGTGTTGTTCAACTGTTTACCTGATCTGGTCTCTCTCCATAATGGAGGAGAGTATACTATTGAGGTTTGGGGTGTCCCTTCACCGTTAGCCCTCCCCTGCCTCGTATCCTCCAGCCCTCCTCCCCTGCTGACTTGCAACGGGTAACAATTAGAATAGGTCAACAGAAGATATTGTTTATCTTTAAGATTTGGATATTTTACAAAATAGTCCTTTTAAAAACTGATGCAAAGATAGATAGTACAGCACTTTTAGCCAAACAGACTTCTGGAGGGGCAATGCCATTTATTATAAGGATATAGTATATTATGGAATAACCAGTTGCAGATGATCATTTAAAAAAAACCATTAACATGTCTTGTACATTCATCTTTTTGTTGTTCCAGTCTAAGAGTGGGAAAACCTCACAGAGTTTGTGAGTTTGAAAACTTCACTCGCTATTCTCGTGTTCTCTGAGTTCAAAGTCTTGATCCTGTAAACCTTCCCGACGCTGCTGAAAAAAAGATAATATAGTATATTAAAATAGATTTACTGTTTTTATTAAAAAGAAAATACTGTTGCCTATTTAAAAGGAAGAGAGGGGGTGAGACAGATTCTGAAGAAATCTCTTCTCTGTCCATCCAATCACTGTGCCCATGGGTTGGGGATAAGGAGGTAACAATATGAAATATCTAGAGGGCACCAGTTTGTCTAAATAGCTTGTGATAAACAGAATATATGGTGACATAAATATCTTCTTAGTATGCCTTTCATTATTTAAGAGCCACATATTCATCAACATGGAAAAATTTTAATTAGGACTATATAACAAACATACATACATACATACATACATACATACATACATACATACATACACTGATATATATATATATATATATATATATATATATATATATATATATATATATATATATATGTGTGTGTGTGTGTGTGTGTGTGTGTGTGTGTGTGTGTGTGTGTGTGTGTGTGTGTGTGTATGTATATGTATATGTATATGTATATGTATATGTATATGTATATGTATCTCTCTCTCTCTCTCTCTCTCTCTCTGGATTCAGAGCAGAAACTATCTTGAATACCCCGAATACACAAAATGAGTGTTTTCCAAATTTGGGAATGTTAAGATGTGTGAACTTTAACTCCCAGAATTCCACATCCAACAAGACATGACTTAAAAAGAATGTCTTATTGATAAAATAAACCAGAGTTTCATAGAATTGTAGACATTGCTTTAGTTTCTTATTAGCAGTTCTATTTGATGCTGTCAAGAGGTAAACTACTAAAATCCTTGTGTCTGTTTGATACTTTATGACCTTCAATTGGGGATGGATGGATGGATTATTCTGATCAAGCCACAGGAGAGAATCATGTGTTACGTAAGAGACTAGGTACACATCTGGTGTCCAATAATTGTCAAGAGGAATATACTATGCTTTGTGATTGGTTATTGGAGTTTTTCACTTCAGGTCCACATTTGCATTTTCTTTCTTTTTGAAGGTTGTAATTGGGTTTGACCCTTAGCTCCTGTAAGTTACTTGTGAAGATTAAATGACAGATGATGGGGCTTCCTCCGTCATCCACTCAGAAAAAGCATACCCTTCTCTCTGCCATTGTGTCCTGCACAGAATCTAAGGTAATTCTAAGTTCTGAACTGAAGAAGCTTCTTGGATGAGAAGCGAAACATTTTCAAGGAAAAAACCAAGAAAGCCCTGCTGCCTTTTGGAAAAGCATCTCTGGCATAACCATGACCTGGGTGATTAAGAATCTCTATAGACGTGGGGGACAAATGTTGATTTCTGGCTGAACTTCTAAACCTTCTACTTTAAACAAATTTGGGGGTGCATTACCTTTATCTTTTTCTCTGATATTGAAACATTTAGCGAAACCAACAGATTGTGAAGTACCCAAGGGTTTGGGTGATGGAAAGAAATTCTAAAATAGAAAGGTAAAAGAACCTAAGTATCAGGCAGTGATTTTATATTGCCTGTTATATGTATATGTAGGGAGCTGCATCCCTATCTAATATAATGGTTTATTCCTGAGCACGTGATTAATATGTTCCTAGTACGCATGTGTACATTCCTTTCTTTGATCAGTCCTTCTGTTACAGCTTCTGTAGAAGCAAGACGTGTTTTTTATAGCAAAGATGTGATTAATGAGATTTATTGTTTTTGTACCGAAATAAATATTTTCTACTTAGAACTTTAAACTGCGGTTTCTTTTCTAATGTCAGAGTTCCAGGAAAAGATCTATTTTCGCCTCTGATGAGAGTTATTCTTATCTTGACACTAAGAAAGCAGGTCAGTATTTAAACTCATCTTTTAACCTCATTGTACATTATATTAGTTTCCTCTTCTTTTTCCTTCTCCCATCCCTCAACATTTATATTCTAGATTTATACTTCAGAGACGATACAGGTGAGATGTACAGCACTGAAGAGCCTAAGAAAATAGCTAAGATATTATACTGCGATAAATCACACAAACTAGATAGTATTCTCTGAGAGTCTTGGGGAAAAAAGACTGTGGTCTTGGAAGAACTGGATTCCTGCCCAAAGTATGTAGTTTATCATTATGCACAGCCGTAGCAGCGTTAAAACGGTAGACTGAGTGTCTGGTCTTGCTTTTTTTTTAAAAAAATATAAGATTTGTGCAAGGGACATTGAAGGAATACATTTTATTAAAATATTGCAATACAAGGTTACTTCAATCTTCTAATATATACTTTTATCTTTGTAGGATAAAAAAAAAAAGAATGTGATCAGAGTTTATAATCTGAATTAGAAACATTGTCTTTTGTGTTGGGTCTCCAAATGGAGAGATTCATGTCCAGGCTGCCACTTAACCACAAAAATTGCTGGGTGACTTTGGACCAATCACTCCCTTTTTAGGGTAATCTACCTCTCAGGGTTGTTATGAGAATAAATTATTGGAGACACCCACCCACTCTCTATCACCAGGAAAAGCACAAAGTGTAAGCAAAAAAAAAAATACAGTATAAGCATATTCTGTACTACCATAGTAGGGTATGAACAAATACTTTGGATTTGTATACAGTATATAAAACTGATTAACTGAAACTGCAGCTGAAAAAATACTTATGGGATATTTTCAGCAAAGAATCTTTTTTAAAAACTGTTGACAAAAAGTTATTAGGATAGAAATATTATAAAAATGAGTATGTAGCCTCAGCCACTAAAATTCTTTCCACAGTTTAACAGAATGATATGTAGGCATTTAAGGTTGCATGTTTTATTCTACAGCTGATCTTATGTGAAGATCATTAATCTAGACTGAATCAAATATATTCTATAGTTCAGAACACCACATCCTAGGAAGAACACTACATGAATATTATCCCTAGAATACTTTTCTTTCTTTCTTTCTTTCTTTCTTTCTTTCTTTCTTTCTTTTTCTTTCTTTCTTTCTTTCTTTCTTTCTTTCTTTCTTTCTTTCTTTCTTTCTTTCCTTCCTTCCTTCCTTCCTTCCTCCCTCCCTCCCTCTCTCTCTCTTTTTCTTTCACAATGAATTTTGATTCCTGGCAACTGTAAACAAGTCCATGACAACATTTTTGGAAGTGGTTTGCTCAGCCTTTTTCCTAGAAAGAGTGACTGGCCCAAAATACCTCAGTTGGTTTGCATGACTAAGGCAAGACTAGAACTTACAATAATTTATGTTCTGCTACTCTAGATTTATAAGTTTATTTTATGTAGCTACGATGCCCTGCTGTTGAAAAATAAAAATAAAAAATGATTCTCGTGATATATCTGTGGGCGCATTCAAACACAATGCCTTATATACTGATCTGAATGTTTGCATTAAAATAGACCTACAGATGTGTCTCAATATGATTGTGAGCTAGGCTAGGGCAGATTTTGCTAAATATAAACTAGATAATGAATTTTAGATCTACCTATGTTTGGTGATCATTTAGCAACTGGCACTGATATGGTAATACATAATCCGGAATCATAATACTTTGCAACCCTAGGAACCAATCCAAGTGACTACATCCCAAAGGTAACAAATGGTATTATCTTTTGTTGGATCTGTCACCTCTGTATAGCACTTCAGATGTTTATGGATGTGGAAAGCAAACATCTGTATTTTGTTTGGTAGGAAAAAATGACCAACAATCCATAAAGGTCAACCTGTTTAAATAAATGGAGGAAATTAACCATTGCAATATTTTTTCCCCCCAACAAACTTGGCCTTTTTGCAGTTGTCTGGTTTTTTCCTCTACCTCATTGAAAAGGAAAGGCATTAGTGTATTGGCTGGTAGCTTAACTGCAATTAAACTTTGGGTGTTCCTCCTGCATTCTAAGTACTCCACTTGAATGGAACAGTAAGTCAGTAACTCTAATTTAATGGTTACTTACTAGGGACTAGTTTATTGCACTCCGTGGGACCTATTTCTGTGTTAATATGAATAATACTCATTTAATTTTTAAACCTCTTAAATGTGCTTAAAATGGATCTACAGTTATAGGACTCTGTTATTGGTACTGAATAGCTTTATCCTACACTGAAAGCCACTTTAGGAAGGCTGCCATTTTGAAAAAAATGGTGAAAAAAGCATTTAAAAGTAAATCAGAAAAGCATAGTTTTTATCAAACTATTAGTCTATTTTTCAAAATCTGTATGTAGTATTTAGTGGGGACTACGGTTAATGCTTGCAGAGTTTCTAATTTATCACTTGAAGAATTGATCCAGGGCAGAATCTGATTAATACCCATCACTCTTTTTGCCACGATGCTTAATGGAAGACGGCTAATATTCCTGCATTAGTGCAGAACTTGCCCTTATTGCTGCAGCCACCAATATGGCTTGTGAGGTGTCAAACCCCCCCCCCCACCTCTTTTATGAAGCTAATGCTATTGCTGCAGGGTTTTTTTTTAAAAAAAATCCCAAAACTTTTATCTAAAAAAAAAATCTAAAATCTTATGAGGATGACTTCCACAAACAAGAACAACGAGACAGGAAGGGCATTAACACTATCCTCCATTTTTTCATTTCTATTCCTTTTCCAACACAATGGTGGTGGTCTCTTCATCTTGATTACTTTTTATATGTAATTTAAATAATTTTTCATTTGTTGGGAGAGTGAGAAATGCCTCTGGTTGTACAACCTGATGCTGACTTATTTAATATTAGTGTTGTCCCCAGCTTGCTATTTCTTCCAAGCTTTGTAGAGAAAACACTCATATTAATTTTAATTAACTAAAACGAACGATCTCAGCAGGTGGCAGCATTGGCCAATGCTCTCTCTCTTTGGCAGGTAGGCAGGGTCAGCCTTGATTAATCCTTGAGAAAGCACAATGAGATGTCACTTGATGGAGGGTCCCAAAACCTTTGGAAGGCAGTGGCAAACAATTTCTATAGCATCTATAGCCAGCAAAACTGCATGGATACAGTCACCAAGTGTGAAGGGGCTCCTTACTTAAGGAACCCAGAAGCACTTGCCCATCATGGCTGGCCTCAAAAAGCTAATTAGGATTACAGGGGAAACTCTTGTTCCCTTTTTGCCTGCCAGCAAGTTCTGCTCACCAATCGATTACATCTGCTTATTTCAGCTGTCTCACTCTTTTTCTTCCCCGCCAAATGGGTTAGGATTAGGGCATTGATCACTGGCTGAGAGTGTTATCTCTCTGAATTTATGTACCCACCCCTGTTATTCCAACAAGGATATCACATTAATTATGTTCACAGCAGGTCAAAACTTTTTCAGACAGAGGTTTTTACACTGCCGGCAAGCGAAAAAGGAACAAGAGCAAGAGACAACCATGATACACTGTTGTATAACAGTTTGGGGAACTGAAACACTCCAGTCAGGGGTCTCCAATCTTGGCAAAGCTAGCTGAGGAATTCTGGGAGTTGAAGTCCACAAGTATTAAAGTTGCCAAGGTTGGAGACCCCTGCGTTAACTTTAGACAATACAGAGCAGCTCTTTATGATTGACAGGATGCATCCACACAATCGCAAGAGTCTTTACCTCTACCTATATAACACGTCTCCAGCCTCCTGCCCTCAGGACAAAAGTCATTGTCCTTAGCAATTGGCTATATTGTTTGGGTTGATTGGAAATGTAGTTCCAGGATTCCCGGAGGCCATCAGCCTGAAGATGCCAGTGGAAAGTTGCTATACACGTGTAATTATTGCAATTAAGTCTTATTAAAAACGTTTGGGATTAACTGCCAAGGAGCAGGCGCAGAAAGCTTGGGTTTGTTGCGTTCAGAAGCAAACTTTCAATTTTTAAAAAGCCGCTCGTCCTGCCCTACGGTCAAATCCTAAAGGGGAAGGGAGGGAAACCAAAAAAGCCCGGTCCTCCCACAGCAGGGCAGAATGAGATTCCTACCGTGAAATCAAAGGGGAAAATGGCCCTGTATACCATGCAACGTACACACACGCCTTCCTAGATCCATGCTTCCCGCGGCAAAACTATAGATCTCCGAGTCATTAAAGAAGCAGATTCCATTTTAAGCAAGCAAGCAAGGCAGCGTTACATCGACGGGGCTGTACACGAAAGGGACAAAAAGAGACGCCCTCTCTCCCCTCCCCAACCCGTTTGCTTCAGGTTTTCTTTTTTTTTGGCCCTGGAGACTCGATAGTCCAGGCACACCAAAACTGCTCAAAAAGAGGTAGAAGGGCGGGCCGGTTACGTAAACGATCCCAGCAGCCCGAAGGAAGGCCTCCTTTGCTGGCGGAGGAGGGCGCAGAAGGCAGAGCGTAACCCGCCGCGCGTAACCCATTTGCTGCCTCACTTCCCTGGGCGGAGAGAAACAGAGAGAAGGGGGGGGTCGATTACGTAAAGGCTCCAGCCCAGCTCCAGCCAATCCCCTGGGCGATTTTTAGAGGCGGAGCCGGAGAGAAAGGGGCGTGACTTAGCCGAGCTCCCTCGCTTCTGTGCCTTGGCTTGGTATTATTAGTAACAGCCCCGGCGGCAGCAGCAGCAGCAGCGGCCGCCGAGGTGTGGACGGTGCTCTCGTTTCATCCCGGAGAAGGAGGGAAGCGAAGCCCCCCACCCCCCCGCCCGAGCAGCGGAGCAGAAAGCGGGCCGAGGAATCCGCGAGATGAAGAAGCCTCCTCTGGCCACGCTGGAAATTTCCCCCCGTCAGGCGTGTCCTTTTTAATCGGGGGATCCAGTGGGAGAGGAGAGCCGGGCTTTCCTCCAGAGCGGCAGCGGCAGCGCGACGGCGAGGCGAGCTGACTCTTGGCAGGTAAGTCTCAAAAGGGCGGCGGGGTGGTGGTGGATGGGAGGGAGAGCGGCGGGGAGGCGAGAACTGCCGATTGCCGGCGCATCTCCAAAGCAAGGGTGGTGGAAGGAGAGAAGTGGGACTGCCCGCACAGGGTCCGTCTACGTGTCGGAGGTGGGCTCTGACGAGGGGGGTTGGCAAGGCAAGCGCGTGAGAAAGGGGGACAACCCGTAACTTTGGCCAGCGCGTCCGCCCCACGTCTGGCGGCGGCGGCGGGGGGCAGCAGCGCGCGATCCCCGGTTGCGAGAAGCGTTTCCGCGGCATCACTCGGGCTCCCCGGCTGGTTTGCAGTGGTGAGCAAGGCCGGTGGAGCAGCGGGTAACTTTCTGCTCGGCTTTTTTGGTTTTTGTTTTGGAGCCACGGGTGTTGGGAGGCTTCAGTCGTGGGGTGTGTTTGTGTGAATCGGTTGATGAGGAGCAGCTATCCCGGAGGCAGGGTTGGAGCAGCTGTTTTGGAAGGCAGGGGAAGAAGAAGAGCGGGCACGTTCACTTCATTTTTCTTTTCTTTTCTTTTTTTAAAATGAAATGAATCTGCTTGCTGGTATGAAACGGCCCCTCTCCTTAAACGGAGGGTGGCTTGGCTGAAGCTTGGCGCCTTCGCTTCCTTTCAGGCCGAGGGAGCTATATAGCAGGGCTGGTCTCTTTCCCAATCCCAACGAAGTACGCAGTAAGGTTTCGCACGGGACTCCGTGCTTCTCCCCCCTCGGTCTCTTGTCCCCTAAAAGAGGCGAGCGGGCGATCACAGTGCTGCCGCCTTAGAAAGGTGACCAGGAAGAGTGTCTCCTTTTAATTTCATCTCTCTGGATGGTGGTGGCTTGAGGGCAAAGCGTACTGCTGCTTAGCCACAGCTGGTGCCGATTGTCTGCTTGGCTTGGCTGCGGATCATGGACTCAGGACCGGGTGGGCGGATGAAAGGATCAAGAGAGGCTTAAGCACTTAATGTTCCTTCCTTTCTTTTTCGCTGGGAGATTGCTACTGCGGAGGAATTTGTCTCACATGGTTCTCCTTGGCATCATGGTTCCTCTTTAAAGATGAGGAAGAAAACACTGGATAGTGAGGAATCCTTAGAGTTGGGGGGATTTTCTGGATTTTCTGTATGGTTGAGCCACTGGAGTGTGTGTGTGTATGTTTAATGTCAGAAGTCAGTTGGGGAATAGTGCACTGGTGTCCTTGAACACATCTTCACTCCTTTCCCTCGATAGTAAGCAAACATCATTACAGTATTGATGCCTGTCCAGAATTTCCATTTCTCTCCTTGCCAACGTATTTGAACTACATTTTTTGGATTTTGAAATTTACTATTTTGGTTGCCCCATGATCCCTTAAAATCTTTGCATCCAGCCCCCCCCCCCCCCAAAAAAAAATCCTCTACTTCCCCAGTTTCTATGAGATAATGCAGCTAAGGTCCATTGTGCTCCTAAGTACAGCTATTTATAAAGTATGCAAAATCTTAACCCCAAAGTGAATTATATTCAGAGAAACGGGGCTGTATACATTTTGCAAAGATTTTGGAAGCAAATCAGTATTGTGTACAAAAGAGATGCAGTGCATCCATGAAAATTGGATATAGTGTGTCACTCCATCCAGCATTCAAATTTTAGTAGATCTTCATGCTTAGGTGTTCTTGGGATTATGTATATTTGCTCAAAGCTAATAGCGAGTCTTCTTTACAAGTAAGTGTGCTTATAAACTTCATGGGAACTTCTGAGTAAATATGGAAAAATCAGGTAGTTAAGCTGCAGTATTACATATATCCTCTTTATGAAGAAATAGGTATAAAAACAGGGTGTGTTTCTGTCTGTTGGTTTTCCTCTCAGTCCTATATAAAAGGAGGAAAATGCCTGTAATTATTCAAATCTATGAGGATGCTTGCCATTCTAAAGAATTTTAAATACAGAATAAAGTAATTTTGAAGTCTGCTAGGCAATTGACATTGCTTAAATGAGCTCTTGAGAATATGAGATCCAGCATGACATTTTTGTAAATCAGTGTTCGGAAATGATACAGTTTAAAATGACGTATTTACCTATTGGCCATATTACTAAAAGGAGGCATTTCAATATTTTGACTACAGGCTGCTATTAACTATATGGACTCTATGCCGAGTGGTGGTCTCACAGGAAAGAGCAGCCATGAAATTGCTTCCCCCCACCCAGAACCTAGTTGTAAAGCAGGATCATGTACTTGATTGCATATTACTTCAGGGTCTCACTTTTTTGACTTATTAAAAAATGTTAAGTCAGGCTACGTGATTTTGTTTTTAAATGAATGCTTATATAGCAGAAAGACATTAAGATAAAACACATCGTCTAGATTTATATGTAATATGTATAGTTGAAACTGCTTCTAGTCTAGGAAAAAGAAATGCCGTGACAAGAATGAATGTATTTTAGCAAAATAAAGCTGGTGATGTGAATGGTATACTGTATAATTTCTTTAGGATATCACCTTAATTAAGTCTCTTGAGAATGCACCTGAGATCCTGTGTTGGAGATTATTTTCTATGTTAACTGGAGGCTTGGGGGCATTCTTACAAACATAATTTGTGATCCTTGTCATCTCTCCAGGAATATTTGTACAGTTAATGAATATTCCAGGGAAGAATACGTTAGCAAAGAGAACTTTGCTCCTCACGAGTAGTTATTTTCCATTTGAGAGCAAAATCTGTTGGAGTGCAATGTTTTTGACTTTGAAGTCTAATAGTCCAGGGTTTCAGTTTGTTCAGGACAGGGAAAATAGAGCTGAGGTGGCGCAGCGGTTAGAGTGGGGTACTGCAGGCCACTTTAGCTGACTGTGATCCGCAGGTCAGCGGTTCAAATCTCACCGGCTCAAGGTTGACTCAGACTTCCATCCTTCCGAGGTAGGTAAAATGAGGACCCAGATTGTTGAGGGCAATGTAAATATACATTGCTTACTGGTGTAAACCGCTTAGAGTGTGCTTGCACTGTGAGGCGGTATATAAATGTCACTAATAAATATAAATAAATAAATAAATAAATAAATAAATAAATAAATAAATAAATAAATAAATAAATAAAGAAGGACTTACGATTGCTATTGGGGGCCCATTTTGAATTATGATTGCTTTAATTCCAACTAGGTAGTCCTATGATCACAATTGAGCCCAACATTTCTATTGCTACTAGGTGAGACAGTGGTTAAGTGAATTTTGCCTCATTTTATCTTTCTTGCCACAGTTAAGTGAATCACTGGAGTTGTTAAATTAGTAACATGGTTGTTAAGTGAATCTGGCTTCCCCACTGACTTTGCTTGTCAGAAGGTCACAAAAGGTGAACATATGACCCCAGGACACTGCAACAGTCATAAATATGAGTCAGTTGCCTAGCTTCTGAATTTTGATCATGTGACCATGGGGATGCTGCACGATTGAAAGTGTGAAAAATGGTCATGAGTCACTTTTTTCAGTGCGGTTTTAACTTCAAACAGTCACTAAAGGGACTCTGGTAAGTCAAGGACTACCTGTATGCAAGTAGGGGAAGGTTGATGGAAGTTGTGTGTTACAAGAATTCTGGAGAATGTACTGTAATGTAGGAAATGATGTTTTGATAGAAGACAGTTGGAAACAGTTCCATAGTTTCTGAAGTCAGCATAACACCTCACAATGCTTTTATATCTTTTAAACAAATATTCTCTTTGCCATTCTAAACACAATTATTAAAAGATAACACCACTATTATTCAATAATAAATCACCCTGAACTCAGGGACATATTTTTCAATAAACTAATTCAGTCCTTTATTGCATCATATTATGATGTCTGTGTAATTGCTTCAGAAACCAAGATGTCGGATTAAATTTTTGGTTCAGTTCTCGTCCAAGCTTACATACAAAGGCGTATTGTTCAAGGCTTTCTTCCCTTTAAGATAGAGTTGACCTTTCTGGTGTGCGTGGCGAATGTATTTCTAAGGTTTAACTTTAAATATTTTATAACCTCCGTCAGCCTTCTGTATTTAAAGCACCTTATACAGGTGTTAAGCATAATATAAGGATGGAGCTACAGTGCTAAGAAATGATTCACTTTGGTCTTGAGATGGCACATGAGGTCATGTTGGGTTCTTATATGAATGGGCTAATTTGCATTAAGAGCCAGTTTGGTGTAATGGTTAAGGCACCAGGTGAGAAAATGGGAGACTGAGGGTTCTAGTCCCTCCTTAGACCCCAAGCCAGTTGGGTGACATTGGCCAATCACTCGCACTCTCTGTCCTAGGAAGAAGGCAACGTCAAATCACTTCCACAATCTTGCCAAGAAAATTTGCAGGGACTAATCCAAACAGTTACTAGGAGTTACAGGTAGTCCTCGACTTACGACCACAAATGAGGCCAAAATTTCTGTTGTTAAGTGAGACATTTTTCAAGTGAGTTTTGCCCTGTTTTATGATCTTTCTTGCCACTGTTGTTAAGCGAATAATTGCAGTTGATAAGTTAGTAACCTGGTTGTTAAGTGAATCTGGCTTCCCCATTGACTTTGCTGGTCAGAAGGATGCAAAAGGGGATCACATGTCCTTGGGACACAGGAACGGTCATAAGTATGAACCAGTTGCCAAGCGTCTGAATTTTGATCCCGTGCTCATGGGGATGCTGCAGAGGTCGTAACTGTGAAACATGGTCATATGTCACTTTTTTCAGTGCAGTTGCAACTTTGAATGGTCACTAAATGAACTGTCGTAAGTTGAGGGCTACCTGTAGTCAATTTCCCCCAGTTTGGATTAGAGTTTCTGTAGATATACTTCATCATCTAATACTATTAGGTAATCAGAAAAATCCCATTTTCCTGTTCTATCACTATCCAGAATATTACAATTGCAGGCCCATTTGAAATTCATAGTGGTATGCGCTCTCAACTATTGATGGCTTTAGTTTCTCCATATGGAGTTCGAATTGCCACATTAAAGAGGCTTTTAAAAAACGTTACATTATTTTCTATTTTTAATCATCATGCTATTATCCTCTTTTGTTAATTAGTTAAAAATATGGTTTTCAAATGAATATTTGTGTTGGACATATGGTTTTGAAAAGCAGAATCGTCCAACTAGAACTACCACACATTTTTCTGATGCAGAATAGAGAGAAGTTGGATATTGAGGTGTTTTTAGTTGCTTGAAAATACTAAAGAGGAAAAAAAAAGATTAAGAGGGACCCATGATCACAATAAACCTGTTAGAAAAGGGGGGGAAATATTGATTAATAATTATTTGACTACTAAATTGTTCGACTTAAGTTTGAATACAAACTATCTTCTCTTTCATGTAATTTAATTTAATTTAATTGTGCTGTTATTAATTTAACGTGAGCTATATTTTATCCTGGTGTACTGCAATCATTTAAAAGTGAATGCATTCATGATAAAGTATATATATGGAACTCATTTATTTTGGCAAAGATTTTCTCTTTTTGTGATATAAGTGGATGTCCACTGAATGGATTTCTTTGCTGTCACTAAACTATTTTAGAATGTTTGTATGAATGGCCATTCATACCTTCATAGTACTGATTGAAACAGGATTTCAGGATTTATGTATTCAGATGTAACTGGAAAGTTCAACGTGTGTTCGGCAGCAAGGGAGAAACATCTTAGTATATCAGATATACTAAGGCAGCGGTTCTCAACCTGGGGGTCGCGACCTCTTTGGGGGTCGAACGACCCTTTCACAGGGGTCGGGAGACTTCGCCCTGCCGTCGCCATTTGGGTTCTTTTACCCTCTGCGCATGCGCAGAACGCTTTGCGCATGCGCAGAACGCTTTGCACATGCGTAGAACGCTTTGTGCATGCGCAGAGGGTAAAAGAACCCAAATGGCGGCGGCAGAGCAGGGGTCGCGGTGGCAGCAGGGTGGGTCGCAGCGGGGGCAGGGGGCGGGTCACGGCATTAGGAAGGTTGAGAACCATTGCGATAAGGGGTGTGTTTTGTTTGCAACCTTTTAGAAAAAGCTCAATATTTAGTGAACTGGTAATAAATTTAAAACCCTTAAAGGTAATTGAACCTCCACATGGAAGAGTCCAGTCCTGTCGTTGCAGAAGCCAATAAATAAATAAAGCACTTGTCTAAATTAACTGATAAAACAGAATATTTTGTCTCACTTATTTAAGCAAAGGAAAGATTGTGGTAATTATTGCTGCTACCACCCTGTGGCTTCCCTTTCCTGCCTCCCACAAGCCTTCACTGCTGTTTAAAAGGCTCCTATTTTAAAACCTTGATCTGCTACTTAAGAGATTACACTGCCCAGATGCCTGTGTTCAAAGCAGGATTTCTGAATCACAACAATTGTATAGAGGACAGACTCTTGACAGTTACTGCTTGCCATGCAAGAGATGAGAAGCACTTGTTGAAATTTGGCATCAGAAAAGGCCCAATTTCCTTGATTTGTAGTCACTATTAGGATTCTGGGCTAATCTAATCAGTGTACAGATTTGTGTCTACATAAAAAATATGTTGAAAAGGATTAACATATGCAAGTCTGAAATATTTTAAAGACTTGTAGTTTGTCTTTAAACTTGTAGTTTGACTCTTCGTACTCAAATGGTACAAAGAGCATTTAGCATGGTTTTGGCCAAGTTATTCTCACACAATATGTCAATGGCTTAATCATATGCTTTTTTCCCCCTTGGGGACTAGAATGTATAGAATGTATCAAGAGCCGTGGTGGCGCAGTGGTTAGAATTCAATATTGCAGGCTAAATTCTGCCAACTGCCAGGAGTTCAATTCTGACTGGCTCAAGGTTGATTCAGCCTTCCATCCTTCCGGAGTTGGTAAAATGAGGACCATTTTACCAACTTCGGAAGGATGGGGGCAATATGCTGATGTTGTAAACCACTCAGAGAGTGCTGTAAAGCACTATGGAGCAGTCTATAAGTCTTAAGAGTTAGTGTTAGTTAGTAAATATAAAACAGGCCTGTGCCCATGCCTTGGATTTGAAGAGAAACAAGCTTTGAAGGATTCTCATACCCCGTCAGCAGCAACTTAAATCAGCTTCACTTTTTTCTGGGATTATCCGGCTGCCTCCACTGGTGTGGTACAATTTGGGGAAGAGATGACAGCAGATACTCAGTGAATACAAGTGTGCCAAGCATCTTTTCTCTCTTAAATCTGAAATTCTGTATGTACGTATGTATGTGTATGTACGTACGTAGGTACGTATGTATGTGTATGTACGTACGTAGGTACGTACGTACGTAGGTACATATGTGTGTATGTGTAACTCTCTCTCTCTCTCTCTCTCTCTCTCTCTCTCTCTCTCTCTCTCTCTCTCTCTCTCTCCAAAATTATTCTAGCTTCCTCCATCTTAAAGATACTGTCTTAAAAAAATTCTTAAATGTGTACTTTCTGTGGGTGGAGAAAATATAGCAAATAGAATGGTATGTCAGAATCAGTTCAGTGTAGTGGTTAGGACATCAGGCTGGAAAGAGGAAGAGGCTGTGTGTTCTAGTCCTGCCTTAGATAGCAAACAAACTGAGTGAACTTGAGCTAGCCACTCTCTCTAGGAAGAAGGGCAGGGGCAAGCTCCACTCCACTCCAAAGAAATTTGCCAAAAACACCTGCAGAGACTAGTCCAGGCCCAGACCCAGAGTCAGTACTGACCTGAAGGCATCAATTAATCAATTAATCAATCAGAATCGGTTTTCTTTTTTTCTATGTCTTTTAGAGGTGACCATCTCTCTATGCAATCTTACCAGGCCGTTACTGACCCTCTCTGTCCCCAGACAATGCCGTCTAGACCAAGAACAGGAGCCTCCTCACCCACTCATGGTACAACCCAACCTGCCCACCTCCATCAGCTGATTATCTCAACACTCCACCACCTTCACAATGGGCTTCCTCATCTCTGCTGCCTCTCCTGAATGAGCCGCTTTGCTGAACAACAGAAATAACCTCAGGGACAAGGGCTACCCTGCTTCCCCCAAAGTAAATCAGATCTTTAGGACTTCCTACCTTGAGGCCCTCGAGTTCTATCAAAATTTTTGCTTTCCCCATTGTCCCTCTTCCTTGTATAGCAGGCATGCATTGATTGTTGCAATAAACATGGTTCTTCTCTTCCATAATATACCCCATACCTCTGAATTTTCTATGATATTTTCATCTAGCAGTTGATTTTAGATTTTGGTACTTTACCATCCCCCCCAAGAATACATCTCTCTCTCTCTCTCTCTCTCTCTCTCTCTCTCTCTCTCTCTCTCTCTCTCTCTCTCTCTCTCTCTCTCTCTCTCTCCCTCTCTCTCTCTCCCTCCCTCCCTCCCTCCCTCCCTCCCTCCCTCCCTCTCTCAGAAAATGATAGCTGTATATAGATTAGAAAGAATAACTTTTCAGTGTTGTGCCATGTATATTCAAAGAACACAAATGATAAATTGAAAGGTTTAAATAATTTTTCCAGTTTTAAAAAAAGAAAGAAACATGATGTAAATAGTTTCTGAGTTAACAGAACAGGTCAGTACAGGCAGTTGTATTGATCTTGGAATTACAGTCATAAGTTGTGGTTGTTACATGGGTCATCATGGGACCACACCTGATTTTTGCAGCGGTTGTTTTACCAAACCCATTTTCTTCAGGGGGGTTGGGTTCCCCCACCCCGGAAACAGGAAGTAAATGGTGGAAACTGACCACAACTGCAGAAAATCATTGCATTGTGACTGAAGGATGCTGCAAACGGCTGGTTGCTAACTGCCCAAGATTCACCCATGTCACTGTTGTAAGTTGTAAGTTGCTCTGTGGAGATGTATTGTAACTTTGAATGTTTGCTAACTCATTAAACAAAGACTATCTGCATGTCTGTTTGTCAGCCAGGTCTTGAAAGTCATCTAGCAACTCTTTGTTCCTTGACTATAATGCATGAGAAATTGGAAGAAGTCACATTCTGGCTTCTTGCCTCTCTTTCCCTGTCCTCCCATTTTAATCCTAAATATTATGTTGCATTATGACATGAACTGTTGCATTTTGATCAGAAGTACGGTAGTTATTTTCTAGTATGCAAGTATCTGCAACTTTCAGCTGGGATTATAAAGACTAAGCAGTCCCCCCCCCCCATAGAGAATGAGCTGGCTTTAAATATTTTATATATAAGTAAAGTGTAAGTTTGTTCAAATCTTTGAAAGAAGTGATTTGGAATGTGGGGATGCATGCAAAGCACTTCCTTTTGAATTCTTAAAGCAACCATGTCTTTTTTTTCCTTCCCAGGCTTGTAGGGCTGCTTTGTAAGCTGATCTCTGCTGGGTTTGAATGCATGTGTAAGCACAGCTAATTCACTCCAGTGGGAAAAATGCAGAATTAATGACTATGTACTCCTAGTGGAGTGTGCAGCTTCTATGTGTCAAATGAATAGTTCTGAATCAAGAAAATTGAAATTTCTTGACCTTTAGAGTGCCCTCATTATGCATTCGAGGTAGACCTGCTTTCTATGCATTTATTCCTTGCTAATCAAGGAACATATGGCAATGAAATCGAAATATAACCGTAGACACTACTGTCAAGTGCCTGTGCAAACTATATTTGAGAGACTAGATTTAAAACTGACGGCTAAAGTTATGGCATTGCAAGTAATATAAACCAAGTACCTACTGTCTTGTTTGTAAAAGCAAAATTTATATTTTCTATTTGAATGTGGTGGTTTAATCATTCTATATACAACCCATTCTTTTTCTAAAAACTTTTATGAACTTGATTGGAAAGATTTTCCTAAACTTTGGAGAAAATATGATTTGTTCTGTATAACACAGAATCAAATCTAATATAGAGATAGGCTTTAAAATCTTGGTTGCTTGAAAATCATTTTTCAGCAAGCTATGTCAACCTATAGGCCACATTTTAAAGTCCCACATTATAGACTTGAAAGACATACAACACCTTGACTGCAAAGGATGGATTTCCATTTTTCAATGGGCTGCTTAAATTCCATTGAGTTCCACAGGCTCTAATAAGATGAGGTGAATGCATATCAAAACTAGATTGGCTTTTTTTTGTATTTATGCGCTTCATTTTAATAGTTTTAATATGTTTTTATTTTGATTGGGAAATGCCCAGAGTTGGTTATATGGGCAGCTATATACATGTTTTAAATAAATAAATAATAAATCCATCAGCTAGGGGATGTTGAAGTCTGTCTATATCATGGCAAAATGTTCCATAGTATGGATTATGAAAGCAACATTTCCTGCTGGAATTTTGTGAGGGAAAATGTCTATTGTCAGGATGACAAAGAACCATCCTGGGAAGTTAAATTATGTAATTATCTAATGCTTTTGTGGGAATAGCCAGTTCTTCACGGATGCAGGTGTGTTTTATTTGGCTATAGATGAATATGAAAGGAAGTTGTGTGCTTATCACAAACTTCATACATGGGATAATACAATTCTTAATACTGCATGTTCTGAAGACAAACTTTTTAATACATACTCAGGTTGATGGATTATAACCTTATTTGTATGTAGTTCCATCTCCCTTGTGTTGAACAGTGTTTTTTTTATTATATACAACATACTGCCACAAACAAAAAGAACAATTAAAGGAAATTTTTAAATAGAATTAAAATTTAAATAGAATTCTTGCCACCTCAGCTGCAGTATGTTTTAGAAATGCTATATTAGAACTAAAAGCTGCAGGTTGAAAATTATTAGAAAATAATTTAAGTTTAAGATGGTTCTAATCTAAATATATGTTAATTTATTTCCCCCCCAAATCAGTTTAATTCATCATATGAAGACTGCTAAGCAATTAGTGGTATGTTGTCATATCCATTAAATAAATACATATATATCTTAAAATAGTGGGAATTAAATGATAATGTATACTTTTTTTCCTTACAGCCTGTGATATTATTTTCCAAGTGTTATATTGTGATGAGGTTTGACTGCATTTCATCTTAGGGCTTGAAATCCTAAAGCCTGTCAATCAGTCAGCTAGTATTGACATCTATCAGTATTTCTCAAACTTGGCCACTTTAAGATTTGTGGACTTCAATTCACAGAATTTCCCAGCCAACTGTCCCTTCTTACAGTAAGGAAGAAAACTGCTGAACCGTCGTCTTCTGCTTCAGAAGAATAGTGTTTCTTGCAACAAGCACTAACATTTTAGTTTACATTCCTGTGCCCAGAGTAGTAAATTTATTTGCAGTGTATAAAGCAATGTTGATAGGAAAAGGAGCATATAGAAAGAGTCTGTGCTAAAAACACTAGGTATGAAGCAATAGGGTAATGCTTAATACAGAGGTGGGCAATCCAGTACCTTCCAGTTGTTTAGGATTTCAAATTCCAGAAGCTTCACCCATCATTGTCAATGACAAAAGTTGTGGGAGTTGTAGTGAAAGTCAGCAGTTACGTTGTGAAAATCAAAGTTGCTGCTTTTAAAAATAGTATTCCAAATTAAGGTGGAACTACTTGCTTAGATGGAACTCTAGTTCTTAGAAGAACTAGAGTTCTTAGATGGAACTCTAGTTCTTAGAAGAACTCCTGCTTCTGTTTTTACTTTAGTCAGTAGAAGCTCCTGGCAAATTCCCTCCATCATACCCCACAAAACTGCTTTGAAACATTTGAGAACCTTCTCTAGCAGTCTTTGAGTTTTTCCACTGAATTGTTCACTGCTGCAAAGGAGCATCAGATTTCATTTTTTAAAAATAGATATACAGTAATTAAGCTCTAGCATAGAAAATGTGTGATTTTTTTTTGCCACCAAACCTGGAATAGTGATGGAGCAATTATTTTGAACTGCATTAACCTTGCTGTTGTGTTTATTAGTATTATGGTGTCAGTTTTGGTTTGCAATTACTATGGCTGAGCACATCAAGTGTCTTTTCAGGGCTCTGAATACTTGATATTTAAATGCTTCATTTCCCTCTCATTTCTTTAATAATTTGATGCTCCATTCTCTTTTCAGTTTGATTGAATAGTAGTGTTTATGGGGGCTCCAGTTTAATATTTTGGGACTTGATCTTCATTGTCTTTTATGTTCTAATTAGGTACCTTTGGTGCAGAAAACTAGTTTGGCTATACATTTTCTGGCTGATTTGATTCCAGTTAGAGATTTTGAGTTGATCCTTGATATAGATTTTAGAAATCAGTGTAAAAGATAAATGTGTGAGGAGCATAACGAAATATAAATCCAACTCGCTTTATATTTTTGAAATAGCGTTTAAAAATGTAATTTTATAATTTAAAATACCGTAATGTTTTATATAGCAGATAAGTATATTTCCTCTGATTATCTTTGCCTGTCTGATAAGATCTGATAGAGTTGGTATGCTTCAAGTCCCATCGCTTAAATAGTGTCCTCTGGTAGATACCATGTGATATTATTTATTTACACCTTTCCTTTGTTATTTTTTGTAAACAACTCAAGACGGTGAGGGTATCTAATGCTCTTTCCTTCTCCTGTTTTCCCCACAACAATAACTTGTGAGATGAGTTAGACTGAAAGAGAGAGTGACTGGCCTAATATCACTCAGCTGGGTTTTTTGGCTAAGGCCGGACTTGAATTCACAGTTTCCCCGGTTTAAAGCCTGGTGCCTTAAGATCAAACTGGTTCTCTAATGCCTTTTCCATTGTGATGGCTGACCTATGGAACATCTTTGAGATCAGGATGGTTGCAATCCTGCCTAAAGGCCTGTTTTTCCCCTGGGCTAGGAAGTCTTGTGAGCCTGCCTGGTCTTTGATGGCTTCAACTGGCTGTAGTGCAACATGACTTATTACCCTACTGACCACTGTTCCCTGTAAGGTGCGCTGCTGCGCGGCCGCGCAGGTGACAGCAAACTGTAGCGCAGGACTTTTGATCTGTAGCGCAGTTCAGGCTCTGTGGGAGGAGCAGTTGGGGGGAACTACACAGGACAGAGGCTAAAAAGGTTTTGTGCTTCCTGATGGGAATGGTAGTTTCTTATTGGAGTATTTCGAAGGAATGCTTGGATGGAGAACTACTTGTCGGAGAGAAAACAGATTAGGGGCAATCAGCGAGAATAAAAGAAATCTCTTTCCTCCACCCTCACCCTCCCCGTTTGCCTCCTGCTTTGAGACGAGCTGTTTCTGCGTTGGGGATAAGCCCTTTCTCCCACCCCCACCCTCACACTTCTAGGGTTGCAACAAAACCATCCCAGCCTCCTCCTTAGGATAAAGTGACCAGATGTTAACATTAGTAAAGCCGGACACCATTGACAGCGGGGGGGGGGGAGGGGGGAAAGGTTTTTGATTAAAAACTTTGACTCCTGCTGGAAGATGAAGCAGAGTAGGACCAGGACCCCTGCCTCCTGACCTGATAATCTTTAGAGGTGGTTTCAAATCCAACATGGGAGGGGTCTAAAGTTTAGACCCCTCCCATGTTGGATTTGAAACCACCTCCTTTTGTTTCCCAGTCTGGAGGTTATTAGCATTGCCATCAGAATTGGAGGTTTGACCTCTTTTTTGAGTTCCTTCTTAGTCATGGTGAAGTGGTCTAGAAAGTGGTCTAGAGTTTCCTCTACTCACTTCAGGGCATGATATCTTAGACATATTTTCACTTTTGCCCTGTTTCTGTCTCTTTTCTGTCATTAAAAAAGTAACTTTTAGTTCAGATTCTGTCAGAGGCGTGTCTATGCAAATGAGCCTTGCTTGCTCTCCGACCTCGTGTTACAGAAAGGAAAGGGAAAAAAAAGGCTTCGCAGCCATTTCAAGCCCCTTCTGCAGCGCGTTATTTAAAACCAGGCAGGCAAGTGAATCGGCTTTTAAGGGAGAGCTGGGGGGAAACTCTTAAATGTTTTTTCTTTAAGCAGCTGTTTTGATTCCTTTAAAATCAGCTGTAGCGTCCTCTGCTCCCTCTGAATAAGCACGGCAAACTCTTCTGGGAATTGCAGTCTTTCAAAAAATCGGGACTTTTTAAAAATGCAGCGGGACGTGGGACAAATTGTTGAAAAGAGGGACTGTCCCGCCAAAAGCGGGACATCTGGTCACCTTACCTTAGGATTCCCCCTCCTGCCCCCGCCCCTTTCTCCAAAGTCTCCGATGCGACTCTGTTCAGTTCCACGTGCAAAGAAATGCTTCAGGTTCCCTCACCGGTTGCTGCAAGAGCTCACTTTGCGTGGGGTTCTGCTCTTTTTCCTCTGCCAAGATAAGTAGTCCCGTGCGTGATTTCCATCCCTTCCTTTCCCCTCCAGCCCGTCAGTGGGTGCAACGTCTCCTCCAAAGTTTTTTTTTTAAATGTCTTCTGATTGTGCTCCATTAAGCACTTAAGCAGCCTCGCTGCAGCCCACTGGTGGGGTTTCTTCTTCTTGAAATCCAATTTAAAATATTTAGTTCCTTACATAAAAACTTATTCATTATCAATGTAAATTATCATCGACTACATTTACAAAAAAAAGATAATCATTCAAATTCCAAATTTTTCAGAAATTAACTCATTTTGTCCATTTTTAGTTGTTATTCTTCCCTCCTAATAATACAGATATATTTTAAATTTAATCCATCAAATCAAACTTGCATCAACCATCTATATCAATAACTGTATTTAGTAATTGTCATATCCTCAGAGGATAGGGAGGGAGAGTTGGGTGAAACAATTGAGTTGTAGCCATTTTCTTATTGTTGTCTTTTGGCTTTCTGAGGCTTCTTGATGTCAGGGAATATGTTTACACTACTTCCATCTTGCTAGCCTTTGAAAGCTTCAAAGGTGATCTGGAATTGGGAGTGCAGAGCTTGCTTTAATCTGAATTCGGTTTCTGTTTCTCTCTGGGTCCATTTTGCCTTGTGATTTCCACCCCCCTCCCCACCCACTTTGCCCACCCCCTTTCCTCCTTCTCCCCCTTTCTTTATCCTTTAATTTCCTTTCCATCGGTGGCAGTGAGGTAACTTCACTGGGTGTGTTGATATGTGTTATGTGCACCAGCAGGCTGGCTTAACACAGGAGTAATTAAAACATTTTATATTCTGATGACCGCTTCTAGGCACCACATCAGCCTGCTCAACCCTTCAAATTCACCATTTGCATTCACCAAATGCATTAATTAATTAATTAATTAATTAATTAATTAATTAATTTCAGGTGCTCATGGAAGAAAATGTGCCGCTCAGACACTATACTTTTCTGCTCACACCGAAAAAAAAATTAGAGGGAACATTGCTACTGACTAGTATATTTCATATTTTGTAGTTAGTTGCTGTTGCTTCTCTGACTCATATGTTGAGTGGGAAATTATACAAATTGAATAAATAAGAAAAATATACTTAATTGTTGCTCTAGCCATCAACTTGCATAGGATAAAGCATAATCGGTGGAATATTGAATTCCTTTCTCTTTAAGTTCAGGAGAAGCAATTGTAATAGTCCTGTTGACTGCTGCTCCTATTTACAAATAACAGCTATCGAGGATAGGTTTATGACCAGACACAAGCAATATGATTTTTTGTAACATTAATTTAACTTGGTTGCAGAAAAAAACTAACATTATTCAATAGAAGAACTTGGTGTTTTTTCCCATTACTCAAAATGCGGCAAATAGAGAAGAATGAAAAATAACTATCTAAAAAAAACTGAAAAAGAATGTGCATAATCCTTTAGTCAAAGAGCCAAAAATATGTTTGAGCCTTCCTATCACAAGTAATCTGGGTTTGGCCCATTAACATATGGTTGTTCAAAATAGTTTTGTTTTTCATTAATAACAGTCTGCCTTTGCTGAGGTACAGAATAACTTTGTCTTTGAAACTTTTGTAGGAAGTAGGAAGTTTAGGCTGAGATGAATTGTCAGTGACAGTCAAAGTTTCAGTCCTATCCACGCTTAGAAGTAAATACCATTACACTTAATCCAATTTATTTCCAGGAATATATTATTTCATAGGAGGTGAGATTCAGGAAAGTCCTTGTTTAACTTTCACAGATCTCATGCCTGCCTGCCTGCCTGCCTGCCTGCCTGCCTGCCTGCCTGCCTACCTACCTACCTACCTACCTACCTACCTACCTACCTACATACATACATACATACATACATACATACATACAATTAAATCATAGTTCAGTAGAACATGAAAACTAATAACTCTGTATTCTCTTAGCTACAATCTTCCATTAGTGCGCCATTATTTTTCAACAATTGTTTGAACTGTTTTAAATGTTGGACCAAGTGTAGTTGTATATCAGTGAATTCTACCAAAATCTGAGAATGCAAGCACCACAGGTACAATGGAGAAAACTACTAATTTTGTTGCCAAGCAACTGCTGTCAAATTCAATGCCTCACAGTGAAGTTGATGATGGATTCAGCTGTGGAAAGTCAAATGCATACAAAAAAAGGCAGGCAGTAATATTGTTTAATTTAATCTTGTAACAAACATTTCACAAACATATGTGTTACCAAAAATTGCTTAAAATTTAGGGTTAGGATAATATTTGTTGAGAAACAGGTAACAACATGTTGTGTATTGTATTGTTTCCCATTGTCTATTCTGAGTTAGAGCTAAATAAATGAATTAGTCTATCCTTGGAAATAAGTCTGTCAGAAGTATGAAATGAACTTATTTTTAAGAGAATGTTTCTCTAAAATAGGGCCAAGATAATGTTGTCAGGGGATGTGCCTTTACTTCTGAATATTAGAGTGCACATGAATTACACAGATATGTAAAATGGTCTTGTGTTTGAAGGGAGTGTCTTTCATTTTAGCTTAGGATGGTTTTGAGCTTATGGAATGTAAGGGAGTGGATAAGGATCTTGGCAATGTGAACTATACCTTATTGGCCAAATCCATGTCTGTTCTGTTTCCTTCAGGCAGGACATGTATGGCTGGATTTGAGAGGTAGCAAATGGTTCTTTGAAAGAGGTGGGATGCTACAAGCCTTGAAGGAGGCAGTGTTGTACACACACGCTCCCCTTTTGAAGAGATTGCTTGTCAATCCAGCCATATTTGATGCATTTCTTCTGACCCCTTTTTAGGAAAAATTGTTGAAAAGGTGCTGTGGGTTACACTGCAGAGATCTGATTAAAAAATCACCTAATTACATTAGTGACTCTAAAAAATTACTTTGGTTGACACCTGGGTGAGGGAATGTACTCCTCATTTTGGACACCTAGGCAACATTTAATATTGTTGATCATGATAATGTTTAAGATCGCCTGAAATGGAAGTAGGAGCCACCATGCTATATTGGTTCCACTGCTGCCTGAGTAGGTAATCCAGCCAGGATCATGGAGAAATATTGGTTGGGTCCTTGGAATCTTGGAATCTTTTGGAATCTTGCAGGATTTGGTTCCTTCCCCTTATTAGTTAAATGAGAGAAGTTATCCATCAGTTTGGAATGAAATGGCATCAGTATTCTTATTTATATTGCCACCCCATGCAAAACATGAAATCCCGTAGATAGCTTGAATCTAGGGTATGGGTAAGATAAACAAGCTCGGGTTCAATATAGTATTGCTATAGACATTGGGCTCATTAGCTAACATCAGTCCAAATATTTGCTGTTACCGTAGTTGGGTCAAGGGGCTGAAAATATTGGTGTGCGACTTGAGGTCTTCCTGGATGCACAAAGCTTCCTGGATCAATGGGTGGAAGCAATAAGTAGAATGTCCCTTGGCTAGGTTTGGCTGGTGTGCAGTTGCAGCTCTGTCTGAACCAGTGGTGGGTTCCTACCGGTGCGGTCCACTCTATACCACTGGTAGTGGCCCGCTGGTGATGTCACAGTACCGGTGCGGTTGGTTGTCGGTGCCTGGGCGCCGGCCTTTAATTTTTTTTTTAATTTTTTTTTTAAAAAATTCTTTTGTGCATGCCCAGAAGCCGAGCTTCCGGCACTGCGCATACGCTGCCTTCCTACCCCACAGTGAGTCCAAGCAGGGGAGGGTGGCTGAGGGAGCGTGTGAGACACTGAAAGAACAGGCGGCAGGACCTATCTCAGTTCCCTTCCCTTCAGCAGTCTGAGAAGCCACGAATGCGTGGTGATGATCCTGGGCATTTTTGCACGTTCGAGGCTTCTCGAGCTGCTGAGGGGAGGGGGAACGGGTGGCAGGAGCCTAGGATCATCAAATGGGGAGAAGCATTCAGGCCGGACGGAGCCTCCTAGAAGAACTACTGCCGCGGTCTTGCTGCTCCCGCTGCGGGGGGCTGCGTTGCGGTGGGCAGTGCCCCCCCCCGCTTCTCCGGCCGCTGACAAGCTCCCGAGGCCCATGCCCACCCGGTCACATGGCTGGCAAGCCACACCCACAAAATAAGCCACGCCCACAGAGTGGTAGTAAAAAAATTAGGAACCCACCCCTGGTCTGAACCTTGAGGCTCTAGCAACATTAAATTATACTTGATAACTTCAAAACTGGACCGCTTCAACGTGTACATGGAGTTGCCTTTGAAGATGACCTAGAAGCTATAACTTGTATAGAAAGGCAGCAGCCAGACTGCTACAGTAGTTGAATAAACCTTTTACTTCGAACTAGGATCTGTTTTGGCTGCTGGTAAATGACTGGGCCTGACTCAGAGTGCTTGTAGTTACTCTGGTGAAAGGTGGGAATTTATTTTTGCCATGCCAAGAATGATTGTGGCTGTCTGGTACTGTATATAAAAAACAAGAGAAAGTCTACTGCACAATTCACCTCACCCCCACAGGAGGTCAGAGAACTCTGAATTAAGCAGACCTATTGGTAGTGGACCTCACACATTCTCCCGTCAGCGGTATGATTGGCCTGTGCACTCCTTTTATTCAGGGAGGCCCTTAAAAGAGTTTTGTTCAAATGGAACTTATTGCATTCTATTTTGGGGTTTCTTTTCTTATAATTGCTTTCATTATTTGGGTGGTTGGAATGTTTTTATTGTCAAGATATTCTGTCTTAATTTGCTCCTGTATCCGGTCAGTTAGATTGGGGTGGTTTATAAATGTGATCAAACAAATACACTTCATAAAAAGAAAGAAGAAAAATATTTCATAAAATAATCTAATCTCATTATATTTCTATGTTCTCATGAGATCACTCATGAGAGTGTGACCTCTTAATTTTTTTCAAACATAATTGGCTGCTGATGTGTTATACAAAATGATGTCCTTTCCTTAAAAAAAAAATCTGGTCTCTATAAAGCCGTGATTGAGTGATTTGAATATGAGATAATAGTAGATAATTGATGATGGTGTCTTACCAGATAACATGGCAAGTGATTCTTGGAAACAGTTTGCTAGTCTTCCCATATAGATATTCCAGCCAGTGTCATAGTAGCAATAGCAATAGCACTTATACTTATATACCGCTTCATAGTGCTTTACAGCCCTCTCTAAGCGGTTTACAGAGTTCAGCATATTGCCCCCAACAATCTGGGTCCTCATTTTACCCACCTCAGAAGGATGGAAGGCTGAGTCAACCTTGAGCCAGTGGTGAGATTTGGACAGATGAACTGCAGCTAGCCGTCAGCTGAAGTAGCCTGCAGTGCTGCACTCTAACCACTGCGCCACCTCGGCTCATCATAGTGACTGAAGTGGCTTATTTGGAATTGTAGCCACTATGAGTAAATAGAAGAAAGTTAAGTTTTTCCCAGCTGTCTTGCTGTTTAAAATAATAATAGCAGAGGCGTGTTTGCAGAAATAGAACTGCTTTGTGGCTATTCCTGTTTCTTACCACAATATAGTGTAGTACGTTGTGCAAACTATCCACCAGCATTTGCAGTCCCTTCACACTTGCTTTAGTTCCCTTTTTGGATGAACTTTCTTGTAATGACATCCAGATAAGGGAAAGGAAATGTAATTTTTAACCACAGATTTTTAAACTGTACTAAGTGTAATTTATGAAGCTGCTTTATTTTAATGCATCCTTTTGTAAAGTTGATAAACAGATCTCTTCCATAGACTCTTTAGGGACAAATGTTGTGATAGGTGCCTATCTTTTTTATTGGTTTTGAGTAATTAATTAAACTTACTTAGTAATTTCCTTAGGTATTTTTGCAATTATTTTATTAATATGAATTGGTAGCTTACATTGTTATAATGGTTGCAAACTGCTAAGACTCATAACACACATAAAAAATAAATTAATTAGCCAAATGATACATTACTGTCTAATCATGCTGAAATTTGCTTTATGTAACCCAGATTAGATAAAGGTTCTTCTTATGCCATGCAAGAGATGTACATTGTACATCTGAATAGTAACCTTTTAGATTTTTATGAATTTCATGACTGCATTTTTAAGTTGCCCAGAACCATGAGTTATTAATATTTAATAATTGTCCTCTTCTATCAACACCAAGTTTTGTTTTGAACTGGAAGTTCTAAAGATGCTTTGAGGTTCACAAAGAAGCTCACATAGCACCAGTCAACTGCAAACAATGGTGAGAAAATACATATTTAATCTATTGAGTTACAGGCAAGTGCTACATGTGCATTCGGATATCTCTGAAGCAGTTTGTGTGTGTGCGTGTGTGCGTGTCTTCAAATCTAAAATGCCACACAGCCTGTGGTTAACTGGAAGTTGTGAAAGGAAGAGGAACAGTGGCCAGCTAAAGGCAGAATGGGCAGATGCAGAGTTGAGGAAGTGACCAAAAGAGAGTTCATTTTCAATTCACACAGCCTGGCTTATCATGTCCTGCAGTGCCCGAGTTCTATGACTCTCATTTCCTCCAGCTCTGAATATCAAAGGATTTACTATAGCATGTGTGCACTCAGATATCGTATCAATTAGATATTAACCCTAATTTATTGCTCTACTGTACCAAAGTTCCCATCCTCCAGAAACAATTTTGAAAGCTCTGTGTAGTGCTCGTGGTGTTGGATCAAGATACAATGGTAATGGTTTGGAGCAAGCAGGCTGAATGATTTGGACTCTGAGCTTGACTAACCCTGGTTAGTTCAAATGAAACAGTAAGAACTGTCTCTGCAGTGCTAGATCTAGGCACAGGGGTTAGAGCAACAGCTTACATCTTACATAAAGAATACATTAACCTCAGTAATTTGGAGAGTCAGTTTTGGGGAGATACCAGGAAGAGAATATGTCTACTGGCATGAAGGTCAGTCTTCATGGAGAATCAGATTGTCAGTGGCAGCTAGCCCTAAGGGTTGTATGTTGCCTCTGGAATTTTTATTTTATTTATTATTCTATGCCATCCATCTTGCCAAGGTGACTCTAAGGCAGTGATGGTTAAGCTTTCTGCTGCCGAGTGCCCAAAGTGTGTGTGTGTGTGAAAATGCAATGCGAGTGCCCCCGGGATGCGCTCCCTGCACATGTGCGTGCATCCCCTGTGCATGCACCCTTCCCCCCCTCACCCATTTTTGGCTTCCAGGTTGGTGCAGGAGGCCTTCCAGGCCCAAAATGGGGTGGGGGGAGCACACACGCACCCCCAAAAATGCAATGTGAGCACCCCCGTGCATGTGCCCTGCCCCCACATGTACACGTGTAGCCCCTGCATGTGCCCCCCCCACATGCATGGCAGAGATCCAAAGACCAGCTGGTCAGCGGGAGGCGCACACGCATGCATGGTGGAGCTGGGCTGGCGCAATGGCTGGCGTGGCCACAGGTTCGCAATCACGGCTCTAAGATGATTTCTAAGGTAAATTGTGGGAAGCCTCCTATGGAAAAGAGTTGCAACTATCATGTTCATTTTCTGAGCCTGAATGTCTCTGGTTGGCTATAAATAATACAGAATGTACAGTATTTCTGGTAATATAGAGATAACCAGATTGATAAGATCCGAAAACTTGCATATGTTCCCATGAAATAATACCCGCTAGAAAAAACAAGTCAGAATGATATCCGGAAGTTATCTTCAACTTGATAAAAGAAAAGCTTATCTGATAAAAAAAGCTTATCAGCTTTTATTGCTTTTTCTCTCATATGCTTTTTCCGTAGCAGCTCTTTTCACCATGAAATTATTCTGAAGCTTCTTTACAATATTTAGCTCAAGGAGATTCTGGATTTACAAATAACATAGGAAAAAGCAGGCAGAACATAGCCTCTGGAATTTCAACCCTGTTAACCAGCAGTGTCCATAGGAAGCATCTGTATTCTCCCCCCCCCGCCCCCCATGATGAGGTAATGTGTTTGTCTATATTCCTCTTGTGTTTGTTTCCATGTTTGTGGGCACTGGGCAGGCTGCAAAGCTTCAGCTCCGAGTCACATGACCAGGAGGGAAGAGGCTTAAAGTGGAGCTTTGCTAGATGTACTCAACGGCCTCTTCCATTATGGTACACTTTTAGAATTGGGGAGAATGGTATTTCAAGCTCAAGTCTTACTTTTGCTGGCTTTTTTCCTCTGTCTATAATTGAGTCATGGCAAAGAGTTGTCCTGCTGAAGGGGAAAGCTCCAAACCAATTTACATAATTTATTTTCAGTTTGGTTGGAAAGAATAAGAAAGAAAATTTTTTATCTGTGTATATTACCAACATGTACTTGACAAATAAAAATAAATAAATAAATAAAAGCAGTGTTTACCAGCATTCTGAGACAATTGTGGTTGTGACTAGTAATGTAGCTACCTCCCCCCCCCCGCCCCAGATTTCACTGCATACCAGTGGGGTGGAAGACAAATTCCCTATGCTTTAGAAAGGAAGGACTGATGTGCTTTATCTCATTTGTTTGATGAGTTCCTGTAACTAAGTTCCTTCCTTCACAAGGATCAGGATCTTTCCTGTGCTGTGCTGTGTTGTGTATACAACTCCGGAGCTACCTGATTCCCTGGTACCCTAAAAATCAGCACTGCGGGGAATTTGCACAATTTAGCTCACACACAACTTTTAGTGGCGTTTTCGACTTGGATTAAAAAAAAAGGCTTTGATGAGGAGCAGTTGAAAACTTATTTTTTATTGGGAGAGCCAATAAATGATCTAAGTCAGAAAAGCAGATTAGTATCTTTCAAGTGTTCTTGGGATATAAATGCCAAATTGTTAGCATCCTTCCGTTCCTACTTATTAGGAGTGTATACAATGATAGGTGAAAGGCCCTGAGAGAGATTGAATAGCTATGAATTTAGAAAACTCCACAAGGAGGATTAGATCTTGTTTTAACCCAGAATATACATTATTAAAATGTAACTAAATCGTGAATCGGGACAATTATAATCCCCTTTAAGGGCAATTGAGTGAAGAGTAATTTATTTTTGTAATTCTCCTGTCCTTGGTTCAGAACTCATGATTTAAATGGTTTTTATAGTTAGCCGTGCTGCCAGCAAATTGATTTTACTTTTAGGCGAGAACCATTCCGCAGATAGCATGTTATCACATATTACTTATGCTTCCATTGTAATGCAGCTTTTAGGCTTTTTACCTTGTTAACAACAACTTGTAACCACCAGTGCTTTTATAGCTCTCCAGTAATGAGCTCTGTAAAAAGCCCCAATTCATGAACTTTTTGCACAATCCCTTCTTTAATTATGAATCATTACATTCCCAAGATAAACACTCATTTTGAGTTTAACTGTTCTGCTGCCAGACTTGATTCTAACCAATGTTGGTTTACAAAACGTTAGAAAATGTCTTGAAAGTCTATGAACTCTCACCTGCTCTGATATTTAATATCAGAAATGCAACGTTCCTTGGCATTACAGTTCAATTAAAAGACACTTAAGCTATTTTAAGAAGAGCACTGTTGGAAGCCAAAGCCTGCGTATATTAAATCTGTGGTGTAACAGCCTTTGTATCTTCGGGTGCTGGCTCAAAGCCTCTAACACTATAGTGAAAAATAAATTAAAGAGTCATGAACCTAATAGGTTGAATGACGTTCTGAATTTGTTCATGTTAAATTGTGGGCAAAGATCACAGGAGACAGACTTCAGAACAGCTCTTTTATTAGCTCACTCAAAACAACCAGCAACTTGCAGTCTGACAGATAGCCCTTTTATAGGGAACTGTCAGACACAACAACCAATAGCGTATGAGCATTCAAACACATGACCAGGGTGGCAACAACAGTTCAGGTAGAGTTCAACTATAAACATAACAACAACAGTTCAGTCAGAGGTCGTCTAGTCAAAACAAGTTTATAGTTCAGTTATAAGTCAGTCAGAACACAACAGTTCAGGCACTTTTTAGTCTGCTGTATCCTTTCTAGTATGTTTTCTTCTCTGTTTCTCTGTTTCTGGAATATATAGCTCTCAATATATTATTTACGGTAAAAATATTACACTGAGAGCACTTCAGATTTCTAACTGAGAAATTTAAAGTTCACTGAGTGTTTAGAAATAGTTAGAAATAGTCCAAGAATGATGTAGGCATTTCTTGGATGTAATTGCTTCCATTTCAACCCAGAGCCTTATATAGAATATATGAAATAACTTAATGAAAAGAAAAAGTTCATTTCCTTCCTCCTCATTGCAGTCACCCATACTCGTCCCCATCCCAAGGTTGAGGGAGTCCTCTGGAAAATCCAAAATAGGAGGATGAGGAGGGAAACAATCCAAATGGGTTCCAAATGTAAATTGATTGGGGAGAAGCACAAATGAAAATCCATTTCCATCCTCTGGAAATAGTTTTTGGAGGAACTGGAGGGGGTGGGGGAGGCATGGTAGCCTAACAGTTAAGATGCTGGGCTTGTTGACTGGAAGGTTGGCAGTTTGAGACCAAGTACCGCATGACGGAGTGAGCTCCCATTCCTGCCCCGGCTCCTGCCCACCTAGCAGTTCAAAAGCATTCAAAGCTGTGGTGGCAGGTAGCTAGAATGCAATACTGTAGGCCAGTGGTGGCCAACCTTAAGCATACCATGCGCCAATTTTTTCACAGACGAGTTCAGATGCGCCATACAACTCAAGCACGTTTTTTACCTTCTTACTTTCACGTTTGGGGTTGTAAAATAGGGGTAGGGGTAGGATCTGCTTTGCTTAAGGGAGGAAAAGGAATAACTCAGTCATGCAATTCAATTAATTAATGTACGCCATTTCAAAATTTGACAAACGTAATATATATTTAATCTTGAATCTGTCTTTCAATCACTCTCAATACAAAAACCAAGCTAGTACACTCAATAAAACACTGCTTCAAACTCCACGCCACGATGGCTCACTCAGAACTGACTGACCATATCGAACGCTCGCTGCTCATTCGCACGTGACTTCAAACACATGATGTGTTGCTATTCCGTGGTGTTTGCGATCATTTGAGCAGGAACGCGGAATAGCAACACCAATAAAAATATTCGTACGTTTGTAAACCGCCTAAAGTAACATCTCACAAGTTCCATTCTAAGTTTCAGACACCGAGAAGTTGAACATTACCAAAGGCTGTACGAATTGAACTGAGATCACTTTGGTGTTGAAAATATTAAGATGGATTCAGTTATGACACCTATTAAAAAAAAATAAGTAGGCGCAAGGATGCAATGCGCCACTTGTAATCAGCCAATGCGCCATGTTTGGCGCATGCGCCACGGTTTGGCCACCCCTGCTGTAGGCTAACACACTGCTCACTCCAGGAGTTTGATTTTCACCGGCTCAAGCTTGACTCAGCCTTCCGTCCTTCCGAGGTTAGTAAAATGAGGACTCAAATTGTTGGGGGCAATATGCTGACCCTGTAAATCGCTTAGAGGGCTGTAAAGCACTGTGAAGTGGTATATAAGCCTAAGCGCTATTGCTAAATACAAGTACATGAATAGGTATCACTTCAGTGGGAAGCTAACAGCATTCTATGCATCTTGGTATATTGTCATGCTGGTCACATGACCATGGAAGGGTTTTCAAACAATGCTGGCATCCTCTGCTAAGAAATAGAGATGAGCACCGCCCCCTAGTGTTGGACACAAGTGGTCAGGGGAAACCTTTGCTCTTTTTTTTCTTAAGGGGGAAAGGAGGCCAGGTTTTTCTAGCAGTGAAAGGGGTGGCAAGGTTTTCTTCTACAAACTTCTTTGTATTAACGTACCTTAGGATCCAGATCTATATATCTTGAGTATTATATATTTCATTTTCTTAGATGGCATGAATACTATTTTGAAAGTCTTTGCAGCTTTTGCTTGGGTGTTTGCTTGGATATATAATATGAGTTTACATATATATATATATATATATATATATATATATATATATATATATATATATATATATATATATATATATATATATATATATATATATATATATATAATGAGTAATATGAGTTTACACCCTCCACTATTCTTGTTGCAGGGGGCAAGTCATGATTGACGTGGAAAATCATCTGTGTGAGGTGGGCTGGGCTGGGTCAGATTCTCTCCCAAAACTCAGATAACTTTCTGTGTAGTAGATTTTGCCCTAATTGTTACCCATGTAAATTACTGTATTTTTTGGAGTATAAGACGTACCTTTTTCCTCCCTAAAAGTGGCTGAAAATTTGGGTGCATCTTATACTCTGAATGTAGCTTTTTCGGAGCTTTTTTTCCATCCCTAACTAGGTGCTAAAGATCTTCCCAGCTCTTACCTTGCAGGCTCTTTCACTGTTACTCTCTCAGAAGAATGTTTTTCCAGCCCTAAGTCTTTGCAGGGTTTTTTTCATTGCTCTACTTGCTCAGAATAAGTTTTTTTCTAGGCCTAACTAGGTGCTAACGATCTTCCCAGCTCTTACTGGCTTGCATGCTCTTTCATTGTTACTCTCTCAGAAGAAGGTTTTTTTAAGTCCTAACCAGGGGATAAAATAATGTGCTGAAGCTGACCAGACTAAGGACGCTAGCCAGATGAATACCTGGTAGGCAGATTCCCCCCCCCCCTATTTTCCTCCCCAAAAACTAAGGTGCGTCTTATACTCCGGTGCGTCTTATACTCCGAAAAATACGGTATTTAGACTTGGATTGCGTATGACATAGCAATGTGTGAGTTTTCTGGATGCTTTTTCCGCTCAGTTTGTTTTAATAAAGGAAAGTCATGGGGAACAGCAGGCTTGGTTATCAAATAGTGTGCAAGCTGTTGATTCCTTAGGGATAGGTTAAACACCGTCTTTTGTCAAAGTTATCTTAAGATAGTTCCATAAAAAACAGGAAACAGACACACAGCATTCCCCTGATACATAACCACACAGAAATGTGTTTTCACCTTCCAATCAGAGAGGCACACAAACATATCCTTCCCCTCTCTTGCACTGTCTGTCATACCCACAGGCATTTGTACATACATACAACTTTATAGGCCTTCCTTCCTCCGGCTTCCCCTTGCGCTGGCATGAAAATCCCCCTTTTCCAGAAAGGTTAGCAGGGGGAAAATAAATCCTGTTTTCACAATGGGTTCTTACTGCCTAGCATGGGGGAAAATCCTAGTTTCCAGTACTGAGTGTTACTTGTCCCACCATGCTTGTCTCTGAGCATGTCTGCTAATGTGCTGTAACTGGAGGGAAGAGACACCTTAAAGATTAGCAGCTGTTCTAGCAGCTACACTCATGGCTGGACATAGAACACATACCTGTTACATAAAAGACTTTTTATGTAAACTGGTGCCAAAGAAGATAGGAGACAGATAAGGTACATTTAGCCATGAGGGAACTCAGATGTGGATTGATCAGTCACATGTTTTAATCAGGAGTAGACAACCTCTGTGGCATTGTTCATAAAAACTGAAAGTCCTTTGAAACATTGCATGGAATTATAGCAATAGCAATAGCACTTAAGACTTATATACCGTTTCATAGTGCTTTACAGCCCTCTCTAAGTGGTTTACAGAGTTCAGCCTATTGCCCCCAACAATCTGGGTCCTCATTTTATCCACCTTGGAAGGATGGAAGGCTGAGTCAACCTTGAGCCTGGTGAGATTCAAACTGCCAAATTGCAGGCAGCTGGCAGTCAGCAGAAGTAGCCTGCAATACTGCACTCTAACCACTGCACCACAATTCTAATTTTAATATGTTAAGTGGGAAAATTAACTATATGGAAATAAGCCTATTAACTGTATTTAAGAAATTGCTCTTAATGTATTATAAAAGAGTTTGTTTTAATTATTTTATTTTTTTGGGAGTTTATTATTTTTTAAATTAAATTTTACTGTATTGCTGTTTTGAGTTTGAATGCAAGTCCTCAACTTACAACAGTTCATTTAGTGACAGTTCAAAGTTAGAACGGCACTGAAAAAAGTGACTCATGACTATTTTTCACACTTATGACCATTGCAGCACCCCCATGGTCATGTGATTTACATTTGGATGCCTGACAACTGACTCACGTTTATGACGGTTGCAGTGTCCCAGAGTCTTACGATCCTCTTTTGCGACCTTCTGACAAAGAAAATCAATGGGGAAACCAGATTCACCTAACAACCGTGTTACTAATTTAAGAATGCAGTGATTCACTTAACAAATGGGGTAAGAAAATTCATAAAATGGGGCAAAACTCACTTAACAAATTTCTCACTTATCAACATAAATTTTGGGCTCAATCATGGCCGTACGTTGAGGACTTCTGTATATAGAAATGGTGACTCCCTGATAAGTCGGGCTCTAAAGAATGAGTACCGTATTTTTTGGAGTATAAGACGCACCGGAGTATAAGACGCATCTTAGTTTTGGGGGAGGAAAATAGGGAAAAAAAATCTACCTACCAGGTATTCATCTGGCTAGTGTCCTTAGTCTGGTCAGCTTCAGCACATTATTTTATCCCCTGGTTAGGGCTGAAAAAAATATTCTTCGAAGGGAGTAGGAATGAAAACAAGCCTGCAAAGACTTAGGGCTGGTAAAAACTACTTTGAGGAAGTAGGAATTAAAAAATGCTGCAAGCCGGTAAGATGGTTAGCACCTCGTTAGGGTTGAAAAAACTTTTTCAGAGGGAGTAGGAATGAAAACAAGCCTGCAAAGACTTAGGGCTGGAAAAAACTTCTTCCGATGGAGTAGGAAGCTGGGAAGATTGTTAGCACCTCGTTTGGGCTGGAAAAAAAGCTTCGAAAAAGCTACAGTCTGAGTATAAGACGCACCCAAATTTTCAGCCTCTTTCAGGGAGGAAAAAGGTGCGTCTTATACTCTGAAAAATATGGTAAATGGAAATTTTAATGTTTGAATTTTATAAGAAATTCACTTTTCACTGTAGCAAAACCATAATTTGGAGATAACCCTGCCTTTTGGGTGGTATCTTATAAATAAATTATATATAGCATCTTTTTATTTCCTAATCAGTTTCATCAGTTTCAATGTGGCTACTTCTATCACAGTTTCTAAGATGACGATCCAATTAATGGTCCCATTTTTCTGACCTGTAGTTCCTGGGAATGGCTACCAAGGTATTCAAAACAACTGCTTGTCTGTTCCTTTTCAGAAGAGGGGGAAAAAGAAAAAAGGAAAGGAATCCCTGTAGATTTGGAAGAAAAAAGCCATTATTTATTCAGCCTATCAGCTTTGATTCCTCCTATTCATGGTTTCTGAATTTGGGCTTAAAATGTATTCCACTGTGCTTGATTCTTCCAAATGTCCCAATTGTATCCTCATTTTTTCCTTCCTGCGTTATGTGGCTCATTGGGGACATTTCTTCAAGATACTTGATGAAGCTTGTAGAACTGTTTTTAATACATTGGAAAGGTAAAAGATTACAAAACAAAAGAAATGGTAAAAGTAAATAGAGAAAGCAACTTCCTGCTAGGTAATAAATGAAAATGTATGAATTTAAATTTAAAGAACCTCACACCCAGTATTATGTTCCTATTTTTTCCAATATGTCTATATTTTCTCAACTGAGTCATCAAGAGATTAAGTGCACCATTATTGATTATCATAATCAACTGAAACTGAATTACATCGTTGACTTACTTTGGAAAATTGTTTTATATTGTAAAAATGAAAATGCTACAATAATTACGTGTGTGAAGTAAGGTTATGCATAGACCAAACAAGAACCCCAAATAATGTCAACAGAAAGCGATTTTTAAGGGGAGGAGCATGTAATTGCATGTATTAAAGGAAATATAAAACAATATCTATTGATCTGATACTCCATGTCTGCCCACTTGAGCATGAATCTTTTAGCTGTAGTTAACACCAATGCTATATCGTTTATCCATTTTCTTGTAAGTGTTATTGCAACAAGATATTTCACTTGAGAATTCATTAAATCTTCTGTTTATGCTTGCTCGTTGTTTTTTTTTGAGCCAGCATACATTTCTGAAAAGTGCTTTAAAGATATGCATAACCCGAATTTGGAAAACATCAAAGCAACCACCACTAAAATACGCTTGTAATGGAATATGGGAATGACTTGCAAGGTTCTCTTTAATTTAACTCTGCATTAAAGTTAATGTTAGTACATCTGGGTGCTTTTTGTCTCGACTACTTTGCGAGGCTGACAACTATCTTGCAAATCTGAAAGTACATTCCCCCCCCTCAACTTTACATTTCCATAAAACAAGTGAGGGCGCCTTCTGAGAAATTTGTTACATTCCTATTCCTTCTGCAGGCGCAGTTGCCTCTTCTCTGACTCTTGCCCAGTCTGCTGCTCTTCCTCCTGTCTCCCAAAGCCATTTTCACCTACCATTACACACTGGAAAGTTCGTTTCATTTTTGTTTCTGAAAATTTGGTATGCATTTCTTGCGTACAAATGGATGACAATAACAATTAATAAACACGTTTTAAAAGAAAGCAGTAACAGATGAAAATGGTTGTGTTTATGAAGTTGTTTACTTGTCAGCTAATTCTATTTTTCTGCTTTTATTTTTCAGTGGGATGTTCTCATCTGTGCATTCGTGCCAGCTTTCTTGGCTTGGATATAGCATCGTATTAGCACCTGCTTTTACTACAGCCTGTAACTAATAACTCAATAAAGGATGAGGAGATTTGTCTACTGCAAAGTGGTTCTTGCCACTTCTCTCATGTGGGTCTTGGTGGATGTGTTTCTCCTGCTGTACTTCAGTGAGTGTAACAAATGCGATGACAAGAAAGAAAGGTCCCTACTGCCTGCTTTAAGAGGTAAGATAAAACTTGGTGATCACCCTTGACATAGTTTTGATTGTTGGTGAGTGGTGCTAAATGTAATTTGAATGCCTAAGTCAGGGGTGGCCAAACTATGGTTCTTTGAGGATCTGTGGACTTCAACTCCCATGCATGGCTAGTTCAGGAATTCTGGGAGTTGAAGTCCACAGGTCCTCAAAGAACCATAGTTTGGCCACCCCTGGCCTAAGAGAAATACAGTAATCCCTCGCTATATCGCGGTTCACCTTTCACGATCTCGCTGCTTCACGGATTTGCGTGGGCGGCCAGGCAGTCAGCGACAAAGCGCGCGGCTCCGGGACTTGCAAACCTCTCCGATGAGTTCTGCGCCTGCGTGGTGGTCTCCTGCTTCAGTCTGGCAGCGGCAGGCGAGTAAAGCGGTCCGATGAGCTCTGTGCGTGCGCAGAAGGACTGCCGCTCATCAGCTGTAGGGCGGGCCGCGCTGCCAGCTTTCCCTGAGGGAAAATGGCCGTTCGGGCCAAATCAACGAGGGAACGGCCTACAAGGTCGCTCAGGAGATCAGTGCCAAGCAGCCACAGCAGACGTCAAGAGAGGGAGAGGTTGGAGGATTTTTCAGGCTTTTTTTGGGCGCCGAAAACGCAGAAGCCGGGTAGGAGGGGTTAAAAAAAATAAAGGTTCCTACTTCACGGATTTCGCCTATCACGGGTTCTTTTTGGAACGTAACCCCCGCGAAAAACGAGGGATTACTGTACTTGAATTGGAATTGTTGGCAAGAATAATGTAACAGAAGTCCCTTCAACAAATCCAGCCTGAATGCTGTAAAATGTTTTCCCCATATACGATTAAGCTCAAAAAGATGTTCAATGTACTGCAGCTTTCCTCAACCTGATGCTCTTCAGGTGTCTTGGGGCTACAACATTGGAATTCCCAGCCAGTTTACTCACAATCTGTGCGGACTAGAAATTCACAGAATTATACTCTAATGTATCTGGAGAATAGCAAATTGGGGAATGCTGATCTGGGTTATTATCTAAGGCCCTTCCATCTGGCATTTCAGTCAGAAATGCACAAGGGGCTCAAACAGCACTCTTCAACTTGAATTCTAAACAGTAATTCCTCCAGTTAAATTTGAGTGTAAACATTTGCTACTATTCAACAAGGGGAGTGTAAATGGTTGACAGAACTGTTTTCAGAGAAGAAACCTATGAACTTCAAGATGAACTTTGCATTTTAAAGACATTGATTAGCAAAATAACTGAAGTTTTTAAAAGGTTTCATTGACTTTTAATATTCATTGATTTAATATACATTGTTCATGAGCAAAAGCAATATGGTTCATTAAAGTACCCAAAACAAATAATCTTTGCTCTAAACATCTATGTATGTATGTACATACCATACAGTGCCATTCTCTTTTTGGTAAGCAACATTATGCTCTGAAAAAGAGCAAGAAATAAGAAAGACAAAAAAAGTCCAGATAATGGACAATGTAATGCCTGGAGAGAGAAAAGAAGAGAAAGAATTGGAGAAAAATCGCAAAATACAAAGACTTGCAAATACAAATAGAATGACTGGCAAAAGAAAACAAGCATAGCACCAATAGTAATTTGGCAACTTGGGTGCAATCACAAAACATCTGAAGCATCACTTGAATATTATTGGCATTGACAAAATCACCACCAGTCAATTGCAAAAAAGCAGCTGACATCCTTTGATGACACCTCTAACACCATCAAGCAACAATATCTACCTGTCCTTAGGAAGACTTGATAGGTGGATAAAAGTGATAAATCTATATATCTGGCTGACTGTGTGACTAACAGTAACAGTAATTCATTAAATTTGCATGCTGCCTGACTCTCAACAACTTTGGGTGGCTCACAACAATCAAACAGTAATCAACTAACAATCAAATAGCGAGCGAAATAAATTAAAGACATGAGAATATCAAGAATCCAAATCCAAACAATTCCTGTAAAATACAGTAGCAAATATAAGCTATGGCTATTGTGGACTAATTTTAATAATTGTAAAGTAAGCAATCATTCTAATGCACAGTAACCAATTACAGTAAGCAATCATTCCATAAGCCACAAACCAAAGAGGCAGTAAGATTGGTTTGACAAATTAGTCATGATCAATTGTCCTTCCTAACTTTTTAATATAATTTATAAAAAAAGAGCCAGAGTGAGTCTGAGCCTCAAATTGGATTGGGATATATCACTTCTAAAAGGCCCTTTAAACTACTTTCGTTTATAAGAGAGAGGGGAAATGCAACCCATCAGTTTAATGAATAATGGAGAAGTCAACGTATTTACTGATTTGTAGACCAAACATGAGAATAAATCAGTAGTCTCTACCATGCTCTACATATACAGTAACTGCAGCCTTTAGCCTATTTTGCTAAAAGTGGATGTTCCTGATATATTGCTTTGGAATGAAATGATCGGTTTCTCGTTTTTTGAACGGATTCAATCTGCCCAATTGCAAAGGCCAAAGAACCTGATGCAGCAAAAATGTCTCTTTTCTGGGGAAGGTGGGAAAACATTGTTTTGTTTGTCTGAATCTTTTAAAGAGAAGTATTATCACCACACTGAATTAATTAAGCTAGGGCATGAACTGGGTCATGAATGTTATATGACAAATGGTTCATTCAACTTCAGAATTTATTACAGAAATAATTAAATCTGATACTTACAGAATGCAGCACTTATTAAATCCCAGCCCAGTTCTGTTCTGTGAGCACATGCTGTAATGTTACTTATTGATATCCGTCTGCTGTTTCCAAGTCAATGTTTCAATAATTGTCTACTCTTCTGTGCTGGAACTATAATCATAGGGCAGATCTTTTTAACCTATTATGTATCTAGAAATGTGGCTGTGCCTGTAAAGAACATTTTGTATAGAGCTGTGCTGTTTGTAAACGATGTTTGTTGTTTTTGACAATACATTTTTGAACATGCCAAGGGATGCATCCCCAAAATATATAGTGACAAACAATTTCCAAATTGTAGGATCCAATCTGGCTCGGTCACCGGGACCAGAGGTTTTATCTTTCGGACTTTTGGAACCGCTCTTTGGAAGTTCCCTGAAAAATGGACTCTAGCCCAAGTCCAAAAGCTCGGAAGACAAACCTCTGGTCCCAGTGATCTACCCAGATTGGATCCTGCAACATTATCCTGGGACATGTATATTCGCCTTTATTCGTAATTTCCAAATTCTTGAAAGTACGTTCAAGGAGACATAGGACTTGCCTTTCTACTAAGTCAAGTGGGCTTCATTTGACTCAGTTTTGTCTACACTGACTGTACTTTTCTGGCAATTTGGACAAGAATGCACTTAGGTCCTCCCATCTAGAGGTGCTGCAAGTGGAACCTCTGGTTATAACATTTTTGTTCTGACCTTTTCCTATTATTCAGTGGCTTCAGCATTCTGGATTTTAAATTTATTTTACTGGTGGTTCTATTGTGGTTGACCAGCATTGATTTGTTTTCCTGTAGTGATAAAGTTGCAACTTGCATAAATGATGCTCTGTTTAAAATGCACGATGTGCAGTACGTGTTACATATGAGAGTTACTTTTGTATTGTTATTTGGGTAGGCAGATGCATATGTGAATATTGTTTACCTGGTTGTGGCTTTATACTGGGGAAAATTCCCTTTGCTTTGTTGAAGCTTCTGAATTGCTTGCAGTCTTACAGTATATTCTGTGTTTTAAATATTAAATGGATGAGAGACCATTCAGTAACTGCACATTGATTTACTTGGTCTTCAGGCATAATCTTACAGTGCAATTGTAGACACAGCTACCCCTAAGTAAGCCCATTGTTTAAATGTATACTCCAATATGGGATTAAAAGAATTTACAGATATCTGTGCTTCCAGATCCAGTAGCACCTAAATTGGGCCCACATTTACCGTGTTTCCCCAAAAATAAGACATGTCCCATAATAAGGCCAATTAGCCTTTTCAGCGCATGAGCTGAAATAGCCCCCCCTGAAAATAAGCCCCCCAACTACTTTCCGGGGAAAGGGGGCGACATGCCGGGACCCGCTCTTTTTGTGGTGGGCACTCTTTTGGCCGGGAGAGCAAGAGCGAGAGCAAGTGAGAGGCGAGTGCACACACACCCCGCGACCCCGCGGGACTAGCTCGGCTCCTCTGGGCTTTGCCTATGGGAATTTGAAATGCACTCCTGCCTGCAAGGAAGAGGAGGCAAGCATCGATCCCTGCCTCTCCACCTCCTCGCAGTCAGGAGCGTGTTTTAAAATGCTGCTGGAAGCAGCCCAGAGGAGCTGAGCCAGTCCCACAGGGTGTGCGCGTACCCGTCTCTCTCTCTCTCTCTCTCTCTCTCTCTCTCTCTCTCTCTCTCTCTCTCTCTCTCTCTCTCTCTCTCTCTCTCAACTTATTGGAACAAAACTGGGTTGATCATGTGATTTAAAGAATATTTGTTTTAAGACGATCTGATATATGACCTCAATCCTCTTGAAGTCAAAGAGATTAAAATGCCCTAATTGGGGTAGAATTATAGCCTCAATTACTCAAAACTTTATCTCAACATTATCTTTGCTAAATAACAATCAAAGATTAAAATCTTTTTCTCATTCCTGGCTGTGAAATCTGAAGCATCTTAGTTTGTTTTTCTTGTCTGTTATGTTTTATGCTGTTAATTAGCAGAGGTTGGATTTGGATGCAAACATGGCCTCTTTACCAAATATTACTAAATGCCACCATTACAGTTTTAGCTGCCTGTTTTATAGGTGTCACATGCTTTCCTGAATTAGCTTTAAAAGAACTTCCATAGACAGACACACAAACGTAACCATACAAATGTCCTCATCCGTATCACTTCATCTGCAATGAGACATTGTTATTACGTGCTGACTGAGATATTGGAAATATTCTGTATTTGCTTGGTGCTCTTTCAAACTGATCTAAACTCTTAAGACATGAAGGCATTAACTATGTCTTATCATAGTTCCCTGGCATTCTCGGGGAGAAATAAAATGTTCATAGTATTTTATCAGGTTAGACAAGTGCAGCATTAAGACTCAAAGTGATAGGCTTGAAAAGAAGTTATTACACCACTGATAAAATTTTATGATTCACTTACAAGGATGAAAATGAAAATATGTGTTCTCGTCCTAGTGAGTGAGCACTCTTAGATGTGTTGAAATATTGATTTGTTTGGCTGTTCAAGGTATGAACAAATTGTCTACATTCCTCCCTTTGATAGATAGAAACAATGATACTGTAAGTCTTCTGACATTAGAAAATATCAAAGTTAAATAGTTGAAATAGACTCATAAATATACCCAAACTGTATAAGCATATTAAGACATCTAGAGAGTCTTCTGACAAGCCTGCTATTTCTAGTTATCATACCCTGACTGAAGTTTACCTCAGGATTCAATCCCCACCACCACTGAGCTATTTTCTCTAATCCCAGCATCCTGTGATACAAAACATCAAATCAGAACTGAAGGAATTGATATCTCACTGCATCTGATTGAGGTAGATCGTTTTGCAAACACTCTGAGGAATTGTACTTGAAGACTTGCAAGATTGATGTCTCCCTTACCAGGTGGACCAGCCAAGGAACACAACCTGATAAGCTAATTGTACTTTATTGCAAAGCTACATTAACTGAATATTACAAATCTGAAAGTACAATTCTTCCGCTGTCTCTTTTACATCTTAAGAAACTAGGAAGGGTCCCCTTTGAGCCACTTGCTCTACACATTATCCAGCTATGGACTACGCTCTCTCTTACCTGATTGTTTACTTACTCGGCAGCATCCCTTTGCCCATTTGCCCCATCTCCCAAGGTCTTTCCCACATTTCATTACAGCACCTTTAGATAATTATTAAAGAGCAGTGGAAAGGGACCAAAAACAGAGCCGCTAATGGACTAATTACATTGTATTACCATTGAGTGGAATCACAACCATTAAGGTAGACCTTAATGATGTCATAGTTGACAGTAACAAAAATCACTGACAGATTAAGTAGGACAAGAGGGATATAACTCTCCCCATCCAAGTCCTGACAACAATCTTGCTTGGATCTGAAACTTAGCTGAAACAGTGGGTCTCCTCCAGGTCCCGTCAGCCAAGCAATGCTGGTTGGCGGGCCCTAGGGGGAGGGCCTTCTCTGTGGGGGCCCCCGTGCTCTGGAACCAACTTCCCCCAGAGACCCGAACCATCCTAACCCTGCTGGCCATCCGAAAAGCCGTCAAGACATGGCTTTTCCTGCAGGCAGGGGGTAGAGACTAGTCCATCTGAGCTCTCCCCCGGGTATGTCTGGTTGGTGAATATTTTTAATTGTTCAATTTTTTAACTTTTTAACTTGGTTTTTAATTACTGTTTATTATCTAGTGTTCTTGTATATTGCTGTACGCCGCCCTGAGTCCCTCGGGAGTAGGGCGGCATATAAGAACCAATAAATAAATAAATAAATAAATAAATAAATAAATAAATAAATAAATAAATAAAAGAGTCCAAATGAACTATTTCTAATAAAGTGGTTTGCAGCTGAAGCCTTACCAGGAGCGCAACCGATTTCTGGAAAAAGGAAGGTTGGGTGCCAAATGATATTTATAACTCAGTCCTGGGTTCAGGGAGAATTGCTTAAGAAGAATGGAGCAGCAGATTCTCCTTCAAAGCTGCAACATCATCCTTGCCCAAAGAGAGATGTTGATGATCTAGATCCAGGTTGTCTGTCCCCCATCAGCCCTATGAAGGAACCAGGAGAGACATGGATCCAGGGTCACAAGTCCTCCCTCTCCTCCTTCACTAAAAGGAAATTTACTTTCCTAAATAAGAGTCAATCAACAGTTTGTCAATGCAATGAGAAGTAGGAATACATCATTATGGTGTGTGGACCAAACGTGAACTTATACAGCTAGTTCTTGACTTACAACAATTCATTTAGTGACCAAAGTTACAACAACACTGAAAAAAGAGACTTACGACAATTTTTTACACTAACGGCCATTCCAGCATCCCTAACTTCACGTGATTTACATTTGAATGCTTGACAGCTGACTCACAGTTATGACGGTTGCAGTGTCTCATGTCATGTGATCTCCTTTCGCAACCTTTCTGGCAAGCAAAGTCAGTGGGGAAACCAGATTCACTTAACAACCAGGTTACTAATTTAAGAACTGCAGTGATTCACTTAACAAATGTGGCGAGAAAAGTCATAAAATGGGGCAAAACTCACAACAAATTTCTCACTTAGCACATAAATTTTGGACTCAATTGTGGTAAGTTGAGGACTACCTGTAACTATAATTTGGTAAGACTCCTCTTTGGATTTCCTGCACTGATATTTTAGGCATTTGTAATACTTCATCTCCTGGAGTTTCCCAATTAACTAGGATATACCCTAGTATTGGCCCACAAAGACTGGTTGTTTGGAGCAATTTTGTCAAGAGCCCAATTTGCCTCCTGTCACCAAAGGTTAACAAGGCCCTCAGTTGCACTGCCTGTGATATCATTGGGGAAAGTCCTAAGTATGCTCTGGAATACATTACATCAGGCATCAAGGTGAGCCCTTGTGTAGGTCTAGCCCTACAGAAATCCTGAATGGCTATTAAACTTAACTGGATCAAAAGTGGTCCTACCATGGCACCAAGCTGGACTTAATGCTCTCCATATTGAAACCACCACCAAGGTGAATATAGCAATAGCAATAGCACTTTACTTATATACTGCTTCATAGTGCCTTACAGCCCTCTCTAAGCGGTTTACAGAGTTCAGCATATTGTCCCCAACAATCTGGGTCCTCATTTTACCGACCTCGGAAGGATGGAAGGCTGAGTCAACCTTGAGCCTAGTGGGATTTGAACAGCTGAACTGCTGAACTAGCAGTCAGCCTGCAGTCACAGCATTTAACCATTGCACCACTTCAGCTCTGAATATGTGGTCTAACATATGACTTCCTGCATTTGTCATATACTGGAATAATGGTGACCATGAACTTTTGGTTTTCTGTCACTCCTACAAGAAGGACCAGAAATAGGCTCCATGGAAGACTAAAAACTACTTTTATTTAGATTAACTATAATAACATAACCTTAATGTGTGATTGTGTTTCCTCTCCTCTGTTTTTTATATTCATGTGAATTTGGAGGAGTGTCTGTCTGAGACATTTGTGTAATTTGTGTCCCCCATCATTTAGACCTAGACAATATTTTCCTTTATTTTGCTTTGGTAATGAATCTTCCCTCTCTCCAAGGTCATCTTTTTTATTTTCTGCACTTTCCCAGGTCCACACCCAAACCATGTATGTTGAAGTCACTCAACATTATAGGCATAATGATGCCAACATTCCACCAGAGAACAATCTAACTAAGCATCATCATATTCAGTACTGCAGAAATACACCCAGCCTGTCCTTACAGCCCAATTAAACATCTGTGCACTCATATACCTCACCATCTCAGGAATGAAGTACTTTAGAGACTGATAAATTTTGAAATGACATTGAATATGGGTTTGTTTCAAGATTTTGTATAAATTGTAAAGACATTTTGTCAGTAGAAAAGTGGGATGTTAATTTAAAACGTTATACTCAAATACAGTTGAGTTACAGGTGATCCGTGCTTAATGATCCTAATTGTGACCAGCAATTCCACCTCTGAGCGAAACAGTCACTAAGTGAGAAATCATGTGACTGTGACACTGCTTTTTGGCTGAAAAGAGACACGTTTACTCTACGCCTTTGGCTTTTGTTTGCCTCCTAACAAGGCAAACAAAATGGAATGCTCAATTCCTTATTGTTTAGTACACAATGAAAGCAACATGACCATTCCATAGCCTTGGGGTGGAAGCCACCTGCATGCTATGCGAACAGTATATAGTATTCTCTTGAAATATCTTCCTCTGCAATCTCTCTGCTCTGTGAGGAGAGGGGAAAAAACCAAGCAATTTCTATAGGCAGTCTCTTTTGCCAGACTCTTTCCCACTGCCAGTGTGATATTGTTCTCAATGTATACAAGTGCAGAAAGCTTACTCTCTTGAAATTCCTCTCCAGTCTCTCTCTGTTCCGTGGGAAGGGTGTGTGTGTGAGATTATTAAGGGAGGACTACCTGTACTTTATTTTGTTTATAGAATTTATAAACTGGCTCTAGGTGATTAAGATGAACAGTTAGATAAATTTCTAGAAGATGAGTTACTTTCAAACTTCAGATCATTCTGCTTGAATATTTTTGTGGAGTGTTTCATGTAGATACGTGTGTATATGAATTTTTAAACAAACGGAGCTGCGGTGGCTCACATGGTAAGACGCTGGGTCTGTGCGCCGTTAAGGTCGATAGCTCGGCTCAATTCCCGTGAGCGAATAAACTGCGGAGGGACAAGAAAGGAGTCTTCCCTGATTGCCTGCCAGCATTCAGGCATCCCTCGGGTAAAGATAACAATGCCCCAAAAAATTCCTTTCAGGGAGGCAGCCAGCCACCTCGGTGATCCCTGGCTAACACGTGCCAGACGCTAAATAAATAAATTCAAACAAACAAACATGTTAAGTAGATTCAAGTTTCTCATTTGCTTTGATTCTTTGATTGCATAATATATTGTATTCTCTTGCTTCATCACTTATCCATCAAAGGTGTGAAATAATTCCTTTAGCTGGAAGACTTTTTTGTATATCATGGGTCCTATCTGTAATATACAGATAAGCACAGATTGCCTGCAGGGATATTTCTGAGGGTGAGTTATATGCAGGGGGAATTGCTTTCAGTTTTAAGTCATTTTCCTTGCCTATCAGCATAGGACACATGAATGGTCTTGTGCATGCACTCATCCATGGTTAAATCTGCCTTTGTAGGACACTCCCATTAAACAATAAACAGTTAACCATAAGAATGGCTTTTCAGCAGGTTGATAGGTAACGAGGCTATGTGCCCTTCCCATCTGCTTTTTCATAAGCTGGTATTTGGTCGATGTTTTGGGAAAAATTACTGTAAAAATGCTAAGTCCTTGGTGGAATGGCTTTTGTGTTGATCCATTTGGACACACAATCACATAGTCAGACACGCATCTCTGGAGATGCCAAGAATAGCTTTGCATGCAGAAGACCTCAGATTGAGTAGTTGCAAGTAAGTCCAAGGTAGAGTCGAGGATCGTCAGAAAATTTGAGCAATGCATATTAGAAGAAAAAGGATCTGACTCAAGTTGAGGATGTTCCTGGAATTAGGTGCTTATTATAGAGCCTTGAATTTGGTTATGTCCTGGATTTATTTTGTCAGTTGGTAATTGTTTTATTTAAGTTGTGTTTAAATAAACAGAGGCGTGCAGCTCAAAAAAGTTAGCACACACTTTATCTCAGCTTCATCCAGTCTATACTCTAGAGGCAGGATCAAGGGCTCAGGTGACCTTCCTAACCAAGGGACAGCCATCACTTAGATTATTTTAAGAACTTAAATTCATGTATCACATTTCTAAGCATTTATATGTGGCTTTGCTTCATCTGTGTGGAGCTTGAATTGGTACAGTATGTGGTGCTACAAAGTGTGCTTTTTCTGTTAGTGATCATTATTCTTTGTTTGCTTGGAGGACAAATGCATTCTTTTAAGGTATGCAGTTTCTCAGAAATAGAAAATATTTAAGGACACCTTACGGAAAGACGATGATGCAGACTGGCAGTTTTTCTATTTTGGTATTTAGATAATTCTGTTTATCTTGTGCAAAATTTATGGCATCATTTATAACTTATAACTTTTGAGAGACAAAAAAGTTCATGCACTTCAGAATCCATTTGTGTGTGTGTGTGTGTGTGTGTGTGTGTGTGTGTGTGTGTGTGTGTGTGTGGCTTTGGGTTTCTTTGAGTTCATCTTTGCTAATCTGAAGAATCTTTAGCACTCTATTTTAAAGTTTGGTGCTGGGTGCATATCACTTAAAATATTATTTTATATTACCGAATTGTCTAGAAAACAATTAGATTGTATTTTCCTTCAGTGTAGTTACCGTATTTTTCGGAGTATAAGACGCACCGGAGTATAAGACACACCTTAGTTTTTGGGGAGGAAAATAGGGGAAAACAATCTGCCTACCAGGTATTCATCTGGCTAGCATCCTTAGTCTGGTCAGCTTCAGCACATTATTTTATCCCCTGGTTAGGACTTAAAAAAACCTTCTTCTGAGAGAGTAACAATGAAAGAGCATGCAAGCCAGTAAGAGCTGGGAAGATAGTTAGCACCTGGTTAGGGCTAGAAAAAGACTTCTTTGGAGCAAGTAGAGCAATGAAAAAAAAACCTGCAAAGACTTAGGGCTGGAAAAACTATTCTTCTGAGAGAGTAACAATGAAAAAGCCTGCAAGGTAAGAGCTGGGAAGATCTGTTAGCACCTAGTTAGGGCTGGAAAAAAGCTACATTCGAAGTATAAGACGCACCCAAATTTTCAGCCACTTTTAGGGAGGAAAAAGGTGCGTCTTATACTCAGAAAAATACGGTACTTAACCTTTTATCAGGCCTGTAAGATCCACGCTGCAAAAACTGAGATAACCAATAAGATGACAGCAAAGAAATTTAAAAAAAAACCTTAAAAGCCATCTGGTGATCATATAGAGCACGGATGTCAAACTCACCACATCATGTTGCTGTCACGTGATATTTCGTGATGTTTTCCCCATTCACGGAGCTGGGGTGGGTGTGGCCTGTACGTAACACATCTGGCCCACGGGCCGTCAGTTTGACACCCCTGATCTTAGAGCAGGGGTGTGGAACTATGGCCCTTTTATGACTCGTGGACTTCAACTCCCAGAATTCCTGAGCCAGCTATGCTGGCTCAGGAATTCTGAAAGTTGAAGTCCACGAGTCATAAAGGGGCCATAGTTCCACACATCTGATCTAGATGTATGTAGCCCCACTAGTGTGGCTCTACTTGAATAAAAATTCATAACATCAGAAGCCTGATTTTTTCCCCAGTTTTCTGCATGGACCAAAGTGCAGCCTTCTTTAATTCATTGTTATATTGGCATATTGTTGATGCTAGTTCATCTTGTGATGTTTTTTTATTGTTTTGCTTACTAAATAAAAAAATTAGAAGTAGTACTACAGTACAAGTAGTTGCATAACCACTGTTATAAGGAAATATCCTTTTAGGTTCCGTTCCAAGTGGGGAAAAAGACACTGGATTCATGAAGGTTGCTTGGAAGGAAGGTTTAATGGTGGACAGGAGCACATGGCAGGAGCCCCTGTACAGAAAAGGTAAACTTACATGGTTCCAGGTGTGGTGAAGAGAAAAAAGAGAAAAAGGGAATGCTGAGTTCCTGGTTTTTATAGTCTAAGTTGGGTCCCACCTCTTAGATTTCCTTTTCCTGTATAGAAATGTATCCCATTGGCTCTCAGACCCCCCAGGGGCATGCTGGGGTGGCTCTTGGCTTTTGTCTAATCCAGCTTTGGCTGAATGAAAGGGCCTTGGGCAAATCCTATTATGGTTTTGTTATGCAGAAGACTTTCAGCCAGGTGAGAGGAATATGTGAGCTTAGCAGGGGTGGGGGTTTCCAAGAGGAGTCTTTTGTTTGTTTAAAAGCATGTTTCCAGATATGTTCCACAGAATATTTCCTACATTTTAATATCTCCTAGGATATCTCATTTCCTAGGAGATGGGTGGGTGCTAACTTCCTACAATCCCTCATTTTTTTTTTCAAAACATGTGAGTGCAACACATGTTTTGACACAAGCTTCAAATTGATCAGGTCAGGGAGATTTTATGGGTGCTTTCAATTTTCTCTGATGCAGAGGGGAAGACGTTGAAAGAGGCAGTTGAAAGAGGCAGCAGAAGGATTCCTTCAGTGGCTCTCAAAAGGAGAGCTTTCAACCATGATGGTCAATGGCCAGGGCAAAAGTTCTGGAAATAAATTTACAGTATCCAATTTTCCATGCCAATTATGTTCAGATGTTTGATAACACTTTCGATGAGCTCCCAGACAGGTTTCAAGCAAGCACAGGCCCCACAATATTCCCACAGCCATGGTTTACCTTGAAATCACAGGCTGCCCATTTCCAAGGGATGGTTCTTGAATCTGCCCTAGCTCTTACTTTAGTGCATCTAGGATTTGTGAGTCCAAATTGAAGTTAGCCAGTGTGCAATCTAGGCTTTTCCTTTTTTTTTTTTTTAGAATGAGCCCTGGGACTCTTACTCCTGAGACCACCAGTGCAAAATACCCTGCTTTACTGGGCAGCAGTCAGGCCTTGGGCTTTTTTGAAGATCCTTTCTTCTAGCTCTTCAAGTGGGGAAATTGCCTGAGGGGATCTGCCCCTTCCCCCATGGAATTAGCAGGGAGATATGACTGCCTGGGCTTTAATGCCACAAAGCAGGAGTCAAAACAACAACAACAAAAAAAAAAAACCAGCAAGCTAAAAGCAGCTTTGGGTGGAGGTAGGTGAAAAAGGGATAACCTCAGTCTAATTCTGAATGGCGTGTCTCTGTGTGTTTGTGTATGCAGCTACAAATTTACCTCCCACTAGACAGAAATCTAAAGTGTACAGAACTCACTGTGGCAACCACTCCCAATACAATTCTTACATGAGTACATTAAACTGATTACAATATAGATGAGACAAGAAAGAGAAACGTTACAATGAATTTCAGTGAATGAAGCAAGGAAAGAAAGAAAACAAAGAAAAAAAACTTTACAATGAATTTCTGTGACTGAAGCAAAGAAAGAAAGAAAAACTTTACAATGAATTTCTGTGACTGAAGCAAAGAAAGAAAGAAAAACTTTACAATGAATTTCTGTGACTGAAGCAAAGAAAGAAAGAAAAACTTTACAATGAATTTCCCCCCTCCCCCCTAGTCTTTTCAGCTGTCTGCTGGGGATTGAAAATAGATGTTTGGTCTTTATTTGTCCATCTCAGGGTCCTTTCATTCATGTCTGCTGGGTGGCCTTAGGTGTTGGTGGTAAGGCTGGTCAGCCAGGCTTGGAAAGATCTGCTCCACTCTGGTTGCTGTGATGACTAGAGGACTAGATTCAAACCCAATTCTGGCTCAAATGGATGGAATGTCTTTACTGGAGGCAGTTTCTGAGCCCATTTGGTCTGCTTCCATAGGCTTCAGGATCATGTGTGCAGGGCTGAAAGACATAAGAACAGGGTCCCTTCCCCCTTTTGCTGGCAATTCTACCACGAGAGGCATTGTAAAAGGATTAGAGATTTGGGGGGGGGGGGTAGATAGCTTGTAGGCAGGGTTTGAGGAAAACAAACAACACATCAGTATCGCAGTTAAATCAATTATAACAAAATGGAGACATCACCGGGGAAAAAAATGAACAGACATTTCCATCTTAGCAGAGAATTGGCATCCATTAAACATCACAGAAGAGCAATATTAAAACTGTTTGCATGTACATACAGTAAATGTGAGAATGGAATTTTCCTGTAAATTAACTTAAAACATTGTCCCTAAAATTTTGGCTTTTCTTAAAAACACCGAGAGGAATAGGAAAATTGAACTCTGTTCCTTGTCCCAGATCAGGTTGGCCAGTCCTAACTGGGCAAAGACATTTTCCTTTCTTTTCAGTGCTTTTAATTTTCTAACAATTTGAAATTCATATCTCTAGGAAACAGAGATATTTTACAGTTGCAATTACCTCGAGTGCGCACAAGACAAGACAAAGACGTACACAGACACAAAAACATGGACAAAGAGGATGACAGGACACACACACAAGTCCTTCCTGCCATAAATCTCAGTTAAAATTAGGGAAGGCACAAGTCTTAACAAACAAACCACGTGGTTACATATAAGAGAGAGAGAAGAAGAGAGAGAGAAGAAACAACAAACACCTCAACATTTTTCCTTTTCTGTTTTCTTAAGTACCTTTATTTAGCCAAATTGGCTGTTTTGTTGTGTTTTGTTTTTTCTGTGACATCCCTCAGCAAAGTCCATTTCCTACTTTTGCACATTCCTGTATTCCTGGCGTCCCAAGTTCCAAGCCCTCACAAGGGTACCCGCCACCCTCGAACTAGAGCTTCCCATGATCCTTTAAATGTAAGGTTCACTTTGGCTTAGCTAGTGACGCGCTCACTGTTTTCAGAGGCTAAAAAACTCTGGGAAGGACTTCCGATTCCCTCATGGAAGTAAGGGCCCCTTCCTTGGGGAGTCGTCCGCAGTTTTCAGAGGCTAAAAAACTCTGGGAAGGACTTCCGCTACCCCACAGAAGTATGGGCCCCTTCCTTGGGGAATCTCCTTTAGGTTTATCAGATCCAAAAAGGGGATCTGCGAGGACGTAGTCGCCCCTGTACGACTAGTACTAAGACCTCCACTTTCTATTCACGAGCTTCACATTTTAGAACCAAAAAAATTATGGGGTTTGCTTTTGGGATGTGCACATAAAAACAACAACAACAACAACAAAATTTGCTTTCCCACCCTTCAATCACACACACACACACACACACACACTCTTCCTCCTTCCCTAACAGAAGCTCCTGTGCTCTGTAAACGCTAAACAGAACTTACACAAATCAAAACAGAAAGAGAAGACATTGACACATAGGCTGGTAGATGAGAAAGAAACTCTATACTACCAAATGAGGATAAACAAAAATAATTCAATATTATGAAAAGCTGTATGAGCAAGAAGTTTCAGAAAATAAAATTAAAGAATATTTGAAAAAAAATGGAATTGCCTAAAGTACCAGAAAAGGGCAAAAACTATTAAATGAATGAATATCAATGATGGAATTATCAGAAGCAGATCAAGAGACAAAAGAACAACCAAACACCAGGACCAGGTGGGCCAGTGGCAGAATTTTACAAAGATTTTACATACTGAGGTATTGATTGATGTAAAGGTACCACATTCCTGAATGGGAGCAAATATTACTTTGATTCCAAAATAAGATTCAGATTTAATGCAGATAAAACTATAGGCCCATCTCTTCACTGAATGCTGACTATAAAATATATACTTCAATAATGGCAGCAAACTAAAAGGTTCCTAAATGAATTTATACATTCAGCTCTCTTAAGCTTTTTCTAAGAGACAGATTAAAAACAAAATGAGAATGATTTTAAATACATAAAAAAAGGCACAAGAAAAGGATGCTATTCATTTTCATACTGGAAGTGCTAAATATAAATATTATGGCAGACACAGAAATTAAAGGCATGGAAACTTTGAAAACTAATTTTGCACCAAGTGAGAAATAAAATATGTTAATAACCAACCTTACTGACAATTTTGTTGTCCAAAAGGTAGAGAAGAGAACTAGAGTAGATAATTAAGTCCATACTTGACTTAATACTTACAAACAAAGAAGAAGTTGTAGAAGGATTTGAAACTGCATCATTAATATAACAAAAACGATTCAACACAATTGAACACACTAAAGTCTTAGATTTTAAAATAAAGCTGACCTTAATAAACTCAAGAGAAACTTGAGAAAGATTCCTTGGATGAAAGTCTTAAAGGAAAGAAGCAACTCAAGAAGCTTTGTAAACTCTGAAAAAACTTGATTATAAAAGCCAATTGCACAAAAGCAATCAGGAAAAAAAAACCAGAAATCCAAGAAACCAGCATGGCTGCACAAAGACCTTACTGACAAATTGAATGAATGAAGGACAGATACAAAAATGGAAACAGGGACACATAACTAAAGCAGAATATCAGCAGATAGCAAGAATCTGTAAAGAAAAATCAGGAAACAAAAGCCTTGAATGAACAACGACTTGCAACAAAGTGAAAGATAATATAAAAGATTCTTCCAATACATAAAAAAAAAACAAGAAGAAAAATCAAGGAAACAGTTGGACCACTAAGGAGAGAAGGCAACACAGAGAAAGCCATGAGTTGCTTAACTCATTCTTTGCATGTCTTTTTGCAAAAAGAAATGCAACCCAACTAACCAGAAATATAACTGGAAAGGAAAAATAAAACAGACTGTAAACTAAAGTTAAAATAAGCAAAAACAGTAAGAGAACACCAGGTCCTAGAGTCCTAAAGGAGCTGGTAAATGAAATCTCAGAACCACTGCACATCTTAAAAAAAAAAAATCTTGGGACACGGGGACCACCTGAGAAACTGGGAAAAAGCTAATGTGGTTCCCATCTTCAAAAAGAAAGAAAAAAAATTTCCTGAGCCCTATCTAATGCAAAGAAAAGTAAAATCCTACACCTAAGTAAGGGAAACCAAAAATATAGATAACTATTATAAATTGGTGCAACAAATTAAAACAGATTTGGAGAAGTGGAAAAGAACCACCATAAAATGAGTATCCTGCAATGGCTAGCAGACAAAACAGGGCTGGGGGGGGGGAGAAGGGGGTGGGAGAAGGGGGGGAAGGAAATATCAAAGGATTTAGGAAGATACATTAACTTGGTTAAACAAAAAGCATGATTATTTTTTCCCTAAAATGATTTGTACCCAGACAACACACTATTCAATTGAAATTGGAATTTACATATGCCATAAAGTAAAATTAAAAGCAAAAATTACCCCCCCACACACATACACACATGCAAACACACATTTCCCAGTTTTCTATGGTTTAAAGTAAAATTTAGAGGTAGGTACTCACCTTCTTTCCAAGCAGCCCTTGAATTTTGAACTCAAAACCCCTTTAAAACCTACTTCCCAATGGCCAAGGCCTAATAAATTTATTTAGGCCAGGATCATTGAAGAGGCTAGCTTGGAAATCCAGCTGGCTCGCCAATTGTTATAAGGAAATATCCTTTTAGGTTCCGTTCCAAGTGGGGAAAAAGACACTGGATTCATGAAGGTTGCTTGGAAGGAAGGTTTAATGGTGGACAGGAGCACATGGCAGGAGCCCCTGTACAGAAAAGGTAAACTTACATGGTTCCAGGTGTGGTGAAGAGAAAAAAGAGAAAAAGGGAATGCTGAGTTCCTGGTTTTTATAGTCTAAGTTGGGTCCCACCTCTTAGATTTCCTTTTCCTGTATAGAAATGTATCCCATTGGCTCTCAGACCCCCCAGGGGCATGCTGGGGTGGCTCTTGGCTTTTGTCTAATCCAGTTTTGGCTGAATGAAAGGGCCTTGGGCTAATCCTATTGTGATTTTGTTATGCAGAAGACTTTCAGCCAGGTGAGAGGAATATGTGAGCTTAGCAGGGGTGGGGGTTTCCAAGAGGAGTCTTTTGTTTGTTTAAAAGCATGTTTCCAGATATGTTCCACAGAATATTTCCTACATTTTAATATCTCCTAGGATATCTCATTTCCTAGGAGAGGGGTGGGTGCTAACTTCCTACACCACCTTGCCATACTATATGTGTCAAAGAGTTTGCTAGAAGGCTTGTTCCACATCTATAAGTAAATGCTGCAGGATAAATTTAAACGTTCAGATTTAGCTCATTTCAGATAACTGACAGTTATTGCTTTAAGAGGGAAATAGCTACCAAGTTGTAATTTGCAGTATAGTAATTTGTTGCTTATGGGTAGCACTGTCATGATTGGATGATTGTAATTATACTTGCCCCTAAACTTTCCAGGAAGCAAAGAGTAGTAAGTTCGTCAAAGTGGGTGTATGTTCTCTTTCCTTCTGGAATAAAATCAGACGTGAATTGGTGCCACACTTTTGCTCAGGAGAACTCAAAAGCATCCAGCAAGGATAAAAACCATAAATTAACAATTTTAAATGACCTGTACTATACAATATAACAGCAGTGAAAAACAGAATAGAACAGAAATAAATTATTCAAAAACCAGAGACTGCTGAAACTCAGTTCAGTGAAACAGCAATTCGCAGCCCAAATGCTCTCCTGAAAAGCTAAAGCCTCACCAACTTGCAGAAGGCTATAATTAGAGAAGAGGTGAAGCAGCCTACTCTTTTGAAAAAAAATGATTTCCCCTAAAAACTAGTTAAGTTCAGCTGCCAAAGTTTTTCTTAGTCTCAATTAAGCATATTTCTGGGGTATTCTGAAACTCCCTAAATGTGAATGGGAAAAGGTCATCTTTCAAATGTACCCTGGTCTCTAATCATTCAGGTAATTTAAAAAAAAAATCAGTATGTACTTTGGGTTATGCCTCAAAGACAATGTGTTTGTTTATATTTCATGTTTCTAGACCACCTCAAGGAGGGGCTCTGGAGAGAGTATAGGGCAGTGATGGCGAACCTTTTTTTGCTCGGGTGCCAAAAGGGCATGCGCGCGCATGTGCCCACACTCATAATGCAATGCCCCCCCACATGTATGTGCACAACTCCTGTGCTCCCCCCCCCACGCATGCACGCAGAGCTCACTGCAGCCTCAGGAGCCTGTGGATGGCGAAAAACGGATTCCAGCTGATTTTCAGCCTTCCGGAGAGTGGGGGGAAGGTCGTTTTCGCCTTCCCCAGGCTTCAGGAAAGCCTCCAGAGTCTGTGGATGACGAAAAACGGACCCAACGGCCCAACTGGAAGTTCGGAAACGAACTTCCGGTTGGGCCGTTGGGCCATTTTTCACCCTCCCCAGGCTTCAGGATGCTTTCCTGAAGCCTGGGGAGGGTGAAAAATGGCCCAACGGCCCAACTGGAAACGAACTTTGGGTTGGGCCGTTGGGCCTTTTTTCTCCATCCACAGGTTTCGGAGGCTTTCCTAAAGCCTGGGGAAGGCGAAAACGACCTCCCCCCGCCCTCCGGAAGGCCAAAAATCAGCTGGCCAGCATGCACATGCGCGCTTGAGCTGACATAGGGAAACGCCTCGTGTGCCTTCAGATATTGCTCTGTGTGCCACCTGTGGCAGGCGTGCCATAGGTTCTCCATCACTGGTATAGGGAGACCATGGAGGCATTCCAACTGAAACTACCCTCTTTTCTGGCATAAGAAGGCCTTTTCCCCCCTTGTTTCACAATCAGGATGTTTTGGGATTTAATTTTGTGATGATTTTGAATTAACTTCATTGTCCTGAGTGATAGAGTGCTATTTCCTATGTGACATAATTGCACAAATCTCCCATGTTTTGTAGTTTCCCTGTTTCTAATTCTGAAATAAAGAAAAAAAGAAAAAGAAAAAAAACCCTTGGGAGAAGTATTCAGATTTAATTGGAATTTATTAGGTTGATCTGAATTCCTTTGGGAAGTTAAGGTGCTGCAGATTGCTAGATAGATGATAGTGTGATTAATGACAGGAGTTTTTCACATTCACATGGAACTTGGTCTCCTTGTAATTAAAGCAGACTGCAAAGAGCTTGCACTTATGAGGTTTTCACTGGGATTTTTGTGAAATATTTTGAATTATCAGTTTTGCAGAGAACACATTTTCATGAAAAAAATAATCAAAGCGCTGTGTGATTAAAAGCAAAACCACAGATCCTGTGTGGTTGTATATGTTGAGTAGCAAGTAGTACAGAATGGAGATTTAGGAATTATATGCCTGCAAAACTGTCTTTGATTTCTATATAGTTAAGTTCTATTTGCTTGGTCAATTATCCACATGAAAATCGAAAATAAAGATTAAATATCAAAAACACATATGTGGATCCTGGCAGAAATGGCAACTTGAAAGCAAGTAACTCCAGAATAAATTCAATGAAAACAAGCCTGTTTTTCTCTTTTCCCTTCAGGGTGTATAATCTTGTATGGGGAAAAATAGATATTTTATTTGTAATTTATATGGCTGCCTTGAACACTTTTGGGCAGCTTACAACAACAAATATTAATAGATACAATACTTTAAAACAAAAAAATCAAACCCTTAATAGGTGACTAGGAATTTGATGCAGTTGAAATGAAGTGTGTTTGCTTGCTTGTTCTGGTGATTCCAGTGTACTGTTTTACTGTAGCCCACATTCATAGGTCTACACCAGGGGTGTCAAATGGCGTCATGTGACATATCGGGAGTTTTTCCCCTTTCGCTAAACTGGGCATGGGTGTGGCCAGTTATGTGACACATCCGGCCCATGGGCCCGGAGTTTGACAGCCCTGGTCCTCACAGAATCTGATCTTGAATGTGAATAGGTGTTTTATATATCCTGCCAATTCTCACCTCATGCACCTAAAAAATTCCAAATGAAGGTTGGCTGAGAAGCTAAAATGGATGAATCTAGTATTGGGCAAAAGTTGTTTGAGTTGTTTGATTGGGATAAAGAAAGAAGTGTTGGAAATCCAAATAAATCCAAGAAAATAAAACAGAAACAGAATTTAAAAATATCATGGTGATAATTAGATAAGCCAGTTTGTTATGGTTAAGGTACCAGGCTAGAAACCAGGCAATCGGTGAATTCTAGTCTTGCCTTAGGCATGAAAGCTAGCTGGGCGACTTTGAGACAGTCCCTCTCTTTTAGCCCACAATGTCAGGCCTCAAGCCAGTTGAACAGTTCCTGTCACAACCAATGGATCAACACTAGGCTGATCTGAGAAAAAGTGGACTGCACTGGCAGGAAAATGCTTAGAAAAAAAAATGTTGGTGGTCATAAGTAAAGAGTTTGCTCAAAGAATGATAATTCTGAGGCACTGCTCCATATTTTGTGGGTGAAAAATATTTTTTCCTCCCAGTTATTACTGGTGGATGGGGTGGTGATGTATATGTGAGTCACTTCAATGATAGTTCTGACAGATACGTTTTCCAGGCATGCATATACAGACTTGGATGATGTGGGTAAGTCCTTGAAACTGCTGCAGTGAGTATTTGAGAGGATGTGGCCCTTGCTGAAATACATTTCTTAGGAGTGAGGACTACTGAACTCAGGGAAACTCTCTGCATGCACCTCATACCAACCTGCTTCCTTTGTGCAAAGGAAGGGAAGGAAGGTTCAAGACCCCTGATCTGTTCACTAGTTATGAAAAAAATATGGACAATTCAATTCTGCAAGTTTTCAGCATTGCAGAAGCCCTCCTTTATTTATTTATTTATTTATTTATTTATTTATTTATTTATTTATTTATTTATTTATTTATTTATTTATTTATTTATTTATTTATTTATTTATTTATTTATTTATTTAAATAGATTTGTATACCACCCAACTCCCAGGGGACTCTGGGCGGTTAACAACATGTCAAATCCATTATTGAAATATAAAATCACATAGCAGTTAAAAATTATAAAAGTTAAAAAAAAACATCCAACATTCATGACCAGGGGGGAGACCCAAATGTAATCTGATTGGTCTCACTTTCACCCCGCCTGCCGGAAGAGCCAACTTTTTATTGCTTTACGGAAGGCCACCAGAGTGGGGATAGTCCTGATCTCTGGAGGGAGTTGGTTCCAAAGGGAGGGAGCTCCCACAGAGAAGGCTCTCCCCCTCGGCCCCGCCAACCGGCATTGCTTGGTCGATGGGATCTGGAGGAGACCAACTCTGTGGGACCTAACTGGTCGTAGGGAGGTATGCGGCAGGATGCGGTCCCGAAGGTATGCGGCAGGATGCGGTCCTGTACTTAACCTGGAAGTGGCTGAGTACAGTGGACATTTTACATAATATGCATAATATGCATGTTTGCATTTATCCCCATGGAGTAGCCATGAGTGTGTGTGTAAACTACTTTGTATATACAGCCCACTTGTTAGTGAGAACAAGTTTTGGATGGATAGATTGATAGAGGTTAGGTAGGTTCGTTGTGTAACTTGGGTTCCTTATTTAAGCTAATCAATGGCAATTGTTACTAGACATGTCATTTCTGTAAATATTTAATTTCTCCATAGCTGTGTTACACACTTTCATGCCATGTATTCGGATGTATAGATTCTTGTTGGGGTCAATGAGATTCCTTTTAGATAAATTATGGACCAAAAGTGAAAGGTTCTATCTGATTTTCTTTGTGGGGAGGGAGAGATTGTTTTAAATTCAAGGTTAATTTTCTTCCAGGCAATACACTATTAAAATTCCTACTGTCGTTATGTCTCTTTGCTGTAATTTAACAGTAATTACAACCTTTTACTTGTATTTCAGTGGAAATAATGGAAGTTAGGATGGCCTAGCTAGTATATGGTGATGAGTAAAGTTTGCTACTAAGCTTGAACAGTTATGAGGTGTCAACCATCTTTTCAAGAGTCAAATTATTCAGGATAAAAATAATACTTTAAAACTCTTAACTGCTGAAAAAATGTATAATTTACTAGATGCTTCACAGCTTGTAGTAACAGAGCCCTTCTCAGCGGCTGCATCTTTTCCTGGGACTGTAGGGTGGAAGGAATTGCTGAGTGATGCTATGTCCATGCTCATTTCTACTTCAAAACATTCTCCCCCCCCCTCCCGCATTTAGATCTCAAATGCTCAGAACCTCGCAATTGACAATTTAACATACAGAATAAATTGGGCAGATATGTTTCATGTTAGACGAGGGGGTCCCCAAACTTGGCAACTTTAAGACTTGTGGACTTCAACTCCAGAATTCTCCAGCCAGCTATGCTCCAGCCAGCTACAGTATGCTATTCTGTGGAAAGCTATGCTGGCTGGAGAATTCTGGGAGTTGAAGTCCACAAATCTTAAAGTTGCCAAGTTTGAAGACCTCTGCGTTAGATTGTCGGTTTAAAAAAACCAATGATCATTCGCTGGAAAAATGTATATGTTGCACATTCTCTTATAACTAAATTTGAATTCAAAAGTAGGAAGGAAGGCTATTTAGTATTTTCTCAAGTTTGGGAAGATCATTGTTTATATTGCCACAATATGTAAAGCCAATATGTAAAGGAGTAATTTGATGATGATTATGATCAGATACTATCAAGTTGGTACTGACCCCTTGTAACCTCATTTTCTCCAGGATGATTTATTAAAAGTATGTGAATTATTGCACAAAATCAGACTATTCATTGAGTGTTGCTATTCTGTGGAAAGCCGTAGCAATTTGCTGTTGCTTTCCCTTCCTCTGTACAGGTAGTCCTTGACTTACAACAATTCATTTAGTGACTGTCCAAAGTTACAACTGAAAAAAGTGACTTATGACCATTTTTCACAGTTACAACTATTGCAGCATCCCCATGGTCACAAGATCAAAATTTGGATGTTTGGCAACTGACTCATATGATGGTTGCAGTGTCCCGGGGCCATGTGATTCCCTCTTGTGACCTTCTGACAAGCAAAATCAATGGGAAAGCCAGATTCACTTAACAACAGTGTGACTAACTGAAAAACTGCAGTGATTCACTCAACAACCCTGGCAAGAAAAGTCGTACAAAACTCACTTAACAAATTTCTTACTTAGCAACATAAATTTTGGGCTCAATTGTGGTGGTCATACGTTGAGGACTATCTGTACATATAAATAGAATATGCTGCTTTACTATCATTTATACAAGGGGAAAGCAATCTTAAGGAACCTAATGCAGACAATCAGAGATGGAGATTTTGCATGACATTCTGTACCAGTTACAAGTTTTTCTTTATCAAATGTTGGGCACAAAACAGTAAGCACAGTACTGAATAATAGGGTTTTGCACATAGGAAATCCACTCATTAGAGTTTATGTGATTTTTTTAAAAAGCAAATGCCTTGTTTGAGCCTTGTGTAGAAACCTGAAGAAAAAAAAAAAACCAGGCGATTTTAATGAATAGTAGAGCATTTTATGTTACCAGCGTGATGTCTGAAACACTTCTGAATCGTTTTCAAAGTGTTCATAGCTCTGTTTAATAATTAGTTGTTTGTTGTTAACTCCTGACTGAAGACTATACTTTAATTTATGCTGATGTTGCAAATCAAAAACTGCACTCTAGATTCTAATGTTGGAGCATATTCTAGAAGCATAATTATGGTCCTATATTTTGAGATAAATTCAATTATTAGCAATAGCAATAGCACTTAGACTTATATACCGCTTCATAGTGCTTTACAGCCCTCTCTAAGCGGTTTACAGAGTTCAGCATATTGCCCCCAACAATCTGGGTCCTCATTTTACCGACCTCAGAAGGATGGAAGGCTGAGTCAACCTTGAGCCGGTGAGATTTGAACAGCTGAACTGCTGAACTGCAGTGCTGCACTTAACCACTGCACCATCTCGGCTCTTGTCTTGAAATTGTCTTGAAATGATTTTTGCTCAGCTTTCCTTGGAAGGGATTTTCTACAAATATAACATATCCTTCTACTTGGTTTCCTTGAGATGCCCAGGAAGGATTTAGAGTGCTCAAGGTGAAAAAGATGATGTCTCTGTGCGTAAGACTATAGCTGAAGTGCATCACATTTGGAGAGCATAAGGTTGGAGTGTGTGTTTGTGTGTGTGTGTGTGCGCGCGCGCACACACACACACACACACACACACACACACACACACACACACACACACACACCCTACTGTTAATGACTCTCAGCATTGTGATATATATCATTACTGTTGATTTTCCTGCAGTTCAGTTTCTATATTTTACAGCCTCAGGAACAGGGTCAAGAGCAATGCACAGAAGCAAAATATTATCCAGAAACACATTTATGGTTAGCAGTACATGGGTGTCCATTCCTTCCTGTGGATAATGAATAGCATTTTTCTACTCCTTCGGTAACATCACAAACATAGAGTGTTTCCATTTGTATCTTGTTGCTTACTTACTCATTTATCCTCTCCTGCTCAGCAGCAATTCTGTCTCCCTAGGAAAGCATGTTAGTCTAATTAAGTCTTCCATATTCTCACTATGGTCAGATAGCTCTGCTGTTTGCACAGAAGACTGATTAGGTTTCGTGTTATTTCCTGCCAAATTTGATGTGGGGTTCTATATTCTTACTCTCCCTTCTCTGATAATGTCAGCAGCAATAAGAGGTGCTCTGCTTGAGCTCATGTGAATGCAGTACATTAGAACCCCGGATTCTGTTAAGGCTAAATATAATTGTTCTAAGGAAGCATGCAAAACTTTGCAAAGTCTCCACTTTGGGGTGAAATGTTTTTATTTTGCTCTGCGGAGAGAATACTAATTACCAGCATGCTAATAAACATTGAAACAAATGCAGCTTGTGTATTTGGATGCTGTAATGTTCTTTTCTTTGAATATGGTAGTCAAGATGATGATGATTCCAAGTAAGAAAGATAATGGAGTGTTCGGAGGATATGGCCAATTAACTGGGCACGCTTTTCCTGAAAACTTATTGCACAGTGTTAAATTTTTATTGTTCATGTGAAATAGGGCATACAATACTTGCATGTTGCATGTATCCAAGAAGTCCAGTCTATTAATCTTCACAAATGAAGTGAAAGACCGTGAGAGCTAATTTATTTTGCAAAGGGCCGTTTCATCAGAAATTTTAATTTTTATATATGCAGTGCATTGTCCTATGGTTCTAATATGTTTAGAGTAGGATTTTCAAACTTGATTTTCTGAATGAAAAAGCTGAAACAAAGCAAAAATGTAGATACAGCATCATACTCTATTTGTATACAATACCTCCTATTATTATTTGCTAATGTTTGTAGATAATCTTAGGTTGAATATACAGGGACATTTTTTTGCATACTTTGAAAAAAAATAGCATTTTCAGTATCAAGTACAGATAGTCCTTGACTTACAGCAGTTTGCTTAGTGACCGTGGCACTGGAGTGACATGACCATTTTTCACATTTATGACCATTGCAGCATCCTCATGGTCATGTGATTTACATTCAGATGCTTGACAACTGACTTACATTTATGACGGTTGCAGTGTCCTGGGGTCATGTGATCCCCTTTTGCGACCTTCTGACAAGCAAAGTCAATGAGGAAACCAGATTCACTTAACTATCGTGTTATCAATTTAACTACTGCAGTGGTTCACTTAACAAACGTGGCCAGAAAAGTCACTTAACAAATTTCTCACTTAGCAACATAAATTTTGGGGTTCAATTGTGGTCATTCATCAAGGACAGCGTGTAGCTACAAGAGGTAAGAGAATAATAGCAATTCAGTGAGCAAACTTGATTTTTTTTATCCCCAGTAGTAGTGATGCTTATTGCACCAGAGAATCATGGAAGCTACTTTAGAAGTCATCTAGTCATTTAGTCTCAGGATCTACTAGACCAGGGGTAGGCAAAGTTGGCTCTTCTATGACTCATGGACTTCAACTCCCAGAATTTCTGAGCCAATCATGCTCGCTTAGGAATTCTGGGAGTTGAAGTCCATGAGTCATAGAAGAGCCAACTTTGCCTACCCCTGTACTAGACTAATCAGCATCCAACTTCTGTTTAGAGTCCTCTCTAGTCAAGGCAAACTCACTCTGCAGCCTGATCTGACAGCTCAAGATTGTATTTAGCAATTGCATTATAGTGCTGGCCAATATTTCTTTCAGGAATACTATTGTCAAGCCAGGTTTTCTCTGTCTTACCTTATTTATTACATTATGCCTATCCTAATTGGGAATTTTACAATTTTTTCCCTTTTAAGTTTCATCCTGTTCATTTCAGCCCTATCTAGATCTTTCTGAACCACTTCTATCTCATCTAAAGCAGAGGTCTTCAAACTTGGCAACTTTAAGACTTGTGGACTTCAACTCCCAGAATTCTCCATCTAGCATAGCTGGCTGGAGAATTCTGGGAATTGAAGTCCACAAGTCTTAAAGTTGCCAAGTTTGGGGGCCCTGATCTAAAGTATTAAATGAAATAATCCCTCCTGGTGATGATGATGATTTTGTAATTTAAGGGACACTAATCTGATTAATTTCTTTGTTTTCCCACTGAAGCCAATGAGAAACTTGCCCCATCAGTACTAGACTGTTTTCTAAACTAAACTTTACTGGTACAATTCCAGACGATTCCTGAAGGCCACAGAAAAAGTGATGAAGAGCTGGTTTCAGCTTGCGAGAAATAGTATAAAGTGAATTTTATTCAACAGGATTCTGTTCCCTCAGATGAAGTTACTTTAAGGTTTTTAAAACTCAACTCTAGTGAATCTTCTCTACAGTCATTGATTCAGTTGCTACTTGCTGAGGTTTGAAGATATTCTACCAGGTTGTGGTATAATCGGATATATCCAGATGCATTATATCCAATTCGTGCTGTGCGCGTGCTGTGGTGGGTGTGCCAAGGTACACCCACGTTACACCTATACTCTGCCAGCTGCATTGGTTGCCCATCGGTCTCCAGGTACAATTCAAGGTGTTGATCATCATCTTTAAAGCCCTTCATGGCTTGGGACCAGGCTATCTCCGGGACCGCATTCTGCCTCATACTTCCCTTCGACCGGTTAGGGCCCACAGAGTTGGCCTCCTCCAGGTCCCGTCAGCCAAACAATGCCGGCTGGCGGGCCCTAGGGGGAGGGCCTTCTCTGTGGGGGGGCCCGCGCTCTCGAACCAACTTCCCCCAGAGACCCGAACTATCCCCACCCTGCTGGCCTTCCGGAAAGCCGTCAAGACATGGCTTTTCCTGCAGGCAGGGGGTAGAGACTAATCCATCTGAGCTCTCCCCCGGGTATGTCTGGTTGATGGATATTTTTTAAATATTTAATTTTTTAATTTTTGAACTTGGTTTTAATTGATGTTTATTTGCTAGTGTTCTTGTATATTGCTGTACGCCGCCCTGAGTCCCTCGGGAGTAGGGCGGCATATAAGAACCAATAAATAAATAAATAATAAATAAATAAATAAATAAATAAATAAATAAATAAATAAATAAATAAATAAATAAATAATAAATAATAAATAAATAATAAATTCTAGATTTAATATAGTAAAAAAAACCCATAGCATCCGGTTGAAAATGTCTAATTCTTTACTTGTTTAGTTTACAGGTGTTTCTTCTGAAGAAATGCAGTTCTCTAGTTTAGCTCAACTATACAATTACTGTAGTGTAACACTGAAACTTAATTGCTTTTAGATAATTCAGGTTTATTGATTTTACTGTGATGTTTGTCACCTTTAATTCATCCTACTCCAACAATTAATTCAAAAAGTAATGGTAGGTTAGAGAGTTTACAATATTGAAGAACATAGTATATCAGTAAACTGTACCAAAGATAATGTAACAAGAACCTTTGTAATGGGCTTAGGGCAGTGATTGCGAACCTTTTTTGGCTCGGGTGCCAAAAGAGTGTGCGCACGTGCGATAGTATGCACGCAGGTGCCCACACCCATAATGCAATGCCCTCCCCCCAAGCATGCGCACAACTCCCGTGCTGCCCCTCCACGTGCATGCGCACAGGCCCCACTGAAGCTGTGGAGCTGCCTTACTACTTACCTTCAGATAGTTGCAATCAGGCCTCCTACACCTCAGCCCATTTCTTCTGCAGCCTGCAAGGATTTTCTGAAGGCCTCTGCAGCTGATAACAGAGCTCCAGATCGATCCGGAGCTCTGTTATCGGTTAGAGAGGCCTTCAGGAAAGCCCTTTAGGAAAGGCCTCTGCAGCCGATAACAGAGATCCGGATCGATCGGCTGCAGAGGCCTTCAGAAAAGCCTTGCCGGCTGCAGAAGAAATGGGCCGAGATGTGGGAGGCCTGGCTACAACTGTCCAAAGCCGAAGAAGTTCCTGAAGACCTCTGACAGCGAAAAGGAGGCTGGGGGTGAGCACACAAATGAACTTCTGGTTGGACCCTTTTTCGCAGTCCCCAGGCTTCAGGAGACTGTCCTGAAGCCTGGGGAGAGCGAAGAAGGCCGAAAATCAGCTGGCCAGCGCACACATGGGCGCTGGAGCTAACATAGGGCAACGCCTCGGGTGCCCTCAGATATGGCTCTGCGTGCCACCTGTGGCACGCATGCCATAGATTCGCCATCACTGGCTTAGGGGCTTAACTTGAATCCATTTAAAATGTTAAAAGAGTTTTAGTTGGTGTTCTAGCCCTCATACATTATCAGAATTATAGAGTTATAGTCTGGGGATGCTTGTTGTCTAGTCTGGCATCAGTTGACACCTTACAACAGTGATGGCTAACCTTTTCAGCACCGAGTGCTGAAACGCAAACACATGTGCGTGTGCGCGCTGGAACCTGGAAGAGAGCAACTGGCTGGTGTACATGCGTGCGGCAGCCAGCTGCTCTTCCGGGTTCTGTCTCAGGCATGTGTGCCAGCCAGCTGGTCCGGGGAACATGCGCACCGGCCAGTTGCTCTCTTCCAGGTTCCAGCGTGCATATCTGTACCGGAACCCGGAAGAGGTTAGCTGCCCAGTGTGCATGTGCACGGCAGCTAGCTGCTCTTCCGGGTTCTGTCGCACGCATGTGTGCCAGCCAGCTGGTCCGGCGCACATGCGCACCGGCCAGTTGCTCTCTTCCAGGTTCCAGCGTGCACATCTGTACCGGAACCCGGAAGAGGGCAGCTGCCCAGTGTGCATGTGCCCGGCAGCCAGCTGCTCTTCCGGGTTCTGTCGCACGCATGCGCGCCGGCCAGCTGGTCCGGCGCACATGCGCACCGGCCAGTTGCTCTCTTCCAGGTTCCAGCGTGCACATCTGTACCGGAACCCGGAAGAGGTTAGCTGCCCAGTGTGCATGTGCACGGCAGCTAGCTGCTCTTCCGGGTTCTGTCGCACGCATGTGTGCCAGCCAGCTGGTCCGGCGCACATGCGCACCGGCCAGTTGCTCTCTTCCAGGTTCCAGCGTGCATATCTGTACCGGAACCCGGAAGAGGTTAGCTGCCCAGTGTGCATGTGCACGGCAGCTAGCTGCTCTTCCGGGTTCTGTCGCATGCATGTGTGCCAGCCAGCTGGTCCGGCGCACATGCGCACCGGCCAGTTGCTCTCTTCCAGGTTCCAGCGTGCATATCTGTACCGGAACCCGGAAGAGGTTAGCTGCCCAGTGTGCATGTGCACGGCAGCTAGCTGCTCTTCCGGGTTCTGTCGCACGCATGTGTGCCAGCCAGCTGGTCCGGCGCACATGCGCACCGGCCAGTTGCTCTCTTCCAGGTTCCAGCGTGCACATCCGTACCGGAACCCGGAAGAGGGCAGCTGCCCAGTGTGCATGTGCCCGGCAGCCAGCTGCTCTTCCGGGTTCTGTCGCACGCATGCGCGCCAGCCAGCTGGTCCAGCGCGCATGCATCCTGGCCAGCTGCTCTTTTCTAGGTTCCAGTGTACACATATGCACCAGAACCCAGAAGAGAGCAGCTGGCCGGCGCGCATGCGTGCGACGGAACCTAGAAGAGCAGCTGGCGATGGTGCATGTGCCCACAGAGAGGGCTCGGCATGCCACCTCTGGCACACGTGCCATAGGTTCGCCATCATGGCCTTACAACAATTATGGTCTCTTCTGAACAGAAACACCAGCCTACATGTATAGCTGCTTTTCAAGACATTTTGGATACTTCTGCTGTTTCAAAACACAGTATTTTGGCTATTCATTGAGACAAAATGGAAAATGGTAACAACTGCACAGGCTCTTTTTAATGTGCTGGTTGGTTCAGATGTGATCCATGTCTGTTAAAAGTTTTTTTTATATTTCTGGTACTGAGAATATTTTTTGTCGATTTTTTTTATTGTTGGAAAAACTGTGTTTGTTATTCTTCAGTAAGGTTCTGTTATATACAAGCTACCCAGAATCATCTTGTAGGAAGGTGGGCAACATAGCGATTTATTAAATAAATGAATAAATATACAGAATTATGTACGTAATTCCACTGTAGTTTTTTAAAAAAATACAACTGCCCCATTATTCAAGGTAATTTCCCCAGATATTTAAATTTCAATGCAGGTTTTGAAAAATAAACCTCTTAGTGTGAACGTTTGAGCAAGGAATAATGGGCAATAGTGGACATTATTAATTTCTGCCTGTCTGTGCTGTGCTACGACTCATTTTAATGTCCGTTTGCTGAAATGGAGAACAGAATTAGGCTTCTTTTACCTGTCTACTGGCTGCTGGAGTGTTTCTGAGCTTCGTTCAACGTCCAGATCTTGCTTTCAAAGCTGTAAAAGCTTAGGTCTCTCCTATCTAGAATGTTCATGTCACACATGATTCCCCCTGAACTCATCAGAAATTATCTTTCCCCCCCCTTCCTTAACAGCCTTCAGAAATAAGGAAGCTGATGATCAGAAGGGGATCTTTGCAATGGTGCCTCATATATAGGAAGTGCTCTCCAGAAACTCATTAGTACTAAATCTGATGTTCTTCCCAGCGTAAAGCAATAGCAATCTTAAAATGTGCATGTCATTTACTGAAGGGGCTTATTGGTTTCTGCTAAAGTCATATTGCTCGGTTGAGCTCCTATTGAGACGGCTTTGACATTTGTGATCAACATAGGATTATACATACAGGTAGTCCTCGACTTGCGATCACAATTGAGCCCAACATTTCTTTTGCTAAGTTAGACAGTTAAGTGAATTTTGCCCCATTTTATGACTTTTCTTGCCATGGTTGTTAAATAAATCACTGCGCTTGTTAAGTTAGTAACATGGTTGTCAAGTGAACCTGGCTTCCCCATTGACTTGACTTGTAAGAAGGTTGCTAAAAGTGTTCATGTGACCCTGGGACGCTGCAACTGTCATAAATATGTGTCAGTTGCCGAGCGTCTGAATTTTGATTATGTGATCGTGGGGATGCTGCCATGGTTGTAAGTGTGAAAAATGGCCATAAGTCACTTCTTTCTGTGCCAATGTAACTTCGAACGGTCACTAAATGAAACTGTTGTAACTCGTGGACTACCCAGATAGCTTTTAAAGGGAAAAGAATCGTGTTAACCTAACTAGCAAATAATCTAGAAATAAGAACAAAGATTGCCAAACTCTGATTTTTGAATAGGGAATGACTTTTAAAAAAAATAATTTTTATTAAGTAATTTTAAAGAAAACAATATATAATACAAAAAATATGCATATATACAAGTCAAACATACATAAAACTATACAATAACATAGACAACCTAACCTAAAACATAAAAAAAGGTACTGTATATATATATATAACAGCATTATGTATCGTTATCATATTCCTATTCCTAAATCACTATTCCTTTAGTTTATCTAAAATCTATGTATTTCTTGCTTTTAACTTATTATTTATAGGGAATAACTTTTTAATACCAGTCCTTTGGATATGATTTTTTTAAAATTCTTTGATGACATCTTTATTATCACATATAACATACAGAAAAAAGAAAAACAGATATATGCATAAATACATAAATACATTTACAAACTTATACAAAAGACATAACAAACCTAACGAACCCATAATGGATATGATTTTTGTAAGCTAAATGAGATTGAGCCAGTTGTTCTTAGGTATCTGGGAGTGAATTGTAAAATATTCAGAGCCACTTTGTGGTCATCCTTTGTCTTCTACCCTTTGTTTCTTTTCATACTCCCCCCCCCCTATCTCTCCTTTCCTTTTGCATCAACTAGATATATGAGATTTAATTAAAATCTGGGTTTCAGATTTTTTTTCTATTTTTTTCTTACTATTTTTATTTATGTTATTTTAATTGTATCCCACCTTTAATTATATGAGTCCATGGAATTATCTTAATTTTTAAGCACATTTTGAACTCCTCCCCAAAAATATGTATCTCAAGACAAGAGAAAACTGATAAGCACAGCTCTAAGTCTTGGAGTGGAAATATTTGTGCCAATAGGTATTTTGATTTTGGACAATGCTACTGACAAGAATATTTTATTTATTTATTTATTTTATTTATTTGTGAGATTTATATACCGCCTCACAGTGCAAGCACTCTCTAAGCGGTTTACACCAGTAAGCAATGTATATTTATATTTCCCCCAACATTCTGGGTCCTCATTTTGCCGACCTCAGAAGGATGGAAGGCTGAGTCAATCTTGAGCCTGTGAGATTTGAACCGCTGACCTGCGGATCACAGTCAGCTAAAGTGGCCTGCAGTAGCCTCAAATTGCCTAAACCGACCAAAATATATACCTGGAAATCAACATTGGTATCCTTGGATTGAAAGTGTGTGTGAATCCTCCAACATCTGCCTTTTCCATGTACATAAAGATGCACAATGTGGATTTTATTTATTTAATTTATATTCCACCTTTATTATGTTTACAAATAACTCAAGGGAGCGAACATATCCAACACTCTTCCTATTTTCCCCACAACAACAACCCTGTGAATTGAGTTGAGCTGAGAGAGAGTAAGGTGGAATATAAATTAAATTTTGTGAACTTGGTTTTACTATATTGCAGTAAAAAGGTAAAGGTTTCCCCATCAGTTGTTTCGGATTCTATGGCACGGTGCTCATTTCCATTTCTTGACTGAAGGAGCCAGGTTGACTGAAGACAATTTCAGTGGTCATGTGGCCAGCATGTCTATATGCCAAAGGCGCATGGAACGCTGTTATCTTTCCACCGATGTGGTACCTATTAATCTACTCGCATTTACATGCTTTTGGAACTGCTAGGTGGGCAAGAGCTGGGGCAGGAATGGGAGTTCACCCCGTTATGTGGAGCTCAGGTCTTCACTTGGGTTGCCAGCTCTCCAACTGACAAGCTGAGCTTCTTTAACCGCTGAACCATCACGTGCCTTTTTTCATTTTGTACATATATTCTGATGAGATAATAGCTGTTATTCAAACACAACAGTTAATTTCTCTCTGTGATATTGTAAAATAGAAACGACAACTATTTTTCTCTTCCAGGAGCCTGTGAGAGACTATATACTGTATATGAATGAGAGAAATTCTCCACTATATAATTCATAGACTCAAGTCATTAGAAAACAGGATGGGTAGAACACAGCCCTTAATTTTTCAATAGAACCTGTGCTTAATTAAGTCTAAAGGGAATATTGCAAAATAAAGTCTGTGAAGGGAGGCAAACAAGGTGTATCTGACATTTTGCTTAAGTTCAAACTGTAACCTTTGCAAATGGTAAGGTGTTTTGCGAGTAAGTTGTTTAAATATTACTCTGAATTCCTGTTGAATTCATATTCTGGGTCTTTTTCTAGTCTTCCAGGTTCCCACATCATATAAATAAGGTATTAGACATTTAACCCTATAAGTTTAACTCTCATATATATATATATATATATATATATATATATATATATATATATATATATATATATATATATATATATATATATATATATATATATATATATATATATATATATATATATATATATATATATATATATATATATATATATATATATGAGAGTTAAACTTGTAGGGTTATATATATATATATATATATATATATATATATATATATATATATATATATATATATATATATATATATATATATATATATATGTAACATTTTCCTTCCATACACCAGGATGACTCGACAGAATAAACATATATATATATATATATATATATATATATATATATATATATATATATATATATATATATATATATATATATATATATATATATATATATATATATATATATATATATATATATATATATATATATGAGTTGGGTGGGTTCCAATTTTTTTACTACCGGTTCTGTGGCGTGGCTTCAGATGGACATGTCTTGGTGGTCAGGTGACTGGGTGGGCATGGCCAACTTGTAAAATGTGGTGAAATTCACTTAACAATGCTCTTGCTTAGCAACCAAAATTTTGGGTTCAATTGTGGTCATAAGTTTTTCTTTCTTTCGGTGGGGGGGAACGACCCCGGACAGCAGCCTCAGCAGTACTTGTCCTCACGTAAAGGCCTTCACATTCTGAGTCCTTTTTGCCCTGCCATGGCCTCAGTAGCTGCTTGTTACCCTGGCGACGGGCTCTGCGCTGCCACTACCAGCAGAGGCAAAAGCGGCTCCTATCTTTCCGGTCTCTGCACTGTAGTCTTTCCCTTCGCCTCAGCTGAGGCTCAGCCTGTCGGTGAACAGATTGGCTCGCAAGTCCCTCCTGCCCGTTGTCCCCTCGCCTTTTCAGGGAGGACAACGGGCCGTCTTGGGAGTGAAGAGGAATACAACCTAGTACCCACACAGGCACACACACATATGTAGGGAGCTACTCTTAGCACAAACTACTGCAGAGAAACCTCTAGAACAGGGGTCTCCAACCATGGCAACTTTAAGACTTGTGGACTTCAACTCCCAGAATTCCCCAGCCAGCATAGCTAAATAAATAAACTAACTTTGTGCCGCTGCCTGCCTGCCTGCCCACCCTGGCTCTGCTGAGAATAAACGTTGCCCCGAATCATTTGGGCTGGAAATGAAACCCACTCCATCGACTGGAGTTGTCCTTCTGCTTTCCCCGGTTGTTTCCCTGATTCCTCCTGTTGCTTTTTTTCCCCTTCAGTAAAGTTTTGCTTTGTACAGCCACAAATAACTCACGTGGGGAGGAACTGTTGGGTTCTCTTTTGAAATTCAGCAGCGCTGCTACAAAACTGGGAGGTTTTCTCATACTGATTCGGTGTATTTCTCCTCGCCAGTCCCTTCCCTTCCTTTCCTGTTAGGACAGCCTCCTGCAAAAAGGGCCAATTGTTCTGATTTTTCAATGATTTTTTTGTAGTGCAGGAAACAGGGAAGCAACCAGGGAAAGCAGAAGGACAACTCCTGTAGATAAAAGGATGGGGTGGGGGTGGGGTGTTTTCCAGCCCAAATGATTCGGGGCAACGTTTGTCTTTGCGCCACACACCCGATACAACATCTGTTCTCAATCAGAAATTCTTCCCTAGAATATTCATCCCGTTTTCTCAGATGTCCTCTTTCCCCACCAAAGTCCCCCTCCTGGGAATTTACCAATAACTCCTCTCCTCGTAACTAAGCTTCTTTCTTCATTTTTCTTCAGCTTTTGACCCACCGTACAGTAAGATGACTGGCTAACTGGCAATCTCCGGTAAGATGTGTGTCTCCCAGCCCTCCTGCCCCATGTCCTGCCCCACCTGCCACCCCCAAATTGTACCCCACTACACGAGAGGCGCATCTTACCAGAGACTGGCAGCTCCGGATCTTGCGGCTTTTTCGGGGTTTTCTAAAAAAAAAAAAAAAGCCCCTCCAGACGAGTTGGAAAACTTCCGAGAGGCAGGGAGCAGTCGGACAGCGTTTCCCCCCCCCCTCCACCTCCCTGGGTGCCTGCAACCTCACAGCCTGCAGCAACTCCTTGCCCTTGCACAGTAAAGGAGAAGTTCTTGTGAGTGCGAGGCAATTAACTTCGTTCTCTTTGAGAGCCGCTTTGCATCTTGTTTGGGGTGACATTTGCAGTGCCAAAAGTTCGCAACCCCCCCCCCCCAAAGTCCAAACCAAGATGGCAGCGCATGCGCAGTGCCGTAAACTCAGCTTCTGCGCATGTGCAGAAGAAGAAAAACCTGGGGAACCCCCCCCCCCCATAAAAAAATTCAAAAGATGGCAGCCCCCACGAACCGGCACCGACAGAACCGGTTCGATGATGTCATTGTGACGTCACCAGCGGGCTGCTACTGGTTTGGATGAACCGGTCTGAACCGGGAGGAACCCACCCCTGTACAGATTCCTTCATCTATACTTTGCAAATATAATAGCATTTTACAAGTTTTCACATATATATGATATGTCTAGTGTAGTGATTAGAGTTTTGCACAGGAGACCAGATTTGAATACCAGCTGGTGCCTACCTTACCAGTAGGGTAAAGATAGGGTAAAGACCCCCTAACTCTTCATCTGCCTACCTTGAATATGAGAGTGACACGAATTAATAGAATCATGCTGCTTCGGATGTTCCCTGGATTAACAAGGTGAGCTGTTGAATTCTGTTAAATTCATCCCAAGATTGCATTGGCCTTCCTACCACCACAATGTTTGCACATGTTCAGATATCCCTCAGTACTTTTAGAGGCTTATATATGTTGCCATCAAACTAGGTCAAACTAGGTCTCTTTAATCCTGTACCATTGCATTTGACTTTCATATCCACATTCAGAGTCTTAATACAGTTGAACAGCAGCCCGTTGTACTTAGCTCCGTGTTGTGATTTTGTCCTCTAAGGCAGGGGTGTCAAACTCGATTTCATTGAGGGCCGCATCAGGATGGGTGTGGCTAGCTCAACGTCACTCCAGTCGGGGGTGCCTGTGCCAGCGAAAACAGGCTCTCGAGCTCCATTTTTGGCTACCACGGCCTCCTGCAACCCCCTGCCAATGAAAACAGAGCTCAGCCCTCCTGAGCTCCGTTTTCACTGGCAGAAGGTTGCAGGAGGCCGGGGCAGCCGAAAACGCAGCTGCGGGTCAGTCCTTTGCTGTTTCCAGGGCCAAATCTAAGTACCCCACAGGCCGGATCCGGCCCCCGAGCCTTCAGTGTGACACCCCTGCTCTAAGGTATTAGCCAATTTTCTCTAACTCAGGATTAGGCAAGCATTCCTTTTGTTCCATCTTTTCAGTCTCTTTTATGAAGATGCTGAGTAGCATTGCGGCAAGTATGAAACCCAAGGGGCCTCCCCTCAGTGTCCCCCCCCCCCGGATGTTGCAGAATTGCAGACAAATCATAACCCTTTAGATTCAGTTCTTCAATCGTTTGCCACCGCTAAACCACAGTACAGTCTAGTTCACTTTAACGGTATGTGAGAATACCTTGGAATATAGGGCAAAGAGATGCAACCAAGGTAATGGTCAGATAAAAGGCAGCTGAGCCTGCAGCAGGAATGTGGGTGAGGCAAAAGGTACAGAAAAGACCCTCTAGTTCAGGGGTGGCCAAACTATGGTTCTTTGAGGACCTGTGAACTTCAACTCCCAGAATTCTTGAGCCAGCCATGCATGCATGGCTAGCTCAGGAATTCTGGGAGTTGAAGTCCACAGGTCCTCAAAGAACCATAGTTTGGCCACCCCTGCTTAGTTTCTTGGGCTGTAAAGGAGATGGGGGAGGGGGGAGAGATTTGCAATATTCTGTTAATATAGCTTTACAATAAAATAGAATTAACTTATTTGGTTGTGTTTCCTGTATAGTCTATCTACCTAAATCGGATACCGTATATATGCAAACTCTCCATAAGGACATATTAAGAGACCTTGCACTTCTTAATGTCCCAAATTAATGTGATGAAAAGATAGAAGTTTTTTTTAAACAAACCTGTGGTAATGGTAGCTTTATGTGTTTATGGGCAACCTGTTTCCTCCTCTAATAAAAATCCCAAACAGTAACCATTTTGAGACTGTTGTAGGAAAAGCAAGAATGGTCCTTTGACAAGAATTGCTAAATTTTGGACAAGTTAGAGAGTGAAATGAAGGCTTCATTTTTTTTTATTAAATCCCACCCTTCAACTTGTTTTGAGAGTCTTGCACCTCTAAAACCTCAATACTGCACTATTTTAAGCTTCATAATATGGCAGATACTGTTGAAAATTTGAAGTTACTACAGGCCACTGCTTATGTGGTATCTTCTTTCCTTCATTTCCTGCCATTTAACCCCTTGCTTGTCGGTGTGACCTTTTGTTCAGTTGTAATGCAGGACTGTCTATCAGGATAAAACGTCCATCCCAGAAAGATAAAGCAAGTGCATAAACATGCTGTTGAATGCATGAGGAAAGAGATATTTTTTAAAAAAGAAAATCATAACTGGGAAACCTTTCATGAAATTGTCTCTGGCAATGAAATGATTCAGAACAAACCACATTGAGCAGACACAGTATAAAACCTTGACTTTTTCAACAGAATGAAACCTTGACTTTCCCCAGCCTCTATTAAAATATTTTTTTATCTAGTTAGTCATTCATTGTGAACCTATAGAGTTGTGAGGCCACTTCTCCCTAATTTACAATTCTTTGCTTATCTCAGAAAAAAACTTCTTTGAGCTATGTGATGCCAGCCAGTGACCCAAAATAAGCAAGGCCTTTTGGGGTACTTGACAGATTTTGAATTGATGTTACACCCCCAAGGAGCTACTGAGCCTTCAAAGAGCTGAGCTTAGTTTCTCCAGTCTATTGTCTCCTTAGATCTCAGGAGAACAAATCCATGGAATAGTCCCCCTCTGAGCCCAGTTTTAAGTCATGGGACAGTCAGCTGACTTCATATAACCAACTGGGTCCTGTAGGAGTAGTATATCATTGTCCACTTTATTGAGCTGTTCTAGATTCCCAATTGCAGGAAACCTGTGAGTTCAGGAAAACAAGATGAATATTGAAATAACTCAGGAAAAGAGGATTGGTAAGCAGATATTGATAGGGACACCACTTACCTCATAAACTTCTAGAGGTTCCATTTTTCATCACTCCTCAGGAACCAGGACACTTATTTATTTAACAAATATATATGGCCACCCAACTCACACGGTGACTTGGGTTGGCTTACAAACATTTAAAATCCGTAGTAACCCCAAAACACCCCATCTCCCATGTCGGCAACAAACACCAGTCACTCCATCAGCTCCATATCAACCTGGGTCGCCAGGTCTGCTGGTAGATCCACATCTTCAGAGGTCTTCCAGAAAAGTATCCAGTTGGTGGCAATCTTTCTATGCAATGGAAAGCTACTGTCACTCTTTTTTTCTTGTTCCTGCTTCTCCTGATACCTCTTACCTGTCTTTTCATGAACAAAGAGGCTTCCTAGCCCCCTCTCCCCCCTTTAAAAAAAATCCAACAATTTCTGTTGAATGCTGTTTCTGCCAGAATGGCTACTTTCTCCTTCGTTGCCATTTTGCACTCTGTTCACTAAGTGAAATGTTTTCATATCTTCATTGTTATTCTATCAACACTGTTCTAAAAGCGATTTCTCCATTCAATGCTATTTACTCAATAATTGCTTCTTTCTTGATCATTGCTATTTCTCAGTGACATGCTTTCAATCAACTGTGAACTGAGGTATTGTTCTTCAATAAAATCCAACTCCTTTCTCTGTGTATGTTGTATGAGGTGTATGTTGTCATCATTTTTGAGGTCCCTATTTCCTATCAGATCCATCGTTTTAAAATATTCTTTAGTAAGATCTCACTTGCATACCACACCCCATATAACACTCTGACTAGCAATTTTGCGCTGTAATATAAGCTTTAGGCAGATCCTGCATACAGTCTCCCTCTCCCTCTCCCTCCCTCCCTCCCTCCCTCCCTCCCTCCCTCCCTTCCTCTGTCTCTGTCTCTGTCTCTGTCTCTGTCTCTCTCTCTCTCTCTCTCTCTGTGTGTGTGTGTGTGTGTCTCTCTCTCTGTGTCTTTCTGTCTTTCTCCTCTCTCTATCTCTCTCTGTCTCTCCCCCCCCCCCCAATTCTTATAGTTGGCACAGTATTGGGTATGGATGGGCTATTTATTACAGCTGTGATAGCTGTAAGTGATTGAAGAGTCTCTGAAAGTGATGAGCGGCATTAATTTGACAGCTTCTTGTCATTGATCCTACCTGGCATTGCCTTGAAACCTGTTGAGAAACAAACACAGTAAGAAGGTTTATAATATGCTCAGTATGCTATAAACTCTCTTGAGAACTAATGGACAAAAATGCTGTCAAACCAAATGCTGTTTGGAGCCTGTTAATCTCCCTTCTGTGGCTCTTGGTTCTTTCTCGACTGAGAAAAGTTAACAAAATGCCCTCTCAGCTAAGGGTCTTGATCCTCTTTCAGGAATTCTAGGCGAAACTGTGTAAGCTTCCTTCAGCTAAAATGCATAAGGGGCTGGAGTATGACTGGGAAGGGAAGATTGGGCATTCTGCTTTGATTATTGTTTGATTTGCTCACTTGTTTATTTGTGACACAGTTTGGCAATGTAACTTTTTATATTCGGGTCCCTCTGTACCCTTATGTGCCCTACCTTAAGGAATCCAACTCAAAAGTGGGCTATCCAGTATATTTCTTGCACTAAGTCCTAATGTGATGTTTCTTTCAAGAAAATTACTTGCCTGTATCCAATTCCTGCATGCACATTTGTTCTATTTTCTTAGTTCACCAAGATACATTTTTAAATTGGATTCCAAAATCAGAAAAATCAGTTTGATTTGCTGCAGCTGAGAAATGCTGTCATTTAAATATTACCATCAGTATGTTATACTGTGGGGTATTCATGTTAAAAAAAATATTTTGGAATAGTCTGATTAACTTTAATTGTAAACGAAGTTCTTTTGGAACTGAATACTTGGCATTATAAGGAAACCAGAAGGCAGAAACTGAAATTGGGGGAAATTGTTATCACGTTAATGTAGGCTGTATGTTATATGTTTTATTTTGTTGTTTTAGGAAAAATTCAGTAGCTGTTCCTTAGAGTTTTGTCAGTTTTTTTTAACTTTGTTTTGCACTTACTGTGAATGAAGGAGTAAAGGCACAGTTTCCAAAAAAGATAAAGGAATCACCTGCTTTAATAAATTCCTGTCTTGAAGGTACTCTCATCCAAAAGCAAATTCTTACCTTCAAGACCTAATACTGTACATTAAGAAAAACAAGAAGGAGACCCTTGTTCATTTGGGCTATGATTCTGGATTCCATGAGCAAAGTGGAATAAGGCCAGAAAATATGCCTCTGTCCCTTGAAAGTTTGGGCAGTTTTCTCCAGTATGCTCTGTCATGTTTATTGGGAAGTGCATAGTCTTTTGCCTCTAATGCAGGTGTGTCAAACTCAAGGCTCGCGGGGTGGATCCAGCCTACAGGGTGCTTAGATGCGGCCCGTAGGGCCGCTCTGGAAACAGCAAAGGATTGGCCCATTGTCAGATAAGAATAACTCTCATCAGAGGCGAAATAGATCTTTCCCTGGAACTCTGACATTATAAAAGAAACCGCAGTTTAAAGTTCTAATTAGAAAATATTTATTTCGGTACAAAACAATAAATTCTCAATAAATTCTCATTAATCACATCTTAGCTATAAAAACAGGTCTTGCTCCTTACAGAAGCTGAAGAAGAAGGATGGATCAAAGAAAGGAATGTACACATGCGTACTAGGAACATATTAATCACGTGCTCAGGAATAAACCATTATATTTGATAGGGATGCATCTCCCTGCATATACATGTAACAGGCAATATAAAATCACTGCCTGACACCCATGGTGCCTCTGCCAGTGAAAACGGAGACCGTTTTTGTCTGTGACGGCCTCCTACAACCCTCTGCCAGGAAAAAAACAGAGTTCAAGGTGGGGGTTTTCGCATGCAGCCCCCCCAAGCTCCGTTTTTGCTGGTAGAGGGCTGCAGGAGGCCGTTGCGGCCAAAAACGGGACCTCAACGAGTGACGTCAAGCTGGCCACGCCCCCTGGCCATGCCCACCCCAGACACGCCCACCCCTCAGCCCCCACAAGGTCAAACACAACCTTGATGCATTCCTCAATGAAATTGAGTTTGACACCCCTGCTCTAATACATGATGACTGCATGCCTTTGTCAAAAGGCATAGAAGTACTCTGCTGTGACTTTTTCAATCTTGGCAGAAAATGTTGTAATGGTAGGACTGCAAAGGCTGATTGAAACCCTCTTTTAAAAAGTAGCTTGTCTGCTTTGGGACCACAAAGAAAACCACCAACAGCAACACAAGTTCTTTGTTCCTTGAATGGCAACTATAAGCGATAGTCAAGCTGTTTGCTCTCCGATAAGGACTCCTGAAGGAAAATTATATAGACTTCTATAAGGATATGGGACAGAAGTCAAAAATTTAATTTTCTTCGCCTTTGGTTTTGTTGTTGTTGCTTGCTTGCTTGAGAGCACAACACATAGATCTTAAGATTTTCATTCAGTACTTTCTGAGAAAGGATTGATTGGTGCTTCATATTAGCACTGGAGTAAAATGAAATAAATCAGTGATGATAATTAGGAATTGCATTATGCATAAGCTGTGTCAAGAAAGACACAGTGCTTGTAATGACAAAAAAGCAATTGGGAAATAGAAAAGCTAAAATAAAAGCTAGCATTCAATATTGCATTAAAATTTCTTGACATGCTTCATCACTACTTGGTTTAATTTATGAACAAAAATTCAGATTAATTCCAGTTCATATATATACTGAAATTACTTTCAGTTCATTTAATCATTTATTTGCCAATTAAAGCTGAAATATTAATTGTGTGGACCAAGAAACTTTAAATAGCTTAAATTTACATTATCTCATTAAATATACATATATAAAGTGTCCAAAAGACAGAAAATGGTCTGTATAGTTATATTTGCACTATTTTATTTTGTTTTATTTATTTTAACCCTCGTCTATTAGTTTATAATTAATTCAAGGCAGCAAAGAAACATAGCAATAGCACTTAGACTTATATAGCGCTTCATAATGTTTCACAGCCCTCTCTAAGCAGTTTACAGAGTCAGCATATAGTCCCCAACAATCTGGGTGCTCATTTTAGCGACCTTGGAAGGATGAAAGGCTGAGTCAACCTTGAGCCGGTCAGGATCAAACTCCTGGCTGTGGGCGTAATTAATTAATTGAACAGATAATTAATTGAACTGATATACATGTTGATGTATAATATGTAAGCAGTGATGATATTTCCTTTTCCAAATATTTTTCTGGATGTTGAAATTTTTCATTTCCTATCATTGATGTGATTATAGATATGGTCGTGTTAGACATTAAGCAAACAAAACAAAACAAAACAAAACAAAAAAACCACCTAGAAGCTGAATATCTCAAGGGAAAGTATAATAACAGTCTTTTCAAGAATTATATTTCGCCCCCACCCACCATCGCTATTTCATTTCCTGTGAAGAATGTCATGCAGAATATAGGAAATTTCTCTTGAGATGCTTAAGGTTTTTGTTTGATTTTCCTTTGGGAGTGAACTTTTCTTAATTGGTGCATCAGGGGCTAACAGGTAGATTAGAATTCCATAGCTCTCAGATTTCATTTTTCTGAGTTTTTGAAATACCGTATTTTTTGGACTATAAGACGCTCCGGACTATAAGACGCACCCACCTTTTTGGGGAGGAAAACAAGAAAAAGATTCTGCCTTTGCCTCCCAGCATCCATCCGGTATTCATCTGGCCCATTCACTGCGGCCCATTCAGCGCTGCCATGGCCTGTTCGCCACCGCTGTGGCCCATTCATTGTGGCCCGTTTGACGCCACCATGGCCCATTTGGCATGGCCCATTCGCTGCTGCCCGTTTGCCATAGCCCATTTGCCGCCGCTGCCTCTTCGCCGCTGCGGCCCATTCACCGTGGCCCATTCGATGCTGCCACGGCCCATTCAGTGCAACCCATTTGGCGTGGCCTGTTTGCCATGGCCTGTTTGCCACCAGCGTGGCCCATTCAGTGCCGCTGCAGTCTGTTTGCTGTGGCCCGTTGGCCATCGTCCATTTGCTGCCACTGTGGCCTTTGGCTGCTGCCCATTTGGCGCAGCCTGTTCATCGCCGCCGTGGCCCATTCTGCACGGCCCATTTGCCACCTTGAAGCAGCCGAAAATGCGAAAATGCATGGAGGCCTAAAACAGCCAAAGGGTGGGGGCCAGCAGGTGGGTGGGGCTTCGGCAACATTCGGTGTATAAGATGCACCATAATTTTCACCCACTTTTAGGGGGGAAGTGCGTTTTATACTCTGAAAAGTACGGTATATTCTTCAGTATTAAAAAAATGAAAAATAACTTAAATTGTATATCATGATACAATAGTTGTTTTTGTGAAAATTCAATCAACGTTCATATTTATATGATGTTAAAATATATACTCTCAAATTAAAATGACTATGAGATGAAACAGACATACGAGTATAAACACTATAAGCTTGATGCAGACTAAACACATATTTATCTGTGTAACTATCCTTTTTTCTTTTCTGTGTGCCATCTCCGACTCTGAAAGAGATTTTCTAAGCTGCTTAGCATTTTTCATATACACATACACATATACACAGAAGAATATTAGACACTTTATTGTCACAATAAATATGGAACATAAAACTATTTAAAAAATAGGAATATACTTCGGTTGTATGCATGTTCTGATTATCTTAGATCAGTGGTTCCCAAACTTTTTCAGTCCACCGCCCCCTTGGTGCTACAAACTCATCCTCACCGCCCCCCACCCCACCCCCTCAGGTGGGCGTGGCTTAGTGGTCAGGTGACCGGGTGGGCATGGCCAACTTGTAAAATGTGGTGAAACTCACTTAACAACGCTCTTGCTTAGCAACCAAAATGTTATGCTCAATTGTGGTCATAATTCTTCTTTCTTTCTTTCTCTTTTCCCCTCTTTCTTTCTTTCTTTCTTCTTCCTTTCTTTTTCTCTTTCTTCCTTTCTTTCCTCCCTTCCCATTCTTTCTTTCTTTTTCTTTCTTTCTGTCTTCCTTCCTTCCTACCATCTTTCTTTCTTCCTTCCTTCCTTCCTTCCTTCCATCTTTCTTTCCTTTCTTCTTCTTTCTTTCTTTCTTTCTTTTCTTTCTTTCTTCTTTCTTTCTGTCTTCCTCCCTCCCTCCCTCCCTCCCTCCCTCTTTCTTTCCTTTTTCTTTCCTTCTTCACTCCCTTCCCTCCTTTCTTTTTCTGTCTGTCTTCCTTCCTACCATCTTTTTCTTTCTTTCTGTCTTCCTTCCTTCCTACCATCTTTCTTTCTTCCTTCCTTCCTTCCTTCCTTCCTTCCTTCCTTCCATCTTTCTTTCCTTTCTTCTTTCTTTCTTTCTTCTTTCTTTCTGTCTTCCTCCCTCCCTCCCTCCCTCCCTCTTTCTTTCCTTTTTCTTTCCTTCTTCCCTCCCTTCCCTCCTTTCTTTTTCTGTCTGTCTTCCTTCCTACCATCTTTTTCTTTCTTTCTGTCTTCCTTCCTTCCTTCCTTCCTACCTACCTACCATCTTTCTTTCTTTCTCTCTCTCTCTCTTTCTTCCTTTCCTTCCTTCCTTCCTTCCTTTTTCTTTCCTTATTTCTCTCTCTCTCTCTCTCTCTCTCTCTCTCTCTCTATATATATATATATATATATATATATATATATATATATATATATGTGTGTGTGTGTGTGTGTGTGTGTGTGTGTGTGTGTGTGTGTGTGTGTATCGCACACACCGCGGGACTACATTGCCTCCTCTGGGCTCTGCCTATGGCAATTTAAAATGTGCTTCTGTCTGCGAGGAAGAGGGGCATGTTTGAAAAGAGGGGCTGGAGGTGGGTGGGAAATCTATCCCACATTGAGCCACTGGGTGTGTGTGAGTGTGTGTGTGCGTGCGTGGCCGAAAACGTCCAGGTTTGGGAAACTGGGAGGTTTTGAAACCGGTTCCCCCAAACATGGTTTGTATTTGGTTGCAAAAACAAACAAACAAACACACAAGCCATTTTGGTTCCTCGCCAAGGCTGGCTCAACTGGATGACCAAACAGAGCCTGGAAAGGAAAGAAAACTGCAGAAGTGGTCAATGGAGGGGGTGGGTGGGACAGATGCACATGGGGGAGGGTCTTCTCCCCCTCCCCCCACACTGGCACATTCAAGGGGCTTCCTGGAAATGCACCCCCTCCCCTGTGGGAAGCGCTGGCACCCTCCAAATTGCCTTCCTTGGTACAGAGGCCAGGTGGAGGGGGGACTCCTGTACCCAGCAGGCACAGCTAGAAAGCCCCCTCCTCACCTGGTGGTGTATCGTACCTGCCTAAATTGCTATCCATCCGAGGGCAGGGGAAGATGGCATCGCAGGGACGAATGAGAGCAGTGTGTTAGGTGGGCAGAGGAGGCGAGGCCGAAGGCCACATCGTGAGACGGGCATGTGGAGAGGTTGCGGGGGGGGCGCAGGAGGCTGGGCACCTGGGATCATCAGTGGGATGGAGAAGGGGATGGTATTGGGTGTTTGGGGTGGGATGGGGAGTTATGATTTTTAGAAGATGAGACACACGTACGCACAATGGCCAAGGGGAGGATTTAACTTGGGGTTGTTTGGGAGAGAAAAATAGAGGGAGGGAGGGAGGGAAGGAAGGAAGGAAAAGAAAGGAAAGGAAAGAGAAAGAAAAGGAAGGAATGAGAGGGAAGGAAATGGAAGGAGGAAGGGAGGAAAGGAGGGAGGGAGGAAAGGAGGGAGGGAGGAAAGAAAGTAGGAAGGAAAGAGGGAGGGAAATTAAAGGTGAAAAGGAGAGGGTGGAAGGAAAAGGAAGGGAAGGAGGAGGGAAGGGAAGTAGGAAGGAAAAAGGGGGGAAGGAAAGGGAAGGAAGGAAAGTAGGAAGGAAAAGGAGGGGGAAGGGAAGGGAAGGAGGGAAGGAAGGGAAAGAGACAGAAGGAAGGAAGGAAAGGGAAGGAACGGAGGAAGGAAAAAGAGGGAAGAGAAGGGAAGTAGGAAGGAAAAAGGGAAGGTAAGGGAGGAAGGAAGGAAAGGAAAGGAAAGGAAAAGAAAGGGAGGCAGGCGAAGGCGGCAGAAACTCTGGCGGGCAACTGTTCCCGATCTCCCCCGCCATCACTGCCCTCTTTCTGGACCAACTTTCCGGCCGCGGTGCCTCTTGGCCGAAGGAGCGGAAAAGAGGCAGCTGCGATTTCCCCACAAGGTCTCCCTCCTCCTCCTCCTCCTCCTCCTCCTCCTCCCGCCCCCCCCAACCCGCCCCAACCCAGCCCCTGCCCACACCCCTCCCAATCCCGTGTCTTACAGGTTTAACAGCTCCGTGTTTCTGTCGGCTAGTCTCTAGGGAAAAAAGCTTGCAAAATACAGAAACTCTTCTCTCTGCGAGTTGTTAATTGCTCACCCTCGCGAGAAGAGTTTCTGTATTTTGCAAGCTTTCCAGGGGTCTCCAACCTTGGCAACTTTAAGACTTGTGGACTTCAACTCCCAGAATTCCTCAGCCAGCTTTGCTGGGAGTTGAAGTCCACAAGTCTTAAAGTTGCCAAGGTTGGAGACCAGTGCAAAGAGACCAGACGACAGATACACGGAGCTGTTAAAAGTCCAGTAAGATGCCCGTCTCGCGGCCCGCCCAGTCCCCGCCAGGAAAAGAGTGGCGGGAAAAGTGGCAGCGGGCGATTGGGTGGACATGGGTGGCGGCACGGGGACAGGACCGGCGAACCACCTACCGCCCCCCTGGACCCTCTCACCCCCCCCCTGTCGCCACCCTTACCTCTCACCGCCCCCCTAAGGGTTCCCACCGCCCCCTGGGGGGCGGTACCCGCCCCCTTTGGGAACCACTGTCTTAGATGACCACACCATTTTTTATATCTAGTAGTTAAGCAATTCCATCCTTCTGAGGTCAGTAAAACGAAGACCTGGATTGTTGGGGGCAATATGCTGACTCTGTAAAACCACTTAGAAACCACTGTGAAGTTGTAAATAAGTCTAAGTGCTATTGCTACTACTAGTAATTTAGTTTCCACGTCTCCTTATATAAAGCATTGGGAATATTTTCTTTCTTGTCCTGATTAACTTCTCTTTTTCAAAGAAATCAGTAGCTTTTTAAAAAAATGATTCTTTTTAGAATTTGATTTCTTCTCTGCCAGACCATGGGGGTCTGTATTTCAAATCAGAACTTGCTTATCGCTGGGACAAATGCTTTCCTAAAAATGAAGGCTGTCTAGTTCTATGTTAGTTTTGTGTTACAACAGAGGACAGAAATCCATAGAAAACTCCAATTTCTGTTTTCTCCCACTTATCTGAAATGCTCCAAGCTTCTTACTACGACTCACCCAAAATGCTAGCACTTCTTATGAATGTGATCTCTCATTTTCAAAGTGAATCATCTGTTGTGTGATAGTAAAATGTATCTATAGGCAGAAGACAGGAAAATTAATATTTTTATTCCTTTTAGACATGCTTTTAGTCAGTTCTGCTATTTCATAGGATTTAGAAGAATCAGTGAAGAATTGTTTGTTGTTGTTTTGAAGTTCTTTTTAGTGAATAAATTTGCCCCAGTAGTGTATTTTGAAATGAGTTTGACATGACATGAGTCTTTATTGATTGTTTTTAACATAATTTTAATTTTTTTTATTAAAATAAGATTTTACATAGATTTAAAAACATAAAAGAAAAAGTAGAAAAAGAAAAGCCAAAAGAAGAAGTGAAAGGTAATAGGAAAGAAAAAGAAAGACGTCTAAAAAAGCAACTTTCTATCTTCTTGGCAGCAGTTACAAACATAATAATGACCGTCTCCATCTTGCCATATTGCACATCGTAGTTCCATTCTTCTCATAGAGGAAACATTTTTTTTAATAAATCTTGAAATCGCTAGTTCATTTTTGTCCATTTTCAGCAACAACTGCATAAAAGGTGTCTAGTCCAGCGGTTCCCAACCTTCCTAATGCCGTGCCCCGCCCCCGCGCCCCCACTGTGACCCACCCTGCTGCCACCATTTGGGCTCTTTTACCCTCTGCGCATGCGCAAAGCGTTCTGCGCATGTGCAGAGGGTAAAAGAACCCAAATGGCGGCGTCCAGGCGGGTGGGGGAAGCGGGCGGGGGAAGCCCGGTGCCGCAACCGTCACCGTCACCGGTTCCATCGGCTCTGCGACAACCGACAGGCAAGAGCGAACTGGGAGCATTTTGGGGCTTGAAAAGCTCCCAGAGGCAACATGCAAAGTGAGCGGAAACCTCGCCCGGATCTGGAGACTTCGCCCGGACGCCGCCATTTGGGTTCTTTTACCCTCTGCGCATGCGCAGAACGCTTTGCACATGTGCAGAGGGTAAAAAACCCAAATGGCGGTGGCGGGGTGGGTCGCGGTGGGGGCACTGGTTGTGGAGCGCGATATCGATATGGCCAGGCTTGTGGCAGTGGGGGGGGGGAGCTGAGGATGCCAGGGCGACCCCTGGGAAATGGTCGTTCAACCCCCAAAGGGGTCGTGACCCCCAGGTTGGGAACCGCTGGTCTAGTCTTTTATAAAAGCTATTGTAGTTCCGTGCCTAACCAAGTCAATTTAGTCATTTCTGCAAGTTCCACCTTCACAATCCATTCCTCCTTTATAGGTGTTACTGTAGTTTTCCAACTTTGTGCATACAATAGCCTCACTGCAGTTACCATATATAAAACCAGTCATCCATGAGCCTTTTTAGTTGTGCAGTGGTGGAGCAGTGGTTAGAATGCAGTATTGCAGGCTAATTAAGCTAATTCAACTCACTGCCAGGAGATCGATCCTGACTGGCTCAAGGTTGATTTAGCCGTCCTTCCGAGGTTGGTAAAATGAGGACCCAGATTGTTGGGGGCAATATGCTGACTCTGTAAACCACTTAGAGAGTGCTGTAAAACACTATGAAATGGTATATAAGTCTAAGTGGTATTGCTAGTTCATTATGAGTTCAAATAGGAAAAGTTCTGGTTTCATCTGAATGTTATTTTTTAAATCTCTCTGTATCACCATATTTATTTGTATCCACTATCTTTTCACTTTTCCACAAATCCATCATGCATGATAAAACATCCTTCCAGTTTTCTTACATTTTCTGCAACAATTAGAAATACCTTTATACATCTTAGATAGTTTTTCCATTGTCATATACCAAAGGTACATCATTTAAAAAAAATCTTTTAAATTGTAAGACAATGTGGATTTCAAAGAGTTTACATTTTCTCCCATGATCCATTTGAGTGTTATAACCAAAATTCTTGACCCATTTTTATCATACATTCTTTAACTTGTTCTTCCTTTGTTTCAAATCTCAGCAAAAATTTAGACGTTTTTGCAATCACATATTCATTTGCAGATAAGGCCCTTTCACATTCTCTTTTACTACATTCTGTTCCTAGTACTTTTTATCTATACTAAATCCTTCTCTTAATTGGATATATGAGAACCCGTTAAAAACTAAATCACAGTGCATATAATTGTTCTCATGATTTCATCTTACGCTCTCCATTTTCTTATACTGGCAAATCTTCGTATATTAGCCATTTTTCTTTGCCCACTTTTTCTTTTCTGTAAAATGCTTCTCAAGCTGAGCACAACAAAGATATTTTTAGGCATAGCCTGGGTCTTTAACTATCCCATAATCAAGCCTAGTTAGTATATTCTAACTCTTCTGTATTGAACTCACTGTGTAAAGTGAAGCCTTTTCTTAAATTTGTCTCCTTCCTTGAGCAGCATTTTTTTTACCCATTACATGGTAATACACTTGAACGTTGAGATAACCAGTATAACATTTTGTTCTAAATATTCAGAATATGTTTTGTGTTTATCAGGCTTTTTGCTGCATTCAAATTAGTTTTGACTCCTGACAAGTGACTGGACAAGTCCCTGCAATCTTCTTGGCAAGATTTCAGAAGTGGTTTGACCTTACTTCGATCCTACAGCTAAGACAAAGCAACTGGTCCAAGGTCCCTCAGCTGGCTTTGTGCTTATGATAGGACTAGAACTCACAGTCTCCTGGTCTCTAGCCTGACGCCCCAACCACAACACCAAACAGGCTCTTCATTAGTTTTATGCTGTACCAGTTTAGTGGAGATAGTGCAAAATGAATAACAAGATAAATTCTTTGAAGAGAGATACTGGAGTATTTCAGCTTTCATGGGTTCTCTCTCCGGTTATTAAAGCAGGAAATGAAGATGCAAAGGATATTGCAAGATTACCATTGTGAAGCAATGAAATGTCATAAATGAACTCATTGTCTGTTTTCAAGAGATGAGAACATACAGTGTGCTATAGTGTGGTATTTGACTTGAACACTTGGCAATTATAATAAAACTGATATCTTTACTGCATTAGGTTTCCAGCAAAGTCTGAAGATCAACTCAGTCCTTATGGCATCGTTTCTGTGGGGAATAGAGAGGTGCAAAGTTGAGTGGTTTCTCAAGAGCAACAACTGCACAGCTATTAGTGCTGCTACTACTACTGTTATTACTACTGTGTAGCAGAAAGATGCTGAATCATAACTTTAAAAAAAAAATTAAAAGTCCTTCATAAGCGAGTTGAGTAGTTTACACAGTAACTGAATGTAGGCTATAACTTTTCAGTAAGCTAGAAATAAACCTATAATAGCTGGTTATTATGATGATGATCATTATTAGAAGTTTCATGGCTAAGGTGGAACTAGAACTCACAGTCTCCTAGTTTCTAGGCCAGCGCCTTCACCACTGCACCAAATAGGGTTGTTACTTGCAGGATTTCAATTCCTACTTCTTGGTCTCTCCTTTTGCAGATTCACATGGTACTTCAGATTCAACATGAAGAAAAAGCCAAATTGGCTCTAAGTAAGCTTCTATAATGTGGTTCCTTGGTATTGCTGAGTAGTGTATATAACGAATAAGACATTCCGGCCTGTAAGAATGCTTGTATATAAGATATAATTAGCACATGTAACATTTTAAAAAGAAGTGGAGGTTGGCGGAAGAGCAAAGGGTATCTGTTAGCCTTTAAAAAAAAATCTCTTGGTAGTAAATTGATTGACAAGAAGCTGCTTGTAATCAAGATTAGTCAATTTTACATTCCACTAGTATTGTATAAGAGAAGAGGAAGTGACAAAAATTAGGTATTTAGAATGAGAATGAATATAGATTCTTTGGTACGGTGAAGTTTCCACTAGTTATCAATCTGCCAGTAGGAGATAGGAGTTGTTTGCCAGATGATATAGCTTCTATTGTTTTTTGCAATAATCATAGTTAGAACATAGCTGAATAACCCGTTGAGACCACTAGCTGAGATTTATGATTGACTAAGTCATTTCAAACTGGATTTCATATCTTAAAACCTTTGTTTCTATCGACTTTGCTGCACAGAAATGATGGAAAATGCAACATAGGGGATTGTCCAAATATTCAATCAATAGTGTTTCTCTGTGACACAGTATTGAAAATGATTTATGTAGTAATTAATAATTATATGCAATCACTGCTCTAAATGTAAAGATGTTTCTCCCCATTTTTCTGTATAACTCAGCTCTGACTGTTTATTTCTTAGCTATTCGGTATGCAAGCTTTGGCAAGAAAGGAAATAAGTAAATAATTTGTATGGTGTTTATGCATAATGCAAAAAGCACAAATAATTGATCTGTCATTCAAAAGGATACCTTACCTAGTGAGTGTTGGGCAAAGATGCTTGTGCTTCACTATAAAATGAGCATATTTCAGCAAAAGTAATTTAAATATCATTTGAAACCCAGATGCTTCATTGAGAGCAGTTTAGTTCAGAACTCTAAAAGCAGGATTCTTGTTTATATGGAGTACTGCCTATGTTTATAAAAAAAAAAAAAGGTCTGGCAAGCATGCACCCAAATATACATACATATGGAACGGAGTATAGCATATTGCCTCCTGCATTCTGTGCCAAGTCCTGTTACAGGATTTGAGCCTGTCAACAGCTTTTATAGTTCCAGAGATATGAATGACTCATTCTGAGGGTCCTCAGAAATCTGAAGAGAAGGTATGTCTGCAGTTGACCAGATTGGAGATTAACATAGTTGAATAAATGCCCATTTTTATACATTTCTGCAGATACAGCTCAATATAAAAATTGATACTCATTTTCTTTACTCTGAGATTAATTGATTATGAAGGGATAGCTGTTAGATTAAAAAAAAACATTTGTAATTCTTAAAACTAGACCTAAAAGACCACTATAAGTAGGAGCTATATGCTAGAAATCAGGGTGAAATGCTACCGCTTCGGCCTGGTCCGGGAGAACCGGTAGCGGTGGCAGTGCGAGGCTCCGCCCACCCGCCCAGACATCACCATTTCTTTTTTTAACTCTCTGCGTATACTCTCTGCGTATACTTCCTCCAGAGACCCGAACTATCCCCACCCTGCTGGCCTTCCGAAAAGCCGTTAAGACGTGGCTTTTCCTGCAGGCAGGGGGCAGAGCTTAATTCCAGCTGAACTCTCCCCCGGGTATGTCTGGTTGCTGAATGGTTGTTTTTATACTGTAATTTTTAATTTTTATATTATGTTTTTAAATTCTGTTTATTGGTTATTCTTGTATTCTTATTGTGTTGTACGCCGCCCTGAGTCCCTTGGGAGTTGGGCGGCATATAAGAAAGCCAAATAAATAAATAAATAAATAAATATGCGCAAATCCTTCTGCGCATGCGCAGAGGGTGAAAAAGCGCACGCGAGGGTAAAAAAAGCATGTGCGCACGAGCAGAGCGCGCGCAAAGAGTGCACTTCCAAACCGGTAGGGAAGGTAAGTAGATTTCACCATTGCTAGAAATCCATAATTACTCTCAAGGAAAAAAGAAAAAGAAAATGAAGGAGGAGAAAATGTATTTTCTGAGTCCCACGGGATTGGGCGGCCTATAAGAACTCTTATAAATAAATAAATAAATAAATAAATTTTTTTTTGGGTAAATTGAGGATGGTGATTTTACTAACTTGATTAATTATGATATATGCTTTTCATCTGAAATAATTCCATCTGTTTCTTGGGTTCAGAATTTGCTGTGGAGTCAGCAATTACATAACATCCTTCTCCTAAAACTGTCTGCATTCTGCTAAAATTAAATTATTATTTTTTTGGTCTTTTATATTGCTTAGAACCATTTGATAGATGTGGCTTAAAAAGTAGCACAATAAATACATAAAACACTGCACACATTTTTGCTAGACTTTGGTGAGCATGTAAAAGACATCCTGAGTTCTCTCACAAGAACTCTGAAAAACGAATTCATTGTTTTTGTTTTGTGAACAACCTAGATGCTGTGAACAACATATACATATACAGTACATATACACACACGATACATTAAGCCACTAGGCTAGAAACAAGGTACAAGGCTACAGACCATGAATTCTAGTCCCATTTTAGGCAGAAAGCCAGCTAGGTGATCTTGAGCCAATCACTTTCAGCCACAAGAAGCAAGCAATGGCAAACCACTTTCAAAATCTTGCCAAAAAAACCCTGCAGGGAACTGTCTAGGCAATTGCCAAGAATCAATAATCACTCAAAGGCACATATACATGAGGCAGATCCAACAAAATAGTGTTTTAGTTTGCTGTGGATCCATGAGCTTGTCAATGACTTCTTACATAATGGGAGCACTCGGTTGCTTTGAAGAAGATTGTGGTGTGCTACTTGCTGAAGAGCCTGTCTTTCAATCCTGTGATCCTGGATAATCACTCACCAGCACCAAATTTCCTTTTTTGGGGGAAAGTTGTTGGTAACATGATGGCAGATCAGCTATACAACCCCTGTGAGGAAATGTATTACCGGTATCTTAATCCTTTTCAATCTAAGTTCAAGGCTGGGTATATGACTGAGATGGCACTAGTTGTTCTTGTGGATGACCTGTGTCAGGACTTACACAAGTGCACCTCTTCTGGTTCTTTTTAGAGTTCTAAATAGCCCGTTGTGCTATCAGCTGTGATGTCTTATGAAACTGCCAGTATAAGTTGAAGATTAGCCACAATATTTTACAGTACTGGTTTTTTTTTGTAGTTGGCTTTAGTCTGTGGGGAGGGAAGGGCTTTCATTTATGAGATACAATAGTAGTTGACCCTCACCCATTATTATTTAATATCTGTATGAAACTGCTGGGGGAGGAACTGCGCACCATTCCCGTGGGTTGTGAGGGAGATGCTGCTGCTGTTCTATTCCAGGGTGTGGAAGATATAAGGTCCTTTATGGGAGTTCAGTTTCAGACTGAACTCATGCAAGATGGACTCCAGGTATTGGTGCTCTGTTTTGGTGCCAGTGGTATCTCTGGGCAGACAAAAACTATCCAAATCAAGACAGATTTATTTATTTTGTATGTTCTTATGGACAAAAAGCTCTTGCCTGAACAACAGGTAGAGAACCTGATTGAGGAGGACTTTTCCCCAGCTTTTAGCTAGTGGACTAATTATATCCTTATCTGGTTCAGAAGGATCCTGCAACAATAACGCCTACTCTCACACAGACTACAGCTATGTCTTTAAAATCTTTCAAGATTACTTGGAAATTGCAGGTAGTAGAGAATGCAGCAGTTGCTGGCTTAATTGGCTTCTGACAATGGGAGCATGTTAGAAATCTACTGCTGGCTTTTGGCTAGTTATGAGTTCCTTTTGGAGTACAATTTAAAATGCTGATATTAACCTTTAAAGTCCTCCATGTTTGGCACCTGGGTACCTATGGGATCACCTCCTCTGAGTATATTTGCATGGATCCTTTATATCATGCATGGAGATGTTCCTTGTTTCCCACATTTATAGGATGTCAGGGGAGCCAAAGCTAAAGAACTGAGATCAGGTTGCTCCTTCCATAGCTTCTTGGAATAACTTTTTCAAAGAACTTTTCAGTAACATCTTTGAAAATCTTTCAAAAGATCTATGAACTCAAAAGCTGTATGGCCTCAAATTGGTAGGCTAAAGGATGCCAAAGGACGAATAGTAAGAAATTCAAAGGAAATCAAAGGAAAAGGGAAGTATACTGGAAAACTATTCAGTAAAGACATCAACTTTCAATATACTTGAAATATATTCTTTATTTACAACAGTGCTTCTCAAATGTTGGGGCGGGCCTCCCTGGGGGCGCGCGGAGCGATGCCAGGGGGGGCGCATGACCCCAGGGAACATGCTTTTTTTTGCCGCAGGGAGTAGGGTTTTTTTTTGCACCGAACAATAGCACACAGCACAGAGCAGGAGATATGAAGTGCAGATAACAATCCCTTAAGAGACACCATGGAAAAATATTTAACAGGGATGAAAAGAAAGGAGTAGAGAGACGGAGATAATGAGACAAACGTAAGTCTCCTGAAAGCTAAGATGAGGAAATATGACGAAGTGTATGTAGCGCTTGGCTTCACTGTGACTACGGTGGGAGACGAGGAAAGACCGGTATGTTTACTGTGTCTAAAAATGTTGGCAGCGGACAGCATAAAGCCAAATAAATTAAGGCGTCACTTAAACACATTACACCCCAATCACGCTGATAAGCCGCTTGAGTTTTTTCAGCGAAAACATGCCAAATATTGCAAACAATTGTCCCCGCGGAGAGTTGGGGCGCACGCAAAATGTTTACTTCTTCCTAGGGGGGACGTAACAGAAAATAATTGAGAAGCACTGACTTACAAGAACATCTAGAACTAGGAGCTACCAGCCGTTTAGCAGTTTGAGTCTCACCGGCTCAAGGTTGACTCAGCCTTCCTCCTTCTGAGGTCGGTAAAATGAAGACCCAGATTGTTGGGGGCAATATACTGACTCTGTAAACCGCTTAGAGAGGGCTGTGAAGCACTGTGAAGCGGTATATAAGTGCTATTGCTAGAAGGCAAAGTTTGATCAGCACTTGGTCACTAGCAAGTTGGAAGGCTTCAGAACCTGATAAAATATACATTGGAATATACAAGCAACAGAAGATCAAAGTTCTAACCAAGTTACACCAGGAAATCTGGAGAACAACACCATGGCCAACCATTTCAACGCCAAAACAAGGAGACTTAACAGAGTTACAAGAGAGTTGAATGGACTCCATTACAGTAGCAATGAATGCACTGTTGGGAGACTTGGAAAAAAAAGGTTAGGAATAAGATCATCATGGGAGAAAATCTATGCAGTCACTAGTAGTCGAAAACTTGATGGCAATAATCGATCAGTTCTTTTAATTGCTTACATTATAGTATATTGTGCCTGCTATGAGCTGAAAAGCCTAAGGTTTTACACAGTTACTGAGTACTTTGAAAAGTACGGCTGTTTATGTTTTTTTTATTTCTGGACATTACATTTAATTACATGTAACAGATGGAAGAATTTGAAGTGCCAGAAAAATCTGTTTTTTAAGGTGGGTGGTGGTGGACAGAATAGGATATAAAATGATACCCTAGTGTATCATCAGTTTAAACTATCGACCTTAACATTAGTGTTCAACAAAAGAATATAAAAACCTACTCGGGAAAGGAAACGAGCATTACAAATTGATGGAATAAAACTGCTTCAAAGATTTCATTTTTTGTGCTTCATCAAACATATTACTGATAATTTCGGCAGATGATGTCATTATTAGGTCCTTAAAAAAGCCTGGGAACTAGTTGGAATTACATGATTTAATACTGTCCTGGTTCTGCACAAAATTCTAGGCATTTAGCTCAGAAACGACTGTAGATGTTATCCGTGCTTGCAATGGATTTTCTCAAGGGATAGAGACTTCAGAGTGCATTAAATATAAATATGATATCTCCTCTTCCTCAGCTCAAGCTTCATTCCTTTATATAAAAATATAATCATAGTTGAAGTTTTGAGAATGCTGAAGTAATATTATATGTTCTCTTTTCTGTTTGCTAGCCATTCCCAGGCTTGGAGAACTTTATTTCATGTTAGAATGGAGCTTGTGAATCTTGACATTTTGTTATACAGGTTCATGTCCAGAGAACATAGTTATTTCTGGGACTGAAACATGAGCTGTGAAAGAATAACAGAATAACAGAGTTGGAAGGGACCTTGGGGGGGGGGGTCTTCAAATTCAAACCCTTGCTCAGACAGGAAACCCCATACCAATTTCAGACAAGTGGTTGTCCAATCTCTTCTTTAAAACTTCCAGTGTTGCAGCATTCACAACTTCTGGAGGCAAGTCGTTCCACTGATTAATTGTTCTCACTGTAAGGAAATTTCTCCTTAGTTCTAGGTTACGGTTGAATAGACTTTGATGATTTACGGTGATATGTGTTGGACAATGGATTATGAATTATCACGATTAACTTTTATATATTAATGTTACGGTAATTTTTTAAAATTATGTTGTTGACAATGTGTTGATTATTATTGTGAATCATTTGTAGTCATGATGATGGAAACAGCTCTATAAAGTATTCACTGACCAAGGCTAATGGTATTATGAGCAGTAAATAAGGGCTCCAGTCCTTTATCTTCAGCTAATGCTAGCCTCCATTCTACTGTAATTAAATTCAGTAACCCTATTATGAATGTGGAAGTTGAGGGGAGGGGGGTAACCCTAAAGAAAGAAACACAAGCTCACCTATGTCTGTCACTTGTTCTGGCTGGAGTGAACCAGCAGGGCTTTATATGTAGAGTAATTGCTCTTCTATAAGTTTTATGCACACACGATTAGGACCAGTTTCTATACTTTATTTTTCTGAACATTTTGGGTTAAAAGTGATTGTTTCCAACCTGGTTTCTGCTTATTTGAGATTTCTGAATGTTGTTGACAAAAGGTCTTTAAATCACATACTTGCCCTTCATTTCTCCCATAGCCCGGCAACCTTTAAAGCCTTCTTTTGCCCACGCAATATCTAAGCAGATCTGAAAGGTCAAGAAAAAGATTCCTTTACTTGTTTTCAGGACACTTGGTCTTGTTAAACGATCAAAGCTGTCTGCACTGGATGCTGGATACTTATTGTATGTAGGAGTCAGATGATGAGAAAAGAAAATTTTTACCAGAGTATGCACATTAAATGCCGATACGTACCCAATAATATATAGACCTAATAATAAAATTGTATGTTTGATTTATAAGCAACAACTGTGGATCGTGAGAGTTGTGGTATAATAAAACTTTAAACGTTTTCTAACTTGCTGGTGAAAAATGGTTTTTTTGCAAATGGTTTGACAAATTTGAATTTGCATTGAAAAGTAAAGCTACTGTTTCTACGATCAGATTGCTAGCTTTCATTTCACTTGTTTGTAACGGAAAGCATTCATTTGAAGTTGCTTGTTTCCTCTTCACATGTAACACATACTCCCTTATTGCTAGGGAGTATTGCCTTCTTTGAGGAGGAAAAAAAATGGCTATGCTTTACAAAAAATGCAGGGTTGTTGAGATCATAAAATCTCAGAAATGGTTTCTTTTCGTTTGCCCCTAATCCTTTTCTCTTTAGTTCCAATCTTTTAATTATCTGACCTTTTAGTGTATGTTTTTAAGGGTGGTGGTGGAGGGACTACCACATATAAAATATTTGGTATTTGTACTTTATATCTTTTCATATATCTTTTTGGATCCATGACTAAAACATACCTAACCAACGCTTCTATAAAGAAAATGACAGTGATTTTATGTGATTGTGTGACTCTATTCACTGTTAGTGAGGGGAGGAAACATTTCAGTGTGTATTAGGACTAACACTGAATTATATAACACTGTAACATAGTTACAGACAGGTGGAACTTGAAACAGTTTCCATTTTTGCTTATTATTATTACGGTGTAGCAGAATTCTACACAGATTTATCCTTAAGTAAACATTGTGACGTTCATATTCACTGTTTAAGATAAGAATGCATAAGGACAGTAGCTCAGTTAGGTGTGATGGACCATGGTGAGCTTGTTGAATGAAGCACTAATGATATGCAATAAAAACTGTTGAAAATTTCATTTCATATTTCTGAATGTATGAGGATGCATTCAAATGTGGTACACAGAAAATGATATTTTAGGGAGAGCAGTACTGTTTTTTTTATTGCTATCTATGTGGTTTTCTTGGTAAAAATACAGGAGTGGTTTACCATTGCCTTCCCCTGCACAGTGTGAATTGATGCCCTTGCCATTTAGTACTATTGCCACTAAAGTGCCATTGCCACATCTGTTTCTAGTATATTCTTATATGGCTGCTGCCCAATATAGGTGACTGCTTGTTTTAGCTGGACTGCTTCATGCCTTGGGTGACCCTGCTGGGAATATATATTTTGGCATACACTCCTAATGGTTTTTGCTTATCCCTCCCAAGAGCATACATAGCCTGATGGGAACTACCATATTTTTCAGAGTATAAGATGCACCTTTTTACCCCCCAAAAGAGGGTGAAAACTTGGGTGCGTCTTATACACCGAATGTAGACCCACCCACCCACCCACCCCCACCCTTTGGCCTCTGTCTTCCAGCAATTTATCTGTTTGCAGCAAAGAGGGAAGAGCCTGTAAAGCCAAGCAAGTCACTAGCAGCTTTCCGACGTACAGCTGATTTGCCATGTGGGAAAATGAAAGTGAAACTAATTGCAAAGAGGCAAATAGTTGGAAGAGTCACACAGATTTTTATTTTCTGCTGAACTGGATGGAAGGGGGTAAGTAAATAACTATAAATGTCTGTAGAATGTTCAAATTATTAGACTTATTTTTTAAAGACTGCTTTATTATGCAGTCTTTTGACTCTTAGGGCCCACAGAGTTGGCCTCCTCCAGCTCCCGTCAGCCAAGCAATGCCGGCTGGCGGGTCCTAGGGGGAGAGCCTTCTCTGTGGCCGGCCCCGCGCTCTGGAACCAACTCCCTCCAGAGACCCGAACCATCCCCACCCTGCTGGCCTTCCGAAAAGCCGTTAAGACATGGCTCTTCCTGCAGGCAGGGGGTAGAGCTTAATTCCATCTGCACTCTCCCCCCGGGTATGTCTGGCGGTTGAATGGTGCTTTTATATTGTAATTTTTTAATTTTTATATTTTGATTTTAATTGAATTTATTGGTTTTCTTGTATTTTTTCCTGTGTTGTAAGCCGCCCTGAGTCCCTCGGGAGTGGGGCGGCATATAAGAAACAATAAATAAATAAATAAATAAATAAATAAATAAATAAATAAATAAATAAATAAATAAATAAATAATAAATAAATAAATAAATAAATAAATAAATAAATAAATAAATAAATAAATAATAAATAAATAAATAAATAAATAAATAAATAAATAAATAAATAAATAAATAAATAAATAAATAAATAATAAATAATAAATTATTGTTCTAGAGCCAGGGGCAATTTTAAGACTTTTGGACTTCAACTCCCAGAATTCCACAGCCAGCTTTGTTAGCTTTGCTGGCTGTGAAATTCTGGGAGTTGAAGTCCACAAGTCTTAAAGTTGCCAAGGTTGGAGATCCCTGTAAATCTAGACAACTTAACAAAATAAAGAAGCTTTTTAAAATAAATGCTTGCTCTGAAGAGGCCCAGTGCTATTGTATCTTTTTTTAAATAATAGAGAATAATGTATACTTCCAGAAATTTTAATTAATTCTAACAGCTCTGTACAAATATAGTCTGAAATGTAACAGTGTCCTGTTTAGTATTAGAGTTTAGTTACCTTGGAGTAGATCTATTTAAATAATTGGGAGGAGTTAGTGTGACTACATTTAAGAAAACTTTCTGGCATAATGTACATTTCTCCAATTCTTTGCTATTTCTATGGGTCAGGCACACATGCACAGAAATACACAGCAAACAGTGTATATCATCTGTGCTGTTTGCTGTTTGGCAAATTGCTGGGAGGCAGAGGCCTTTTTTCCTTCTTTTCCTCCCCCAAAACTAAGGTGCGTCTTATACTTCGGTGCGTCTTATGCTCCGAAAAATACGGTATAACATTTTATATGTCAGTAAAAATTTAAAATCAAATTGAACTAATTAATCTGCTTCTGGGGCAATTGGGACAGTTGGCCAAAGGGACAGTTTTCAGTCACAAGAGAAGGGCTGCATCTTATAAAGACTGAAAAGCATTTCTTTGGAAGGCATTTTACCAAGGTCATCTGGAAGGCTTTAAACTAAACCTGGAGAGTAAGGGATACCAGAAGCCATCATAAATTTGTTAAAAAGAAGTCATGCCGGTCAAATTTCATTGCTTTCTTTGACTAGATTAGTGGAACAAGGAAATACTGGACATATTAGTATTGTAATTTACAAGTATTGTAATCAGTAAGGCATTTGATAAAGTAGACTTCAGCTTTCTTCTTAATAAAATGGAACAGTATGCATGCATTATTCTGCATTATACACTGCTTAAAGTCTATTGGGGTTGAAAAGATTATATAGACATATACATATACATATACATCTTTTCAACCCCAATACACTTTAAGCAGTGCATAATGCAGAATACTGCATTATAATTCCACTAATCCACTAATATATATAAAAACAGGATCCAATCTGAGTTGGTCATTGGGACCAAAGTTTGATTCTTCCAAATTTTTGGGCTTGCTGTATTAGCAGAGGGATAGAATCAAGATCATGTGAATACCACTTTATAATCTTTTAGTAAGACCATTTGGAATACTGCATCCAGTTTTGGTCGTCACAATATAAAAAAGATGTTGAGCCTCTATGAAGAATGCAGAGAAGAGCAACAAAGATGATTAGGGGACTGGAGGCTAAAACATAAAGAACGATTGCTGGAATTGGGTATGTCAAGTTTAATAAAAAATAAGGACTAAGAGTGACGTGATAGCAGTGTTCCAATATCAAAGGGGCTGCCACAAAGAAGAGGGGGTCAGTCCATTCTCCAAAGCTGAAGGCAAGACAAGAAGCAATGAATGGAAACTAATCAAGAAGAGAAGCTACCTAGAACCAAGCAGAAATTTCCTGACAGTGAGAACAATTTATCAGTGGAACAACTTGCCTCCAGAAGTTGTGAATGCTCAACACTGGAAGTTTTTAAGAGGAAATTAGACAACCATTTGTCTGAAATAGTATAGGGTTTCCTGCCTGAGCAGGAGGTTGGACTAGAAGACCTCCAAGATCCCTTCCAAATCTGTTATTTTGTTAAAGCTAAAATTAAAATTAAATCAGGAAAAGATAACCAGACTCCTTATTTGGCTATAAGAAGTATGTTTTTCATAGGATGGCATTTTGTATGATAACATTGGCACTTCTCAAATCACAGCTGGTCAAACAAATGCCAGAAAATTGGTATAGGAAAATTGTCTATTTTCCTCAGCTTCTATTAATAATAAAAAGTTAATTCTTCTTGCAAGTGATTATTGGAACTAATTCTAAAACTGATTTAATTTACAGGAGGAAATAATCCCTTAACATTAAAAAATAGAATAAATCAGTGATTTGGTCTGTCCAGTAAGTTATTTTTCCAATGTTCTTAATGAGATCATTAGACACCAGGATTAGATTTTCTTCCCATATAGAACTTTGGCAATCCACCAACATTTACAGTGCTGTAATGAATCCAATTCAAAACCAAAGCAATTCATACAGATGCTTTAACACAGCCAGGAGCTAAAATATTTTCATTCACATTTAAGACTCTATTTCAAATATAGAAAATATAGACATTATATTTTATTTTAAAAATGTTATGCTATCCTTCAACATTTCATTTTCAATGCAATAATAAATAACTATGGTCAAGAGGAGAAACATTTTAATATACTTAAAGAGATATTTTTCACAATATTTATGTGTCAAGTGTGAAGTTTCCGAAATTCAGGAGCCATGAGCCAAAGTCCAAAAGAAATACAAAGATTTATTAAAAGCGACATCTTGGCAATACTCCATTGCAGCCAGAACTGAGTTCACGCAGGCTGCACGCTGTCATGACCCTATTTCCCACCTTCTCATTTGCCATGTCATAAATCACATTCTCCAATTAATCACATTGGCGGGTCGTGACCCCCATACCCCTCCTTCTGACTCCGGTAGCCTAGGACACAATCAGTGAAAGAAACATTTGTGGAATGCATTTTCAGTTAGGGAAACAGCTTTCCTCCAGCTCCCCCCCCCCGCTTCTTTTCATGGCAACTTGAAATTTTTGCAAGTTGACATCAAGCTACTTTGAAATGTGAATATGAACATGGATGCCCTATAATATTTAAACATGATTAATTTTAAATTATATCGTAGGTCTTATATATACTGATTTTAGATTATGTGTTGATTTTTTTATAATTTGGAATAATCGTTGTTTGCATTTTTTTTCTTCCAATATGCTGGCATTCCATTTCATGGTGGTCTCCCATGTTCCCTTTTAATACGCTTTAAGATTAAGTGGAGTAGTGTTGCAGTTATTAATAAGAAAGAAGGAATTCCTATCAGTCATAAAAGCAAACAGATTGTATTCTTGCAATAAATTTACTTTAGCAAGCTATACATTTAGAATTAGAATAACAATTCCTGAATAAATTAGGATCTTGCGAATGAAGGCAAATATACCATATTTTTCGGAGTATAAGACAACACTTATTTACCCCCCAAAAGAGGGTGAAAACTTGGGTGTGTCTTATACACTGAATGTAGCCCCACCCACCCACCCACCCCCACCCTTTGGCCTCTGTCTTCCAGCAATTTACCTGTTTGCAGCAAACAGGGAAAAGCCTGTTAAGACAAGCAAGTCCTTAGCAGCTTCCCGATCCCCAGCTGATTTGCCATGTGCTAAAATGAAACTGCAACTGCAAAGAGGCAAATAGCTGGGAGAGACATGCAGATTTTTATTTTCTGCTGAACTGGATGCAAGCGGGTAAGTGAATAGCTATAAATGTCTGTAGAATGTTCAAATTATTAGACTTATTTTGTAAAGACTGCTTTATTATTGTTCTAGAGCTAGGGGTCTCCAACCTTGGCAATTTTAAGACTTGTGGACTTCAACTCCCAGAATTCCACAGCCAGCTTTGTTAGCTTTGCTGGCTGTGGAATTCTGGGAATTGAAGTCCACAAGTCTTAAAGTTGCCAAGGTTGGAGATCCCTGTAAATCTAGACAACTTAACAAAATAAAGAAGCTTTTTTAAAATAAATGCTTGTTCTGAAGAGGCCCAGTGCTATTGTATCTTTTTTTAAATAATAGAGAATAATGTATACTTCCAGAAATTTTAATTAATTTTAACAGCTCTGTACAAGTATAGTCTGAAATGTAACAGTGTCCTGTTTAGTATTAGAGTTTAGTTACCTTGGAGTAGATCTATTTAAATAATTGGGAGGAGTTAGTGTGACTACATTTAAGAAAACTTTCTGGCATAATGTACATTTCTCCAATTCTTTGCTATTTCTATGGGTCAGGCACACATGCACAGAAATACACAGCAAACAGTGTATATCATCTGTGCTGTTTGCTGTTTGGCAAATTGCTTGGAGGCAGAGGCCTTTTTTCCTTGTTTTCCTCCCCCAAAACTAAGGTGCGTCTTATACTTCGGTGCGTCTTATGCTCCGAAAAATACGGTATAACATTTTATTTTATTTATAAAAATAAATAAAATAAATAAAAATAAATAAACAAAGATTGGGGTTTTGGTGGGGGAATAGGGAAAACATTTCTTTGTGCCGTTATACACAGATCCAAATGATAATTGATTAGTTGACTCTGTTGCTTTGATAGAAGTTACAGAGTAGGCGAAATTTTAGCTTTGTTCTTCTCCCATGCTGTGCCTCATAGGCGGGAAAATCCATTTTCCTGGTTTTAGCATCATGCTCATTCTTCTATGAATAGAATATGCTGGGGGTATGAAATATTTATTAATGTAAAGTGGTTTCTTTAGAACATGGGTCACTATGTTGGGACTATCACATAAGAGCCTTGGCTACATTCTCGTCAGCCCATTGCTGACAATTGCTAGTTTCTAATAGCGGCCTGCAGCTAACTAATATAACCATTAAGATGTTGCTTGACATGTTTTAGAAGAATTAGGTGCATGCATGCAGGTGCAATATTGTGATAGTTTTTCTGTAAACACTATACATTTGAGTCAAAGCATAAGCATGTCAAAAAGACTAATTCCTTAATAAAGAACATAATTACTAATAGCACATACTATACATTTCATATTGTTTGCCTTTATTCCTCTATTTTTTCTGTGCGTTATCGTTAACATACTTATTACATGAGCATTGGCATTTCTTTCCCAAAGAATTTGGAAGGCCAGTGCATTCAACTGAGCTGAACTATGGCTTTAAAATTTTTAGATTAACTTTAGCCTTGCAACCTGGTGCCACTTTTTTTGTCCAATGTGCACATATGCTGCAGACATTTCGGGGTAACTTATAATAATTTGAAGTTCATTTAGATGTTTCAATTTCTTACTTTTATGTTTCTTTGGGTCTTTTTTTTTTCTGTTTTGAGTCAAACTTCATCCCTTGCGATTATAGGGACAAATCCAGGCAGTTTACAAATGATAGAAAATATTTGTGGCTTGGATGGCAGATATTGGTGGTGGTTTGTTCTCTGAGCTTGCGGTATAGCTTCCGAATGTTTTGCCACCAGGCTAGGTGGCATCCTCAGCGGGACATCGGTCGAAACGTCTTTTTTTCAGTTCTTGACTGCTTCTATTGATCTCATGTGATTATGTGGTCAGTGAGTCATGTGACCGGCTGGTCATACCATGTGACCTGTCATGTGACAGACTAGTCATTATGTGTGAAAGTCAGCAAGTGAAGAGGGGCTCAGTGCTGTCTCTATAACCTCCACTATAACCTATAGCAGTGATGGCAAACCTATGGCACGCGTGCCACAGGTGGCACGTGGAGCCATATCTGCCGGCACGCGAGCCATTGTCTAGCTCAGCTCCAGTGCGCATGTATGTGCCGGCCAGCTGATTTTTGGCTTGCACGGAGGCTCTGGGAGGGCGTTTTCGGCTTCTGGAGGGCCTCTGGGGGGATGGGGGAGGGCGTTTTTGCCCTCCACATGCTCCAGGGAAGCCTCTGGAGCCTAGGGAGGGCGAAAAATGGGCCCACCGGGCCCACCAGAAGTTGGGAAATGAACCATTTCCGGCCTCCAGAGGGCCTCTGGGGGGGCAGGGAAGGCCGTTTTTGCCCTTCCCAGGCAGTGAATTATGGGTGTTGGCACTCACGCGTGTGCGATAGCACACACGCATGCACTTTTGGCACCCAAGGAAAAAAAGGTTCGCCATCACTGACCTATAGCTATCTACTATAACCAATGAACATCACACATAATGACCAGTTGGTCACACGACAAGCCACATGGCATGATCAGCCGGTCACATGACCCGTCAACCACATGACCACACCAAATCAATAAAAGTGGTGAAGAACTGAAACAAGACGCTTCAACCAGAGTCCCTCTGAGGTTGTAACCTAGCCTGGTGACGATATGTTCGGAAGCTAAATGTAGAACAAACCATCACCAACATCTAGGTAGTTTCCTTGGCAGTATTTTTGGAAATAACTTGTAACCTTCTTTTTCCTAGCAATAAAAAAGAATGACTGGATTAAAGTCCTCCAGTTGACTTCCATGACCACAATAGGACTCAGGTTTCCCCAATGCTAGACTAGCACCCAAATTATTTAGCCAATTACCAGAAGACAAAAGACAATTCCATGGAATTTCAGTATCTCAGTACATTGTAGTGCTGTTTAAGTTAAGTTTGAAAATGATTAAATAATCCCTTACATTAATGTTTCTACTTAAAATACACACCAGGTTTCTTAATTGCTTAGTAATGTTTTGTCTGTACAATATAATTGTCCAAAGCATATCATTACAAAAGTGGCTATTCCTAATGAAGCAATTTGGAAAGCAATAAAGTAGTTTTAATCTAAATATATATTTTAACCTTAGACCACTTACAATTGCATCAGTTTCGTTCTTGAACTTTTGATCACTTTGTCTGTCTAGCTGCATTGATCCAAAAAATCAAAAATGCCTTTCTTACAAAGATTGACCTAGATCTACCAGAAGATCTAAACTTGAAAGAGGGGAAAAAAATAGAATAGATGTCTTGCAGACCTTTGTGTCAAGAAATCGTTGGAATTTGACATCCCAAAGAGAAGGAGTGGAAATCTTGATGAGATAAGCCTTGTTAAGATTGTTGCTCCATGTTGCCACTTTCTCAAAGTCTTTGTAGCTGCTGATTCAGATTCCATGTGAGAACAATGATATGTTCTGTAGTACAGTTCTATACCAAGAAGCCTTGAAAAAGGAGATGCTAGATTAACAGATTATGGGGGGAAAAATTTCTTTGACTAGAAACTCCTTAGTTTTGAGGGATTAAAAAAAGTATGGGAGAATTTGCTGCACCCAAGCACCTCACTTAAGTTGCCTAAATTTGCTTTTCAAGTACCTGTCTGATTCCAGTATTTTTCTAGGCAGGCAAGGAATAGCCTTGCTGCATGATGCAAAGATTTATATTATGTATGGTATGGTATGGTATGGTATGATATGGTGTGGTGTGGTGTGGTGTGTGGTGTGGTGTGGTGTGGTATGGTATGGGGTACGGGGTACGGGATACGGAGTATGGGGTATGGGATGGTGTGGGATGGGATGTGGTATGGTGTGTGGTATGGTGTATGGTTTGGTTTGGTTTGGTTTGGTTTGGTTTGGTTTGGTTTGGTTTGGTTTGGTTTGGTTTGGTTTGGTTTGGACAGGACAGGACAGGACAGGACAGGACAGGACAGGACAGGACAGGACAGGACAGGACAGGACAGGACAGGACAGGGCAGGATTGGATTTAGTATTGTATTGTATTGTATTGTATTGTATTGTATTGTATTGTATTGTATTGTATTGTATTGTATTGTATTGTATTATTATATTATATTATATTATATTATTGTATTGTATTGTATTGTATTGTATTGTATTGTATTGTATTGTATTGTATTGTATTGTATTGTATTGTATTGTATTGTATTGTATTGTATTGTATTGTATTGTATTATATTATTATTTTATTATATAGTATTATGTTATTATATTATATTATTATATTTATTATAATTTTTTTGCTGTTCTGTTAAGGTTTTCTTTTCTTCTTTCTAAAAGGGGAATACAGCAACAATAAAACAAATTCTGATTTTCTGGTACAGTGCTGTAACTTTTCTGTATGGATCATATATAAAATTCTGCTCTGCAGTTGTAGAAATATCTGAAGGGAGGCGCAGAGTTCAAATGGATAATCTGTGGCAGGCACACAAAAAATGGTTTGAACAAAAAAGGAACTGCAGTGGCAATTTTGATTGCAATCTCATTAGAGTTTTCTTACATTCCTTGATAATTTGAATAGTCCATGTGTATGTACCTGACATGATCGGTCAACTAAATATATGGAGATGTGAACTGGGGTGTTGGCTGATAAGGGAAAACAAAATCCTACCGTTACTGATAGTTTAATTCAAATTTTTGAGTATGAGCTTGTTTCTATCCCAGAAGATCTGAAAGCACAACAGGATGATAGGGAAACAGAAATATCCTCCTTAATTCCTCTTGGGAATTAGGTATAATTAATTCCTCTTGGGATACTTGCATGTCCACACCAGGATTTCCATTATGAATGAATTTCTTCCTATAAAGACACCCATGAGAGTATTCAAGCAATCAAGGTAGAAAAGTAAATGCTGATAACATCTAGCATTGCTTTGAACTTCCTGCGGACTTACTGAAACCAAAGCTCGTCCAGTTACACTGGCAAATCAGTGTAACTGTTGTCTAGACAGAGGTTTTCCTTTCTGAAGAAAACAGAATGGCTGAAGCTTTTCTTCTTCACAGCAGTCAAAGATTTCCCTTGATTGTTATTTTTAGCTGGAAGCACTTTGTTTCATCCAAGTTCTGAGAAATTTGCTATCAATTGATGAAGAATTGGACAGTTGTTTGATAAAGCCTTGAAGTAAAATCCCATGAGCTCTATAGCTGCTGTGTTAAGGGGATTTCATGTTGGTGTGGTAGTTAAGACACTGAGGGATCTGTGAGTTCTAGTCCTGACATAGTCATGAAGCCAGCTGCATGACCTTAGGCCAGTCACCCCAGGAAGCAGACAGTGGCAAATCACTTCTGAAAAACCTTGTTAAGAAAACTGCAGGTTTGGACTTCCGGTTGGCTCCACTGCATCGAGGACTCTCCTTGTTGAGCGCCTGATCCCGGGCTCTGTAAAGCTGCCAGAATAGCTGTCTGGTGGATTGAAAATCTCATCCCCGGGCTTAGGGGAGAGATGAGAGGCAGACAGGTGAGTGTAGAGCCCCCCTAGTGCCCCAGGAGGAAATCTGGGGCACGAAGGGTGCGGGCTCCCCAGGTAGCCTGTCATCTGCTCCGGGACCCGGGATGCCTCCGCTTTTGCGGAGCAAGATGCCGCAACCAATTTCTGCTCCCAACATGCGATTTTAACTTCAGGATTTACAGCAGAGAGCAGACAGAAAAAGCCAGGAGACACAGTTTGCAAGTATTCAAACTTAACTCCAATTCACACTTTGGAAGTGACAAACCAAATGAGCTAATGAGCTGCAAAATGGTGATTGAAGTTTCAGAGGGCGTGAAAGTGAAACTTAAAAGAATGCTTTGTTTTGCTAGCAGCCCCTTGTATGAAAACGTCTGACTTTGATGAACTTTTTCTTTTCTTTCTGACTTCGGAGGAAAACACAAAGTTTAATCCTTAAATTCTAAATGGCTCTAAAATCTGGAAAGACTGTTTCTAACAAAGGATTTTATGGTCCTCCTGCTTATATTTCAAGTATGCAATCTAATGTTTATTCAACACCCCAACAGACTTTAACGCTTGAAAAATTACAAGAAATTTTAAAAGCCAAGAAAGATGTATTGGTTATGGAGTTTACTTCAAAAATTAATGATCTTAATGAAAAAATACAGGCTGTTTCAGAAGAGATTGTAATTAGGAACAAGCAATTAAGGGAAGATACATTTATGGCATTTAAAGGACTGGTAGGAAATATGGAAATTTTGGAAGAGGAGGTGGCAGAAGTTAAGCAATTTGTGACAACTTTGAGTGACAACATAGAAGAGGTTCAAAATAGAATGGAAAGGTATGAAACTGAGACATTAATGATCCAATATAGAAATATGGAGTTTGCTTTAAGAATAAGAGGAGTACAGGAGAACAGACAAGAAAACCTAAAACCAATGATGGTGGAGGCATTTGTGCAAATGCTGGGGGTGTCAAAAGAGGAACTGGATAGGCAGATTGACAAGATATATTGGGCCAATTCCTGGGTGGCTAAACAGAAATGTTTGCCACGAGATATAGTAATATATTTTTCTACAAGGACATTACGCAATAAAATCCTACAGGCGACTTTCAAGAATAAGCTCCAGATAAATGGATATGAGGTGATGACAATGACAGAAATTCCCCCCAGAATGTTGAGAGCTAGAAAGGATTATGCCTTTTTAGTGGAAGAAATCAAAAAACAGCAAATACAGTACAAATGGGAAGCTCCAGTTGGTTTATCATTAATATACTTGGGAAAGAGATATCGGCTCAATACGATATGGAAAGCAAGAGATTTTTATGAAAAAATGCTAGAGGCCAAGATATCTAAAATACCAGAAGGAAGAAGAATGGGGGATTTACAGAACCAGAGTGATATTTGCAATTTGGATTTATCTGTGATACAAGGAGAAATAAAGGATCAGAGTCAGACCAGAGAAGCAGCTATATTTAAGAATGAATCAACACAACAAAAAATCAAGTTGACAACTCATGAAATTATCAAAGTACAAGCGGGTGGAAAAGCTGGATTTAAAGGTCGAATGAGAAGAAAGAATAACTAGAATTTGGTTTTAGTATGGGTAATCGTAGACCAGATGGAGACAAGACTTAAAATTGTATCTAGCACTAAGAGGACAATTTGATAATAGAAATAAAGGATAATAGTTAAATGCATATAGAAAGGTTGTATAAAGTCTTAATGGAATTATTTTGAGAAAATGAGTTTAAGGATTGTATGAAAATTGGGTTAAAGTACTGGAGAAATTATAAGGATGGTAATTTTGGGGAAAGATCAAATTTATAATCTAAATGTGGGTGATATGAAGATGTTATGTATTTTTGCATATAATGGTTACATTAAGGGGAAAAAAAGAAAAGAAAATTATGGACTGTACTGTAATTAAGCAAGATGACTCTAAATGCCCGGTATGGCATGCCACCACGGAGGTTTAGTGCTGAAAGAAGGATCATTTATTATTGAGGAATTGATGTCGACGGTCGCGCATCTGGCTGGATGGTGAAGAAAATTTCCCTTTTCTTTTTCTGTATTATCATATTATACTTTAAGGACTATGTAAATGAAAGATATATAGTTACAATTTTATATATTGGAATGTTAGCTTACCAATGTTATACACGTAATTTTTAGATTATGTTTTAAAAGTTTTGAGTAATTAGGAGTTAAAGAACTAGAGAAATTTCAAAATTAACAATTTGTTAGTATATTTTAATATTATGCTTATTGTATACTATACCCTGTGTTTTTTCTGGGAAGTCGGGGGGGATGGGGGGGTGAAAGGGGTGGGGAGGGGTTTGGGGGAAAGGGGGGGAGAAAAGAGAAAAATGTTTGTACTTTGTACTAATAAAGAAAACTGCAGGTTCCAGTCCAGGCAGTTGCCAGAAGTTAAGGCATGTACGCCAGGGGCAGGTTGCTCTTACCTCGCTACCGATGCGCTGCATGCACATCGCCATGTTGCGCGTGCTTGCTCGCTACGTGCGTGCGCCCCTCGCGTGATTTTGCTTCCATGCATGCGCGAAAGCAAAATCTCGCTGAAATATTGCGAGGGGACGCGCGTATGTGTGTGATTTTGGTGATTTTTTTGCTTCCGTGCATGTGCATTTCCTTCCTTTCATATACCTCCCTCTCTTTCTCTCTTTCTCTCTCTATAGATAGATAGATAGATAGATAGATAGATAGATAGATAGATAGATAGATAGATAGATAGATAGATTGATTCTGTGCCCACAGTATATATGTGTAATGGACTTCTCAAGATCCAGGAAAGGGGATGGAAGTTGCAAAATATTAAGGATTAGGACATCAGGGAAATTAGCAGCATCTTCTCCACTGCTACAGTGTGCAAAAGGATTGAGGAATCCCAGCCCACGTAAACTTAACTGATAAATGGGTTGCAAAAGTATGCCTAAACTGTTTCTCTGAGTCCTGTTTTCCTTTCAATAAAACTGGCTTATAAATCTCTGAGAATCTAACCTTTTGGGCTGCAAGAAGTTGCTAAAGGCTTGACAGAACAATCCATTTTACTGATCTGTTGGTTTCTGATTCTCTCTGCCCATTTTTTCCCTTAAAGGTCTATTTCCCCACCACCTCTTTTTATAAATTGTATATCACAATCATATGGACAGTATAGCCTTAGGATAATCTGGAGAGAAAGTTTAATTCTTCTCTCTCTCTCAAAAAATGGAAGCTGGATAGAATTGTGAGATAGTTGGTATAGTGTAATACAGAATATACTTTGGTTTCAGCTTGAGTAGTGGAAAATTTGAACCAGTTAAAAATGGAGTCCGAAATAGATAATTTCAACAATGTGTTAGCAATGGTATAATGGTGATAGTTAAGCTCAGATAATAGATTCATTCAGAACAGCTTCTCCTGATTTGTTGTTACCTAGTTATACCGTATTTTTCGGAGTATAGGACGCACCGGAATATAGGACGCACCTTAATTTTGGGGGAGCAAAACAAGAAAAAAACAATTCTGCCATACCTAGCATTCATAACTTTAGCAAGTGACTGTGGTATGCCCCCCCTCTCTCCCCCCTTCCCCTCCCTCTCCCTCCCCCCTCTCTTCCTCCCTCTCTCTCTTTGAAATAAATCTGCTGGCTTTGGTGGGGTTTCTATGGACACAAGGCTTTTTAGAAAAATTTGTTACACTCAATGTTTTATTTCACATTACCCATTAGCTGTAATGTGGCAGTTGAATCCATCATAATATGGTTATTTTTTTTAAAAAAAAAGATGAATGTCTTTTCTTTCCTTGAGTGCCCTGCTCCCTCCCCGATTCCAAAATTGGAGGAAGGGCTTTTTGCATGCTGCTCAGGGCATTGCATTGCAGCCCCTGCTGCCGCGGGGGTCTCTGCCTGAGAAGGACCCTCGATCAGCCATCTCCAGGGAGCCACCCCCGTCCTCAGGAGGCAGCGGCCCCTTTAAGAGTGAAGGAGCTTTTTAATTTTTTATTTCCCTCCTTCCAGCCTGAGCCGGCCAATCGCGAGCCCGCCGGCAGTGACAGCGCACCGCAGACGTTCGTGGAGGGGAGGGGGGGGTGATCGCTTGCCACCACGCAGGTATTGGCGGGTTGGAGGGTCCTTGTCCTGCTGCTGCCCCAAGGAAGCTGCGGAGCTGAAGAAGCCTCCACCCACCTGCCAGCTCGCCACTTTGCCTGGGGAGGAAAGCGTTTTCGGGCGGCAGCGCTGCGATCCCCTCCCCGATTCCAAAAGGCTGAGTGACGAGCTGGCAGGTAGGTGGAGGCTTCTTCAGCTCCGCAGCTTCCTTGGGGCAGCAGCAGGACAAGGACCCTCCAACCCGCCAATACCTGAGCGGCAGCGGTGGTGGCAAGCGATCACCTCCCCCCTCCCCTCCGTGAATGTCTGCGGTGCGTTGTCACTGCCGGCGGGCTCGCGATTGGCCGGCTCAGGCTGGAAGGAGGGAAATAAAAAATAAAAAAGCTCATTCACTCTTAAAGGGGCCGCTGCCTCCTGAGGACGGGGGTGGTTCCCTGGAGATGGCTGATCGAGGGTCTTTCTCAGGAAAGAAGAGCACTGCATTTCCGGTGGCGGGCAGCGCCGGTTGCACGCTCCGTTTTTGGAATCGGGGAGGGGATCACAGCGCTGCCGCCTGAAAATGCTTTCCTCCCCAGGCTGAGTGGCGGGCTGGCAGGTGGGGGGGGGGCTACATTCGGAGTATAAGACGCACCCAGTTTTTGACCCTCTTTTTGGAAGTAAAAAGGTGCGTCTTATACTCCGAAAAATACGGTAGTTAATTTTCTCATGATCTCCAATGATCACTCTGATTATTTTAGTAGGCATTGAGGTCGAAGCAACTGATAATTTAAGATCTCTCCACCAGCATATACTCCTTGGTTGCTTTAATAAAATCAAATCAGCAAACAACAAGAAGTCTTGACTCTTGACTCTCCAAAATCTCCAAAAAAATTGACTCATCATATTGTTGGAAGAAATGTCCATCTGGGTTCAGTTCCAAGTGGAGAGAAAGACACTGGAAACATGGAGGCTATTTGGAAAGATGGTTTAATGGTGGACAGGACCACATGGTTTGAGGTCTTGGGCAATCGAGCACATGGGTGTGTGGGTGTGTGAGAGAGATTTATACCCTCTCTTGGGCCCCGCCTTGGAGCTTCCTGTTCCTGTGTAAGGGCAGGTATCCTGATTGGTTGTGGGCCAATACCCCTGATTGGGGCTATGCAGGAGTAACTTTGTATGTTGTCTTGAGTCCCAGGCTTGGTTGAATCTTGCTGGGTGATGAGGTAATGAAACTAATTCTATCATGTCCTGAGGTTGAAGGTCTTAATCCCATCACTCTGGTGCTGAAGTGGGGGGCAGGGAGCTGCAGGGAGATGCTTTCTCTTTAAAAACATGTTTCTCCTTTTCTCATCCAGGGAAATATAATATTCTGCCTTTTTAATTTTTCCTAGAATATTTCATTGTTCTAGGTCGGAGATGGGTGGGTGCTAACTTTCTACAATATCATCAGGAAGATGAAGAACTAAATTGTGCCAATAAGCATGTGCCAATCATTACTAAAATAAGGTTTTATCCATTTCTTTTAGTGCATTCCATTTCAGATAGGTGGAGATGTGATTCCCTCTGCTGGTCTTACATTATGTACTTTGATCTCCCCTGTTTGATTAGGACCTTTAGAGCAGATAGGATTCCTGAAGAACTCTGTCTGCAAGCATTCTCTTTCAGACAAATGTTAGACAAGAGCTGGTAGGTTTGTGTGAAGGATAGAAGTGTCACCTTTAATCTTACTTACTACTCTAATAAGTGTCTGCATGATTATGGCAAGGATAATATTGAGATCTTGGAAAGTACAATGAGAATGAACTGTTATAAATTGTTTGGCATGATTTCCCAAAAGCTGGGTATTTCTCAAATTCTGATTTTCAGATCAACTATTAATTCCAACTTTTCATGAAATGTGGGTTTGAAAGTCAGAATCCACAAGCAAAATAAAAATGTCCCGTAGCTTATGGATTCCAGATTCCCCAAAAATGTAACAGAAGTGATGACAACCATGCAGAATGATTAAAAACATGTATTTCTTTAATATTTTCTTTTGCAGCTGTTATGTCAAGAAGCCAAGAAGGACCAGGAGAGATGGGAAAAGCAGTTCTCATTCCCAAGGATGATCAGGAAAAAATGAAAGAGCTTTTTAAAATCAACCAATTTAATCTTATGGCTAGTGACATGATTGCATTCAACCGAAGTTTGCCTGATGTAAGATTAGAAGGGTGAGTTGATATATAGATCTTGGCACTTAAATGCTTTGTTTATATTTCCATATGTGGTTATACTGTATAGAAATCAATCCATTTGAGCTCACTGGGAATTCTGGCCAATCATGCTGTGAAATGCTACATAAATGCTTTGAAATTCATAGTTTTTGGTACTGGCATCATTACCATGTATGAATCATGATACATAGATAACATGAGCTCGGTATCAAAGCCTGGTTTGAATCTTGTGCCACAATAAATAAATGAGAGTATAATCCTGAATCCAAGCACTAGATTGCCAGATAGAAATTACTAGTATGTGTGGGGGGAAACAGCAAGCATTAGGCATAGGAATAAAGTTGCTCAGAAAATGCATATCAATAATTTCCTTACAGGTTTCCTTATCTCCTATAAAACAGCCTGTCTGCCACAATTCTATAAACAACATATATTCCCGAGTTTATCTAGCTTTTATACATACATACATACATACATACATACATACATACATACATACATACATGTATGTATGTATGTATGTATGTATGTATGTATGTATGTATGTATAAAAGCTAGATAAACTCGGGAATATATGTTGTTTATAGAATTGTGGCAGATAGGCTGTTTTATAGGAGATAAGGAAACCTGTAAGGAAATTATTGATGGAAATGAATGTAAATATTTCATATGGATTCGGAGTGCAGTGTGGGTATACAGAACTGAAAATGGTAATGAGAATGTGTGTTGATTATCTAAACTGATGGGGGGAGAGGGGGAGACAACTTCTTGTTGCTATGCTCTGTACTTTGTGCTTCATTGGCACAACGATATAATGCAGATAAGTACCTAGACTCTGTTGAATATTTTGAAGAGAAAATAGATATAGGCGAACAATACCTCTAAAATTAACCAACCTGTCAAGTGTTTTAGTATATATTTGAAGGATGTCTATGGAGATTCTCAGTCATCCAGGTCGTGGTTGTCCCAACGGTGCTTTTTCAAGAGGCAACTGAAGAAGCTCCTTGGATGAGAGGTGAAACATCTTCAAAGAAAAACCAGAAAGTCCAGTTGCCTCTTGAAAAAGCACCTTTGGGATATTTGAAGGATGCTTTGTGAAAAATGATTTAAATGCCTTCAGTTTTGAAGTCTTTTCCTGCTCCAGCCTCTGTGGTTGACATAATGGCCTTGCCTCTGCTGATGCTTTTCACTTAGAATCGGCCACTGCTACAAAAGCTGCAAGTTTCCATGCTTTTGATATTAAGAAATACTGCTTCTCCTCCGGCGGCTTTTACAATGGTGGGATCTCTGCATTTGAACACTGTAATTGTTCCAAATACAGAAATTCATTACCGAAACATTACTGAACATAAATGTTTATAGAATAAGGGGATGGTTATGCTGAACAGCAGAGATACCAAAAATATGTTTGAACAATATAATGTGAAATCCAAGGCCAATTTATGTAATGTGATGAGTCCATGTTTATCAGCACTGTCAAGCAAAGCAATAAACACTCTTTGTTCATAAAGATATTCTTATATAAGATCAAAGTACTTGATCACATCCATAGCTCTTGAGCTCTGTAAACAGCTAACAGACAAATAAAGAAAAATGCAGAGTCCTCAGTTACAGTTATTCCTTTTCTAAACAGCTTCACTCTGGGGTAACTAATTGATGGTATTTTGCTTGTGTATAGTAGCTGTTATTTTTTTACATTTTAGTATAAACATAATAAAAACAGGATTTAAAGAATGAAAGATAAAAATGTGTGATGGTTACCTTCCATATTATTCCCAGATGCTTTGTGGCAGAAAAGTGATATCCTGGTTTCTGTTCATGTTATATTTCCTTTTTCGATCCATGATTTTGATGTTTCCAAAACCAGGTATTGGAATATTGTTCAGTTGGGTAGAGATGGATTTACCAGATGGAAGTTTTTCTGGATCTGAAATGCCTTCACCCAAAAAGTGGTTGAAGCCTCTGAGAAGTGTGCTTGTGGAAGTCTTTCAGCAGGGGTGGCTTGTTTTGTAAATGGGAAATTACCTTTTTGGATGCTTCAGGTGTCTTCTTTTTTTTAAAAAAAATTTAAATTACAATTTTAAAAAAATAAAGTAATGCAAACTAAAAAGAAAAAATAGAAAATGCAGAAAAGAAAAGAATTAAAAACAAAAATAGAAAAGAAGGGAAAAAAGAATATAATAAAGAAAAACAAAGTATATAAAGAGATCACTTTCTCCTTCATTACATGTCCAAACAATTTTAGAAACTTGCTAATGATCTCTTCTTTCCATGTCCCCTTATCTGTAAACAAATAATATACTAGAATTTGAGTTCTTTTCATTTTGTTCTGGTCCCTTCTCACTAAATTCTCTAAAGCTTTGACAAGTCTCTTTTGTAAATCCAATATAGGAAAATTATTCAAGTCACTCTTTTTGGTTTATTATTTTCTATATTCCTTTTGATTATTGGACATCATCCAATTTCATTTATGTGTCCAGTGTGATATGTTTTTCTATATCATTGTAGCCTGTCATTTTTAAATCCACTTTCAGATTAATCTCATTTTTATCCAGTAAAACCTGTTCCTCTTTCATAACACCTTTTAAACAATCTTGTCTATAGAATCAGACACTATTAAAATTAACTTCTGTGTTCATTGTTCAAAAATATCCTCCAATATGTCCAATGTTAAAATATTATGCTCCATTCTGTGTTAGTAAGTTCAGTTTAAGTGTTCTCGAATTGTAATTGTTTTAATTGTAATTCTGTTTTAATTCTGTTTCTGAATTCCAACTCTGTTATTCATTCAATAGTAATAGAAAGAAAAGCATTTTTTTCATGGGAAAAATTAGTCCATTTGTAACTTTCCAAAAGTTCTAAACACCATTTTTTCTGTTTATTTAAAAAGAATTTTATAAATCATTCAACTTGTATTTAAAACTTCTTTCATTAAGGATTGAAGGAAACTATCGTGGTCTTGCAAAATTTATCTACCATATTCAAAGGTTCCTTAATAGCTGAAAAACAGTTAACAAGCAATTTCTGAAAGCAGTTAGAAAACAATTGTGTCCTTTTGAAGATGCCAACTACGCTTGAGCAGAAAGATTGTCTTCCAGAGCTCTAAACTTCTAAACTTGCTGCAGACTGCTGTCTTGTGATCTCTTCATAAAGAACAACTGTGTGGAGCACTTTTGGACAATCTCCATTCCTCTCCTTGTCCAGCTCTTCATCTGCTTCAATCATCAATGCCATTAAAATCTGAGCCTTCCTCAGTTCACCATTTCTTTCTCCATAGTGGGTGGAGCTAGCATCCAGGAATGGGTTGACCTTGTCTGTTCAGCGTGTAGGACTGTGTCTGTCAGAGTTGAAAGGATCTGCCTCTGTTGCTAGGCTCCCAGCTTTGACTCAGTCCTCAGTCTGGACAGACGTGTCTCAAAGTTTCTCCCATTCCGGATTTATCCATTTATCTACTTCATTATTTCATCCACCTTTTATCTCCTTCATCATTACCATCTGTCATCGGACTTCTAATATCGTGAGTGATCCCCCAGCTGAACCAACACCCTTGGGTAGGATCATTGGGTTGCAGGTGGCTAGGAGCTTGTGGCATTGAACTTAATAGGGGCTTCAGCTCCTGAGTCTGCCATGGGAGCTATCACGCTCCGCTTCCCAAGATCCAGCTGGCCGTTCAGGAGGTTTTCTGACTGACAGCATCAGAATAATGGCCAGGAGCTTCGCGCTCCAAATTTGGCTGATAGCTAGCTCTCTTAAGGAGAGATTGTCAGTGGTGAAACACCACCACTTTGACAGAGCAGTTGCTGCCGATAGTTGCAGGAGCTTCGCGCTTGAGCGACTGCAGGCCACAGGAGCCTCGCTCCTTTATATAACCAACCTTGAGCTTTTTGGGACAGCAGAGAAGTCGCAGGAGCCACGTGCTCGAGCAGCTGTTGCTCGGTCAAGAGATTAAAACCTCCGAAGAACAAATTGTGCTTTCCCGCCCATGCTGATGGCAGCCATTTTGCAGAGACACAGAGCAGGTGAACGGTGGCCATTTTACTGCCCTCATGTCTGGCGGCCATTTTAGGAGGCCAGTATTGAACCATGCAAGCTGGTAGCCAGTTAAACGGACACTTTTAGCCCTCAATCACAGGGGCCATATTGGTAGGGCATCTTAGAACACTGCGGAGCCCTTGTCATGCCTCTGCTGCCCGATAGCTGCCCCATATCAGTGACCTGAACAGCACCAATAGCTAGCTGGCCATTTTTGAGCTGAGGCTCTATTAGACCTCACAGCCTCATTACACAGCTCTATCCCCTAATAACTTTGGGGAGAGCAGCTGGACACCATAAACATGGCCGATAACCACTCCGGCTCAGCAAGTGGGAAAAGAACCTCTAAGTCAAAGGGTCACAGATCTGAGTCCAGTTCCCAGGTCTCCAGGAACAACAAGGAGGGGGGACAAAAGTACAAAAGTTCGAAGGCCACCGAACGGCAGGAGCTCTGTAGAGACAGAGTCCTGGAGAAGATATGCGCCCAGTCTCGCAGCAAGGCCGGTAGACAGGGCCGCAGGCCCATGCTTCTGTTAATTTACAAGGGCCCAGTGATTCGGTCCCTAGGGTCACTAGTGACCACCTGGCACTAGATGGATCAAATCTATCAGTGCACTCAGAGGCCCTCTGGGAGGCTCTGGTAGTGGGTACTTTGGCTGGAGTGCCCAGGGGTCAGGCCATTCCAGAGCCAGAAGCCACATTCATGCCCACAGCCACTGGGCTTAGACCCGAGGCTCATCCTGACTTCCTAAGCTCTGCTCAAATGCAGGCAGTGATAGCCAATGCTATCAAGCAGGGCATGGAGGCTGCTCTTCACCAACACGATAGGCCGGCCTCCGTGGCTTCAGGGCTTCCCTATCAGGGGAGCAGAGATCTACTGCCTCCCCTTCACGGGGAATGCACTGATTACCCAGAAGTATATTCCCAAGATCAGTCGGTTAGGAGCCAGTCACCATACTCCGAGTCTGGTGATCCAGAGGATATAAATTTGTCCGAGGACAAGGGCCTAATACTTGAGCAACCGTCCTTTACCAGCCTTTTTCAGCCAGGACTATTTAAGTCATTGTTATTCAAGGCCAGGAATTTGGTCAGTCTGGGGGACTCCTCTCACGCACAGGCAGAAACACCAGCTAATTCGACCGACCCGCTCTTCGCGGAACACACCGCAGAGGCGGAAGTCATTCCGGGCCCCAAACTCTTGGTTGATGTTGTACAGAGACAATGGTCTGCGCCTGGGTCAGGCCCTTTACCTACGGCCGCAGACAGAAGGTTCTACAATGTCGGACTGGAATTGGCTAGCGTTCTGCAGACACCTATGGTAGATACTCCAGTTGCGGCTCTCCACTCGTCATCTACCATGCCGGGTGATCATGGGGAATTACTTAAACCAGAGGACAGATGGACGGAGCAGGCATTACAAAAGGCTCACCAGGTGGCCGCCTGGGCAGTGCGAGCGTCCACAACTGCCTCCTTCTTTTCCCGAACGTGCCTGGTGTGACTTCGACAATTGCCCAAAGTCCCCAGAAATTTCTTTTTCTGTCTCTCTCGGCATAAACTGTACGCCGCCAGAGTGGTTCTGAGGACAGCCAGCTTCTAATATTAATGTAATTTATTTGGTTTTATCTTAGTGTTATACTGTATATGAATTTAGCCAATACAATTGCAAATCTTGATATATAACTTTTAATATTATATATGAAGCAGGCCACCATCATAATACGGTGATTTGACTACCAAATTATGATTAAAATAAACTAGGAAAGGTGAAGCCAACCACTGCAAACATATAAATAGTAAGCTGTATAGCTTTAAATATATTAGCACCATCTGATTATTTATTTGCAACTTTTTATCCCATCTTTCAGATGTTTAGTTTGTTTTGTCTCCAAAATTAGTCCTATAAATAAAGATTAAACGTTGTAATAAAAGTCACACAATCCTTAATACAAGGTTTTTAAAGACCTGTGTTTGGAAAGAAGAGGTTTCCACTTAATCCAGAGTTTGACCTGAGTGGGTAGTTTATAAATATAAATATAAATATAAATATAAATATAAATATAAATATAAATATAAATATAAATATAAATATAAATATAAATATAAATAATATAAATATAAATATAAATAATATAAATATATCCCTTTCTTTTAATAGAAATTCTGCTTAGATGCTGTAGAAAACACACACACACACACAAAATAAATATAAAATGAGATTAAATGAGAATGTGGGGAGGGACTGTTGAGAAACAGACTAACTGAATGTGTAACAGAATAAGATTATTCGAACTTTAAAGTTTAAAATGGCTAATTGGGCTTCTCGAGGCTCTGTATATAAAATTCCATGTTGTTATTACATTGTATCATGCAAATTTTGGGTGGATCTACATTCTGTCACCATAAATTGAGAGATCAATTGAGACTCTCTTTTACTCAAATGGTAAGAAGATTATGAGAAATGAACCAAGAAGTCACGAAACAATAAAACGGGTTCCTTGCTTAGTATCTGGTGTCAGTTTAATGTTCTTGTCTTCTTACATAGTGACAGGTTCAAGGGCAGAAATACAGGCTTTGTCTTCTATAGGAAAGATCTCTGATGTTATGTAAATAAACATTCACTTAATTATAAAGTATATCAAAAGAGCTGTTGTATTTCCAAAGGGCAACTAAACATCAAGTGTGTGTCAGTTCTGGATAAAACAAAGCAAACAACAAATAAAGCCATCTGCTATCAAGTTCACAGTTCCATGCCACTGTTTTTCTTTTTCTTTCCAGAAATGTGCTATCTGGCAAAGTATTGGTTTCAATCCCTATTCCATGCAATGGCATTCGTCATTAAAGGAAATTCTTCTATCGCTAACTCAGCTAGGGACAAATTCTGAACCAACCAGCCCTGAATATTGCCAACAGAACTTTCATTTTCTCTTCTTCATTTATTTATTAGTGAGATTTATATACCGCCTCACAGTGCAAGCACTCTAAGCGGTTTACACCAGTAAGCAATGTATATTTACATTGCCCCCAACAATCTGGGTCCTCATTTTACCTACCTCGGAAGGATGGAAGGCTGAGTCAACTTTGAGCCGGTGAGATTTGAACTGCTGACCTGCGGATCACAGTCAGCTAAAGTGGCCTGCAGTACTGCACTCTAACCGCTGCGCCCCCTCGGCTCTTCCCTTCATTTGCAAGATAGGAATAATTAATTATCTTATACAGGTAGTCCTCAACTTACAACAGTTCATTTAGTGACCGTTCGAAGTTACAACGGCACTGAGAAAAGTGACTTATAACCATTTTTCACACTTATTTATTAAAGTGTTTTTTATTTTTCTCCACAGTTTCCATATATACATCAATGCATATATCTTAAAAACATATCAATAACATGCATACTTATATATTTTTATCCAATCAATCAGAATTCAAAATCCTATTTTTGCATCTATTCTTTGCTGTTATTTATCAGTCTGTTTTTCTTCTTTTCCTTACACTCCTCTCCCTCTATCTCCACCTCCTCTCCCTACCTTCTTACTCCTTCTCTCCCCCTTCCTACTTCCCTCCACTCCTTCTCTTCTCCCCTCCCCTCCCTTTCTACGTCCTCTTTCACCTTCTACACCTGAGTGATTCTAATTCTAATACATGTTATTTTTAACAGACTGATAACATATTTCCATACTTCTTTAAATTGTTGGTGTCACTTTTAAGCTCATTATTTTTTATATCATCTCTATACTTACAACTCTTTATTCTAGGTATATACTATTAATCTAGTGCTGCCTCCTCCAAATCTAATTTTGTCATCTGGGTTACCCCCATTTATTCTCCATTTTCTTTCCTTTTAATCATTATAATTTAATTTCTCTCTCTCTCTCTCTCTCTCTCTCTCTCTCTCTCTCTCTCTCTCTCTCTCTCTCTCTCTCTCTCTCTCTCTATATATATATATATATATATATATATATATATATTCATTTTCTATCCAATCATAAAATTTCACCCATACATTATAATATTCTGAATCTTCCTTATCTTTAAGTTTCATTGTCAATCTATACATCTCTGCACAGTCCAAAATTTTCTTAAGTACTTTTCACACTTATGACCGTTGCAGCATTCCCATGGTCACATGATTTACATTTGGATGCTTGACTCATATTTATGACGGTCGCAGTGTCCCAGGGTCACGTGATCCCCTTTTGTGACCTTCTGACAAGCAAAGTCAATGGGGAAACCAGATTCACTTAACAACTGTGTTTCTAGTTTAACAACTGCAGTGATACACTTAACAAATGTAGCAAGGAAATTTGTAAAACTGAGCAAAACTCACTTAACAAATTTCTCTCTTAGCAACATAAATTCTGGGCTCAATTGTGGTCGTAAGTCGAGGGCTACCTGTATACCAGGGGTGAAATGCTACCGGTTCGGCCCAGTTTGGGCGTACCGGTAGCAGCGGCTGCTGGTGCTTTGGAGAACTGGTAGCGGCGGCAGCACGAGGCTCCGTGCTGTCCCACTCGCCCGGACATCTCCATTTTCTTTTTCTTTTTTAACCCTCTGCGCATGCAAACTGGGCACAAACCGGTAGGGAATGTAAGTAGATTTCACCGCTGCTGTATACATTTCAGAAGCACCATTTAAAATTGTAATGATTATTTCCAGCCTGGGATTTTGACAACCAGGCTGTACCAATAAAAGTGTTTGAAGATGTTGCATAATGTAGGAATCATTTAAGTCCCCCCCCTCCAAAATTGGACTTTAAAAAAAGTTAATGACTGTAATAAAAGTCATGCAATCCTTATTTAATTTAAAGATCTTTAAATTAAAGATCTTTAAAGATCTTTAAATCTTTAAAGAACTGCATTTGAAAAGGAGACACGTCCTCCCCGCCCCCTTTTTTAAATCCTCCCTGTGTGTTGGGAAAAAGTTGTTAGTGCACCTCATTGGCAGCAGAGTCTACCTTGTGAAATGAGTGTAACTCTGTTTTCTGACTTAATGGTGCAAGGCTGTTCAACCATGAAATTGCTTTCTTCATGTAGTTTAGCTTCTGTTTGCATGGACAGCCACAACTAAGAAAACCTAAGAGCAAGAGTGAAGGCAGCAACTTCAAGAGGCAGTTGACATTAGGGAAAATTGGGGCACCAGAGGGACTCATTAGCTTAATCAGTCAGTCATATCTAAAAGACAAGGCTGTTTGTTTTATGGCATTTCTCAACTGCCTCTGGTAAACTGCAAAAATAGTCACATGACAACAGTTTACAACATTAATACTTAAAATAAACCAAATAATTGGAAAATATAATATGTTGTCATAACATTCGTATGTGTAGTAGTTCTTTGCATAATTGATTCTTTATGGGGCATACACAATATGCTCTATAAAGAGCCAGTTTGGTTTAGTGGTTAAGGCACCTGGCTAGAAACCAGGAGATGGTGAGTTCTAGTCCTGCCTTAGGTATGAAAGGCAGGTCATTGTCTTCCAGCCCAATTCACCTCACAGTGTAGTTATTGTGGGGGAAATAGGAGGAAGGAGGGCTATGTATGTTCACCACCTTGAGTTACTTATAAAATAATACAGGAGGGTTAAAAATCTAATAATAATGAGATCCTTCAATAGCTTTGATTTCTCTTACTTTCATCTTGGTTACCTGTTCTGAACTGCCCAACATCTTCTTCCTACCTCACCAATACATTCATAAGAAAATAAATTTTAACTCTCATCCTTCATCATAACATTTGTACATTGATCCTCTAACTGGGTGGGACAAAAATTAATATTTCGAGATGAGCACATTTAGAAATCTCTTCTATGAATTGTACAAGAAAGAAAGAGAAATTCTAGCATCAGTTTGTACATGCCATAGGTAGCATAATAACAACAAAAAACATTTCTACATCAAATAATTCTAGCAGAAGTCTGATCTACTCAGGTGCAGAAGGAAGAGTTGTTGGGGCATGTTAGAAAAAGTTGTGATTTTATAACAGAAGTTCTTCTCTCTAGCCTCCCTATTATATTTCAAAACTTTAGAAAGGTGTGATTAGTTACACATTTTCCACTACCTTGGAACTGGTGTCAGAAGGAAAGTGGTGAATATGAATTTGCCTTTAACTAGAATAATCACACGAGGTGCAAGATATACATCTTGGATATATATCAGTATATTACATAACTCTCCCAGCTGATCCGATGCATGCAATGCTACACTCAAGATAACAACTAGATTATAGATCCTAATTGCATAGAACATTAGCACGTTTGGGGTAAAACTGGTCATTGGTACCCTTGTGGTTTACTGACCAAAATGTGCTGTCCTTACCATTAGCAAGAAATGTTGCATGTGGTATGGGTATACAGTAGGTAAGATCAGCAACTTAGTCTATATCTTGTGTTAAAAGCATTATGTTAAAGTCTTGATTAACCAAAGCCTTAATGGGCAGCAGAGGTCAATATTTACTGGCCCATATGTGTATAATAGATCTGAAAAGGAGGTCTGCTACTGTGGAATGTAATTAATGAACACTTTGAAGGAAGTGAAGATCAAAATGAAATTTATTTATTTATTTATTTATATTTATTTATATATTTATATATTTATATATATATTTATCTATCTATCTATCTATCTATCTATCTATCTATCTATCTATCTATCTATCTATCTATCTATCTATCTATCTGGGAATTCTTCTATGCCGCCCTACTCCCTAAGGACTCAGGGCGGGTACAGCATTTTAAAGAACACCAAACAATAAAATCATTAAAAACAATTTTAAAAAGTTAAAAGAAAGACATACAACACCATGCATACATGGGGGAGATCTCAGATGTAAAGTTGTCTCAGAATCACCCCGCCTGCAGGAAGAGCCATGTCTTAATGACTTTTCGGAAGGCCAGCAAGGTGGGAATTATTCGGATCTCTGGGGGAAGTTGGTTCCAGAGAACAGGGGCCCCTACAGAGAAGGCCCTCCCTGTAGGCCCCGCCAGTCGGCATTGTTTGGCTGATGGGACCTGGAGGAGACCCACTCTGTGGGAGCTAACCGGTCGAAGGGAAGTATGAGATGAATGAATGAATGAATGAATGAATGAAGGGAAGTATGAAATGAATAAATTAATGAATACCAAAGAATTGGTTGTTGCAAAAGTAGGAATCTGCAGAGACATCCTCAAGGGGAGGAGGAGGAGGAAGCAAATACCAAGAGCAACATTGCATTGTTGTGATTGCAAATCCCACTCCTTTTGTACATGCATTGTAACATTGCTCAAATGTCCTAAAGAGGCAGAACATTGCAATATAATGCTTTTCAATCCTGGGTAGACACCTCTCGGCTGGTGACAGTTGCATATTATTCTCCAATCCACTAGAAAATAATAGAATATAATAATGAAACAACCAGAGGTGCGTTTGGAAAAAAAATGTGCAAAATTCAGAATGAATGAAATACTCAGGGAAAATTATTCTGATAGATGATAGTTTGTTAAGTGTGCCTGAAAAGGTGTTTGGCAGAATTCTCATTGCAAGAGTACTAGTGGTGAAATTTATTTATTTTATTTTATTTATTTTATTTAGTGCTCTTATATGCCGCCCTACTCCCTAGGGACTCAGGGCGGCATACAACATTTTAAAGAACAGCTAAACAATATACTTTAAAACAATTTAAAATACATTTAAAAGGAACAACAAGACATACATGCGTGGGGGTGGGAACAGAATGAAAATCATCTCAACACCCCGCCTGCCGGAAGAGCCATGTCTTCACGGCTTTTCGGAAGGCCAGCAAGGTGGGGACCATTCGTATCTCCGGGGGGAGTTGGTTCCAGAGAGCAGGCCTCACCAGTCCCCCTAGGCTCCGACAGTCGGCATTGTTTGACTGACGGGACCTGGAGGAGACCCCTTCTGTGGGACCTGACCAGTCGAAGGGAAGTATAAGGTAGAATGCGGTCCCGGAGGTAACCTGGTCCTAAATGAGCAAAATGTGGAAGTACAGTGCACTTATATGCTGACATTGGAGTGTACAGACTAGAATTTAGTTTTTATCAGGTGACTGAGAAAGCTATGGATGTAAAAAAGAAAATTTACTGTACATTTGTTGATTTAAAGAAAGAATGTGATCAATACAGCTAGTTCTCGCTTAATGAGCATTCATTCAGTGGCTGTTCAAAATTATGACAGCACTGCAGCAGCAACAAATTATAGTTATGGCTGGTCCTTGAAGTTACTGGCCACTCTACTGGCCCCATCATCACCTGGTCAAAATTTGGGATCTTAGCAACCCACTCATGTTTACAACTATATTCAGAATAAAATCATCCACAAGCCAAAAAAAAGTTAAGTCAACATATATGATCAGAATTTAAAGTAAGTGATGGTTATCATTTAATTACGTTTTTCCCCCCATATACCCAAATATACAAAAGAGTAATTTTGGTATGCTATTTCTTTATTATTTACTTTTTTGGAATACAAAGAAAGTAACATAATGATATGTTGGCACCTGTTGATCGTAAATGCAATCTTTCTGCATTTGTGAATTATTGTGAATAGATTCTTTCCAGAGTTGAGGGAATAAAACTCATATGTATAACTTGACAACATTAATTAGTAGACAGTAAATACCAACATCTTGTAATAAAAACCTACAAACAGAAATATAAGCAATCACTTTTCTTTTCATAGCTTAAAAATCTGATTTGTCACAGAATTATTGTTTTAATTCTTGCTTTGGTATTCTTGACAGAAATCCAATTTTAGGACAAAAATGAAATCAACACACCTGTTACCTGCTTTGTGAAATACAAGTTTGAAGGTTATGTTAAACCTATTAGCAAATTCTGAGACAGGAAGCTGAGAATGATACAGAATGTTGCTGCTTTACTAAATCCTGCTAACTTAATTTCTGAATATTAAAATAGATTTCTTTATATTATTTCTAGGTCATCTAGCTCCCAATGAGTCAGCTTACAGATAAAAAACCTTACAAATAAAAGGTGAAAAGATGCAACATACAAAAAAAGAATTATGTCAGCCCCAAGATTATTATACCTAAAGCCCATAAAAAAACCTAATGTATTATTGGGTCGCTGAATTGTCTCATTAAGTAGCCTTTCTCCTAATTTCCTTAAAAAACATATAGGTAGACTTAACTCAGGACTATAATGAAGTCTGCCATTACAGTTCCCAAGTTATGACAGTTGTTGAGGTGACCATGTGTTTGCCTTGCTTAATTAACCTCACTCATGGTCTCCTGGTGTGATTGTAAAGTCCCATGACTGCCTCCACCTCCTGAGGCACCCCATGCTCTGCTTCCTGCCCCTTGGGGTCTTTGTAGGCCTTGGGCCTGTTTCCCACCCCACTAGGTTGTAGATTCTCCTCCCCACCCCTTGTCACTAATCACTCACTCACCTTTAAAGGTATAATGAGGAAGAGATTAGATCAGTGGTTCTCAATCTTCCTAATGCTGCAACCTGCCCCCTGCGACCTGCCCCCCAGTGCCCACCCCACCGCTGCTCCCGCCGCCACGACCCCCGCCCCGCCGCCATTTGGGTTCTTTTACCCTCTGCGCATGCGGCGTCCGGGTGAAGTCTCCCGACCCCTGTGAAAGGGTTGTTCGACCCCCAAAGGGGTCGCAACCCCCAGGTTGAGAACCGCTGGATTAGATAGATAATAGTGTCTTGGCTTTGATTCTCAGCAATATCCATTCTGTATTGCTCAAAATAAAGAGAGACAAACAGAACCATGATGACTTCTTCTTCCAATTGAGGGAGCCATGAATTACTTTAATGGAAGGCATTTTTTACTTCTTCAACACAGTCTTTCATTATAGGAAACATATTTTCTTTCATGTACAAATCATGGCCTCGATTTGGGTGTATTATTAATTGCCTTTTAAGAGTAGGATGGGACATTCATCACGATTTTTCACTTAACATCATGTAATTACACAACACATTCAAAACATTTTGATTTTCTCAGCAATTTTCCAGGTTGAATACTAGACAGGGATCTGGAAAATGCTTCCTCCCTATTAACTACATCTTTTATTAATTAATTTTGGGTTTTTAAAGAATGCATCCCTGTGAGATTAAGCAATCATTCTTATTTTATGAAGAAGTATAGTTGGGATAACATGCCAAGAATTTGCAAATTATCCATTTCTCTAATTTCAGATATGGAAGGAATGATTAGCTTCTTAAAACATACAATTTTAATCTGAAATAATTCTTCATCTCTTGCTTTGTTCGAACCCTGGCACAATAGCTTTTTGAGCTTTTAAGTAAATTAAATTCTTACACACAACAACTTCTAAAAAAATAATGCTGTATTTAGAGTTCGGAATCCCCAAGGAAAGCTTGATATTCAAAGCCACATTTGCAGCATGTCATCGTTATGAACAGTGACAGCTGAAGGTGTGAGTGAAATCTCTTTGTTCTTGGAAACTGCAAATCTATTTAAACTGCATAATAGAACACTAGAGAGCTATTTCCTTGACACATTCCCCCATCTATCATCTCCAAAATATAAAAATTGATTGGGTGCAGAACATTTTGGTTTATATCAAAGAAAGTGGCATTGACTCTTAGTGACTGCCTGGACAAATCTCTGCAGTTTTCTTAGCTAGGTTTTTTTGGAAGTGGGGTTGCCTTTGCCTCCTTCCTAGGGCTCTGAGAGAGAGAGAGAAACTAGTCCAGGGGTAGACAAAGTTGGCTCTTCTATGACTCGTGGACTTCAACTCCCAGAATTCCTAAGCTAGCATGATTGGCTCAGAAATTCTGGGACTTGAAGTCCACGAGTCATAGAAGAGCCAACTTTGCCTACCCCTGGACTAGTCCAAAGTCACCCAGCTGGCTTTATGCTTAAGAGGAGACTAGAACTCACAATATCCTAGTTTCCAGCCTCTTTCCTCAACTGCTACACCAAACTGGCTGCCCCTAAAATACTAATACAAGTAGTCCTTGACTTACAACAGTTCACTTCGTGACTGTTCAAAGTTACAATGGCATTGAAAAAAAGTGACTTATGACCATTTTTCACACTTATAACCGTTGCAGCATCCCCATAGTCATGTGATTTACATTCAGATACTTCACAACCAACTCACATTTAGGACAGTTGCAGTGTCCTGGGGTCATGTGATTGCAACCTTTTGGCAAGCAGAGTCAATGGGGAAACCGGATTCACTTAACAACCGTGTTACTAATTTAACCGCTGCAGTGATTCACTTAACAAATGTGACCAGAAAAGTCATAAAATGGGACAAAACTCACTTAACAAATTTCCTCACTTAGCAACATAAATTTTGAGCTCAATTGAGGTCGTACATTGAGGACTACTTGAGCTTAGATCTTGCTTAACAATTGTTTAGTGACCATTCAAAAAAGTAACAGCGGTACTGAAAAAGTAACTTCATGACCAAGATTCTTGCAACATCCTCAGAGTTATGTGATTTAGATTTGTGTGCTTCACACCTGGCAGGCATTTATGATTACCTCCTTGATTGTCATGTGATGGCCATTTGTGTTCCTCACAGCTAGCTTTTGACAAGCAGAGGCAATGGAGAAGCCAGCAAAATTGCAAGTTGTAATGTGGTGTCTTGCTTAACAGCTGCTGGTGATTGGCATAATTACCATTGGGGAAGCGAGGTCAAAAGCCTGTCATAGTCACACAATATCTCTATCAATTGCACTGCTTAGTGATGGGGTTGATGCTCCCAATTGTGGTCAGTCAGCAGTGACTACCCGCAAAATTACTATTGCTAATAGTAATATGATACTAGTAAATATTAATAGTTGCAATTTAAACAACTTAAGGAATATCCATTATTTTAAAATGTAATTATTAAAATACGGCAGAATCTTCTGTTGTAAAGGATTTTTTTTAAAAAGTCTTGTCTTGGGTGTCAGCTTTAAAAAAAGATTGATACATACTTTACTTCCATCATATACTGGTCGTGTTCTTTTCAGCAACCGACCTGCAGCTCCATATTCACTTAAAATATTCTAGGTTCAGACCTTAATTTTACCTTCAGCTATTTCTCAGTGTCCTACTGAAGAGTAAATATCTGGATTTCCCACTCTCTGCTCTGCATACAGCTGCCCTGCGCTGCTTCCTCTCAATTCTGCTCAGGCCATTTTTTTCTACCTTTTCAGTCAGAATCCTGCCGAAAACTTTCCCAGGCAAACTTAACAGATGAATCTCCCTATAGTTGCACTCACTCTTACTACAATTCCTTTAGGATGGATGAATGACATTCTTCCAGTCATCAGGCACAGATGTAGTTCATGCACTCATAACAATCACAACATGAGAAAAGCGTAGCCCTACTTTATGAAAAACATACCTGTTCTGTCCCCATGGGTATGCCCCCCAAATAAGATGCACAAGAAGTAATTGGAAACAATATTCTTTTACTGCAAATAAATTCTTAGCCAGAGTTGAGTCTTTTGAAAAGAATATCATTCATTCACAAAGTCTTTCCAGTATTTGTCTAGAGTCTGAGAGAGCAATTAAGCAGCCTTATCTCACCTCATGGAGGTTTTGGCGGAAATCCAAACTCTCATTAATCACAGGAAAAATGTTAACTGTTGATAATCCGAGATGCAGATACAAGAACAAAATGCTGAAACCACAGAACGGGGTTGTTCTCTGCAACGAAGCCCCTCATGACAGACCCTTAAATACCCTCAGGGCATGGTCAAGCCCTGCATTACTACTCACGAGGAAGCCTCCTCCTGATTAGCCACTCATGTCTCTTTGAGAACCTGCGTGCTCTGGCATCCAGAAGAGCCTCCTCCTCTTCTTCTCCTGAGTCACTAATCTCAGGAGATGCATCAGGTTCTAATTGTTCGCCAGCCTCTGACCCCACGTCCTCTTCACTCTCCGTCTCTGGTGCCAGGAACACCGGTCTTCTGTACTGCACCCTCACTACCTCCGAATCCTTGGGATCGGCTGCTAATTGCCCTGTACTCGACCTGGCCACAACAATACCCATCTTAATGTTTCTGCAGTTATACCATCTACCGCGTTTCAAATTCTCATACTGTTTATGATTTTATTGTAATAATTTGGTATTGGATCATAGCTAATATCTGTAGCATTTTTTCCCAGTTCTACTCTTCAACATATCATGATCTCTAAAATGCTCCTTCCAGCAGTCTTTCAAATCAGTTTCATGCAAAGTCGCTTTGTTTTGAATTCCATTCATCTGCTGGAGTACCTTTATATATCTTTTTACCCACTTCTGAAGCATTTTATTTCAAACAAAATCACTCTGCAGTTTCTCTGTCTCATCTAATCATGGCTAACGCTTGTACTCTTATGCATTTATCTTTTCCCTTCCTTCCTTCCTTCCTTCCTTCCTTCCTTCCTTCCTTCCTTCCTTCCTTCCTTCCTTCTTCCTTCCATCCTTCCTTCCTTCCTTCCTTCCTTCCTTCCTTCCTCCCTCCCTCCCTCCCTCCCTCCCTCCCTCCCTCCCTCCCTCCCTCCCTCCCTCCCTTCCTTCCTTCCTCACATTTTGGGCAATAATCATTCTGTCCAGTGGAGTTGTTCTGGTTATGATTGGTTGCATAGACACTTCTTTTTGAAATCAAGATTGTGACCACACTGCAGTAATCAAATATTCAACTATCATAGCAGTACCCCAAAGCAGAAAAGAACCTGTGGGGAAAAAAATCCTCTACAGACAAGCTAAAGCCTACAGCAATAGCCTCGAATTCCAAAAGCAGGAATAAGCTATCTATATAATAAGTTCTATGCAACTTCATCAAAGACTGTCTGTCCATCCAATCAAGCACATCACAGCTAGCACAACCCAGATAAGTCTATCATAACTCAAAACATCTCAGAAACGTTTTACTACAACACTACTACAGCATCGTAGTCCATAAATGAGGGGGCCTTGATGCTCTCTGAGCTTGATTGTTTTCCTGATGATGATGCCTAGTTTGGGTAATGAAACACCTGCAAGAAAACAACCAAGCTCAGTGAGCACCGAGGACCTTTCATTTCAACCCTGAGCTACAAATATTATCCTTTATTCAGCCCATAAATCCACAAAATCTATACAAAGCATCTTAAGGAAATAGTAGTAGCCAAATAAGACAAAGCAGGAATCAGTTATAAGGTACAGTCACAGACTAAAAACCACTGGGTTGAGCAGACACGTAGAGTGGAAGATTGACAGACTGCAGCCATGAACATAAACATCAATTAAATCAATGATGAAAACCTAATTTCACAATGTACCGATTAGTTCAAACACAATTTCAATTGGGAAACAGTAAATATTTTAGATCAAGGCAGATCCCCAAATGCAAGAGAATTCTCAGAGGCTTAGCACTCTGTCAAATCAACCATTACCATATTGAGAAAAGCTTCATCTATAAACCATTCAGCCAGATTCACCCCCTAAGCACATCCTTCCTCATCACATCCTTCTTAATATTGTTCCTTGTGTTTGGTTTTTGGATCCAGCTTATCTGGATGTTAAGAAGGATATGATGAGGAAGGATGTGCTTAGGAGGTGAATCTGGCTGAATGTTTATAACCAATCAACGCTGGAAAGACAAATTGCCACATAGAAATACCCACTCCCCTGGGCACTGATAATGTTACCTCCCCTGGCAATGAAAGGTCAGCAAGAAGAGAAGCAAGCACCAAGATCCCAACAGTTCAGCCATGACATGACATGAGCATATATGCTCCACGATTGTAAGGACATAATTGTTTTCCCTCTACACTCATCAGATTCCATATGCTATATACTACTTATATCCAATTTGCATTCATTCCACTCTACAATTTTGCTTTCACTCCCATTTCTTCACTCCTTTCCTTTTGTTTTATGTCCATTATTTTCCCTTGATGTTCCACTCTTGTCGCTGCCCAAATGTGATTTGCTCCATGTTCATGGTGTCTCATCACCCTTGTATCAGTCAATAATTCTCTTAGAATTCTTTACTGGCCAAGTGTGATTGGACACAGAAGGAAGTTGTCTTCGGTGAATAAGCTCTCAGTGTACATAAAAGCTATAAGTGATAAATCATGATCATAGTCATCATAAAAATACATTCATCATAAACTGTAAGATACAAAACTTAGTGATAGTCATAGGATACTAAAGAAGCAATCAACATAAATCATACTAGGAAACTAAATAAAACAATATAAATCATAACAATACAAGCAACAATTTATAGTCATAAGTAGAAAAGGAGATAGGTAATAGGAAAGATGAGAAGAATAATAGCAATACAGCCTTACTAAAAAGTTTGATAGTGTTGTGGGAATTAGCTGTTTAGCAAATAAAATAGAATAGATTTTTTTTAATTGGCCAAGTGTGATTGGACACACAAGGAATTTGTCTTGGTGCATATGCTCTCAGTGTACATAAAAGAAAAGATACGTTTGTCAAGAATCATAAGGTATAACACTTAATGATAGTCTGGGTACAAATAAGCAATCAAATCATATTAGGAACCAGTCAATATAAATTATAAGGATACAAGCAACAAAGTTACAGTCACACAGTTATTAGTGGGAGGAAATGGGTGATGGGAACGATGAGAAGATTAATAGTAGTGCAGCCTTAGTAAATAGTTTGAGTGTTGAGGGAATTATTTGTTTAGCAGAGTGATGGTGTTCGGGAAAAAACTGTTCTTGTGTCTAGTTGTTCTGGTGTGCAGTGCTCTATAGCGTTGTTTTGAGGGTAGGAGTTGAAACAGTTTGTGTCCAGGATGTGAGGTGTCTGTAAATATTTTCACAGCCCTCTTTTTGACTTGTGCAGTATACAGGTCCTCAATGGAAGGCAGGTTGGTAGCAATTGTTTTTTCTGCAGTTCTGATTATTCTCTGAAGTCTGTGTCTGTCTTGTTGGGTTGCAGAATCAAACCAGACAGTTATAGAGGTGCAGATGGCAGACTCAATAATTCCTCTGTAGAACTGTATCAGCAACTCCTTGGGAAGTTTGAGCTTCCTGAGTTGGTGCAGAAAGAACATTCTTTGTTGTGCTTTTTTGATGACGTTTTTGATGTTAGGTGCCCATTTTAGATCTTGCGATATGGTAGAACCTAGACATTTGAAGGTCTCTACTGTTGATACTGTGTTGTCTAGTATTGTAAGAGGTGGAAGTATGGGCGGGTTTCTCCTAAAGTCTACCACCATTTCTATGGTTTTGAGTGTATTCAGTTCCAGATTCTTCCGGTCGCACCACAAGGTTAGTTGTTCAACCTCCCGTCTGTATGCGGATTCATCATTGTCTCGAATGAGTCCGATCACTGTTGTGTCATCTGCGAACTTCAGTAATTTAATAGATGGATCATTAGAGATGAAGTCATTGGTATAGAGGGAGAAGAGAAGTGGAGAGAGCACACAGCCTTGGAGGGCCCCTGTGCTAATTGTACAGGTATCTGATATGATTCATTTACATCAGTTTCTCACATTGTGCTTTTTTGATGACATTTTTGATGTCAAGTATCCATTTTAAGTCTTGAGATATTATAGAACCTAGAAATTTGAAGGCCTCTACTGTTGATACTGTGTTGTCTAGTATTTTAAGAGGTGGTAGTACAGTAGTATATTCAGTCATAAACAATGATATTAATCACTTTGCACAAATATGACTAGACCAATGCATAAGCCATGCCTTTGAAACATGCAGCCTTTTTCTAAGAGATATTCAAACCATTCTCATTTTTCTGTGGGATCCCAAATATTTCAGTCATTTTTTTCCTATACACTCTCATTTCCATTTCTAAAGGAAGGTAGAATTGGCCTAGGGTGTCAGCCTTACCAGCAGATCAGACAGGAAACACAACCAAAACTAATTCTACTTTATTGTAACATTAGCAGAATCTTGCAAACCTGAAAGTACAGTTCTCCGCTGTCTCTTTTGCAGCCTGAGAACTTAGGCAAGATTTCTCTTGAGCCTTGTGCTCCATCCACTATACAGCTGTGAGCTATGCATCCCTCTTATTGATCATTCCCTTGGCAGCATCTTTTTCCTTGGTCTCTAAAAGTCATTCCCACATGCCATTACATTGGGCATAGGAAAGGAATGATCAACCCCTCCAGGTAAGCAAATAATGAACCGTGATATACAGTAGCTAAGCCCTGTCTCCATGGCTCACTCATGCGATCAATAAACAAGAAGTCCCAGGATGACTTGGCTTCCATCCATAGACTCTACAATTCTCTGCTATGAGAAGAAAGGCAGCACTTTCCAGCTCTGTGTGACTCTTCCCTGCCAGATCTATCCATTGACCTTGGTGATCTGCCAAGCCTAACTGCAGGTGAGGGAAGGGGCAGTGATTTTGACAGAGCCAAGTGCTGTAAAGGAATTTGCAACTGAGTTTGGGCTACGGAAGGAGTGATCAATGTCCTGTCCTATGAATTTTTGATGGGAATGCACTATAACGTCTTTCTGAATCATAGTTAATAAATTGGAATGTTTGTGGGCATTATGTTACTCCCACCTCTTATAGAGGATACTGCCTTGTTTCTTTTAGCTCATCTACGTAGCAGTTGTGATAATGTTTGCCACCCGTCTGAGAGACAGGTCAAACGTATAGTGATATTTAACCAGCTGTCCCCACAGCCTAACTTTTGCCATGCTTCAGCAGTAAGGATGATAGTATTGCTTCCCACACACAGTTCAATATGTGGTAGGTGACAATCAGATACACCTTGGGACTCTTTTTTTTTACCTCCTTCTCGGTAGTTGCATCCCAGCTGCCAAGGTTGTTCTTGAAGCAAGACATTAGCAAAAGGCAGGAGGGAAGTGAAGAAGGTGCTCCTCCCTCCCTCCCTCCCCACTTTGTCATTGAGAAAACTGGTTTGTGCCACAAGTAGGATGTCTCTCCCCCTCTCCTCTTCTTCTTTCATTAAAAGAGAGGTTGGAGGGAGCTTATCTGAAGAGCCCCTCCCACAAACTTAATTGTAATTGCATTCATGTATCTTCAGCCTTGTTTCTCTTCCCACAGCCCAATGTCCTTATATGCTGCAGATCAGGTCAGATCAGAGGTACATGATCAAGTCTGAGATTTCCCAGGTGATATTTGGTATGAGACTTGGCCCTATTCTCTTTTAAATTGAGCTTCGCTCAACACAGCAAAACTTTGCATGCCTGTGGTTCCAGAGCTCAAGATGCGCCTGCATTTCGGGATTAAGCAAATTTTGAACAGGCTGCGACTCTTAAGATCACATATATGCATGGTGTTTCCTGTACAGGTCCAATCCCATTCTTCTTTCCCATTTAG